>LR990613.1:16566695-17166695 GCA_905147815.2 Phalera bucephala
AAGAATGACTAAACTCATATACAATGCGAAAGTGGAAGGATGTAGTTACCGGGGAAGACCTAGACTATCTTTCCATGACCAAATAAACCGGGTCTTATCTGAAGGATAAGTCAGGAGTCTCCGTAACCGGCGAGCGTGTATGAGACGAACTATGAGAGAAGAGGAAGCCAGAGAGGTATGTAAGGAAAGAGCCTGTTGGAACTCTGTACTTTCTGCCTACCCCGTAAGGGATCTGGCGTGATGATATAGATAGATAGATAGAGACAGAGATTTGTCCCGTGCGGGCATCAAACCCGCTACTACTGGATCTAGTGGACGGAGCGGCTTAAGCTCTTAACCACTGGACCAGCCGTTTGTCGAACTACCCAGTACCTATTCAATTTATACGTTTGTGTATTGTCAAGTTCTAAGCGAGTAGAAACTTTAAGACACAGTCCTTAAAACCACGTGGCGGGTCGTTCGAAACAATTGTTAGTTTCTAGAATAATGAAGATAATCTATGTTACTCTTAACTACGCTTAATCTTGTACTTAATTAAAAAGCTCTCAGAAAATCGTCTAAGATAACAGAGTTGCACGTACCTTGCACTCTTAATGTTTCTTTGCGCTCCACAATTATTCATCTTAATTTATTCACATTATAATATACCAAGCTACTTAAGTATCACTTAGATACGTATTTAAACATGATGTATAATATTTGACTTGAGATTTTATTATAAAAGAAAAATATATTTATTTCGAAAAAATATTTCTTAGAACAATGAAGGGTCTAGCGGCTTCGCAAAGAAGGTGGCAAACATGAGGTCCTAGGATGGGGTCTAGGATAGGAGTCTAAGAATGGACAAAGAGCCCTTTTCAATAGAAAAATTCTAATAATTGTACCCGGGAAAATGGCGAAACGCTTGCTACTTATCACATTGGAACGGCCTCTAATAGGCCTGACAGTGGTAAAATTTAACACCGTCACTCCTATATTCCCCAAGCAGGGGTTGAAGTGTATTCTGTGTAGATCCACTTACCGTCGACGATATAACGACCCATGTAATTGGGGGTGAGTCTTTTGACTTTATATCAGGCACAATGACGGCCTCCTGACAATTTGGAATAATAGTTCCTAAGATTCGAACCTAGGTCCTCGTGATCACTTCGCGCATTATTTGCCAGGCGAACCGGTCACATTTAATATTATCTGCAATATGCGGGCGTACAAAGTATACCTTTGTCACCCTCATTTGAAGAATATACGCCTGACGGTGTGAAGAATTCTTGTAAAATAAGTCATTTATAAATATCGAATAATATTATAAATGTGAAAGTTTCTATGATAAGATTTTTGGATGTTTGTTAGTCAATCACGCAAAAACGGCTTAACAGATTTGGATGAGATTTGGCATGTAAATATTTTATTATCTGGATAAATATAGCCTATGTGGTAGGCTATTTTTTATCCGGGTAAAATGTTAGGTTCCTGTCTTAAGTCAGCGCGGACGAAGTCGCGGCCAAAAACTAGTTAGAAGTATATAAAATTAATTAGGTCCCAATATTACGTGGCAGTTCGGAGATCAACTTGTTTGTTTTATTTTTTTAGTATATACTCTGTACATGGAGGCTCCGGCTTATCGCCACCGGACAGCCGGCCTCATGCGAGACGGTCACTCGCCATAACATAGAAAATAAATCATGGGAAGCACATTTCCACTCTGCGCAATGCTCTGAACATAATTTAATATTTTTTCGCAAGAATATCGTTTATGAGTTAAACCATGAGTTACAAAAGTCACTCTCACTCACTCGACCACGTTTGGAATATTGACAGTTTCATATAAAAAAAGTATGCAGTGCCTTCTAATACACATGCGAGAAAAACTCTGTATTGTGATTGACTCACTTCGTTACTGGAATGATTTGCGTTAATTCATGATAGTTTCAGGACTGTTATATTAAATTCGAGAATTATTATATACTTGCCTGCTATTTTATTAAAGTAGAATCTAGAATCGTCACTAAAATATGGGTGTACACATATCTGTAATCCTCGCTTGGGGAATGTGGCATGTCGGTGTTTATTTTTATTATCTGTGGAACAAAGTATGACTGTTAAGTAAATACTCATTTAGTAGTTTCTGAAATAAAAATTACTATAAACTACTCTCTTGTCGGAATAGTCTCTAATTCTTGATTTTGGAAAAAATAACCTATTAGCGTAAGGTTTTTCTCTTTCAAATTACTTGTACTTTGAATCGGACGTTAGTAAATTTTAGGTTACACTTAGCCTCCAAGAAAGAAAAATTAGCTTATAACGAAGTTGTTCACCTTACTGACTTTTTCTTTTGACTGATTCTTATTCTTATTCTTTTTAAAAACGTAGCCCCACACTAGGATTTATTCCTGTGTCGTGGGTGCATTTACAAATATGAAAATTCACAAACAAATACCCAGACCGGAACAAATAATTGTGGATCACACAAAGATTTGTCCCGTGCGGGAATCGAACCCGCGACTATTCGACACAGTGGGCGGAGCAGCTCAAGCTCTTAAGCACTGCGCTAAATCGTCCGTCATCGTCCGTCCGATTAAATAGAAATTTGCGTCGAAAGAGTAAACGTAAATATAAAACGTTTGAAGATTTTAGAAAATATTAAAGAATGTTCAGCGAAAAATATCCGTGAGATTTACAATAGTCGTATACCGGAGTGTCTATGGTAAACGACGGGAGCACTCCCTAACAAATTGAAAATCAATGAACCGCGGAATTCAATTTGATATTGAAAGCCATCTCTCACGTAGCCGCGCGGGGCGCCGAAGACCACTCCCCGATATCTTTCTCTTTGACTCCGTTTCACACATAAAGCCATACATTCAGGAGACGTTCCACTAAGAAGTGCCTATTCGACGTATAGAATGTATGTAGCGGGCAAATGGCACTGTGATAGCAACTTAGCTTCCAAAAAATGATTTCCCTTATCGAATGGGTCACATCCTTTCAGACGTTCTATAACTTGTATCTATGACACATAATACAATGCCATGTTAATATTTTGAGCATTGCGTTTGTGTTATCTGGCCAGCTTTGTCAATGGTGCTGCTAGTTAGAAACTAAGTATGCCTATTAATTACTGCTTTTAATTGTTCTAATGGCGACGAGTGCAAGGACCTGGGTTCGAATCCTAGGGCGGACACAAAAAATTAATATGGTCCGAAATATTGAAAAGTGCCCGTTATAATGTCAATAGTCTCGCCTCTATTCATTGGCGGTATGTTGGGTCTACGCGATACATCTCTGCCACCTCCGTTTGGGGAATATAAGCGTGACGTTTTTTTAATTACCTAATAACTATAACTTATATTTTATTCTATACTTTTTATAGAATAATATTCACTAAAAAGTCTATATAGTGGCTATTTGGGATCACTTCCTTCCTTCTAATATGGTCGAGGGATGTGATGGCTGCTCAAGTAGTCGTACTCGTGAACGGGTGCTGCTTGTGGAGACTGGTCCACCCAGAATGATGAGATATGTCATAATGAAAAGCAAGAGGAGCTTTTTATTATAACATATATTTAAAAATATTATTATTAGTCTTATATCTCAGTCGTAAGGCATCACACTGGAGCTGGATTGCATAAATGATTTTGTATGATATAAAAATATATGTATCTATACAATGAATGAAGAATTAGACAAAAAGACAAGCCCGCAGAATTTCTCGCCGGATCTTCTCAGTGGAAGCCGCGTTCAGATCCGGTGGTAAATTAGTAAGTTAAAAAAATTGTAAATATGACAATTTGTGAACACCTCGCAGGTCAGTTTATTATTTAAATATTCCAGCACGCACTATGTTCATGACTAAAATAATTTCCTTAAGCTATTAATAGAATTGCTTCGCAATCAAAATGCATTGAACGTAATACCAGTCTAGACCGTATTAATCAAGTCTTCAACAATGTAATTTGTGCACTGAGGGCACTTTGAAGAGGGCAAGTCCAAGGATTACGATAAGCCGGTGTTAATCCCTAATTAAACGTAACACTTCATCTTTTCTGTACGTATTGTGTTTATAATGACTTGGCACGCAATCGAACTAAAAACTACTTTTTAGGGTTCCGTACCTCAATCCATACCTTTGGGATGGCTTGGTACAGTGGTTAACTTAACCCGCTCAGCCCACTCGATCGAGTAGTTCCACCCCACACCCACTAATGTCTATTTCGGCCTGGGTGTTTGAGTATATGAATTTCGTGTTTGTGAACGCACTTACGACACAGAAATTGTTCCTGTGGCTACATTTAAAAAAAAAGTAAAAACGGATACCTTATAGAATCGCTTGTTTATCCGTCCGTATGTCCGTCCGTCTGGCTGTTTGTCTGTCTCTCTTTTCGACTGTTAAAGAAACGGACGTACTTTCAGAAACAGATCGAGGTATCAAGTTGTTATTTATGAAATAAAAATATTTGTCGGATTTTATCGCGGTTTCTTTTTGGTTTTTAAGTTCCCGACGTTTCGAGTGCTTTGCAGCACCTATGGTCACGGGAAAGACTGAGGTGTTAGACGTCCAAAATAGACCGTGTCTAATCTGAAGGGCAAGTCAAGAGTTTCCGTAACCGGCAAGCATGTATGAGACGAACTATGAGAGTGGAGGAAGTCCGAGAGGTCTGTAAGGAAAGAACCTATTGGAACTGTGCACTCTCTGCCTACCCTGTAAGTGTTCTGATGATGATATAGATAAATAGATAAAAATAGGTACCCTTCATAGTTTAGTCCGACCTTAATTCCTTCCTTAAAAGAGAAACTTAAATTCTACAGGCGATATAAAAAAATCTAAATCCCTGCGATTATGATTCCTTTGATGTTTTACGAACCCGGTGTAAAAGTCTTATAAATAATTGCTATAATAATTACATATCGTCCGTGGAAAACTCTATTTAGCACAATGTAAAACATTTCTGACATTTCTTACAAACAAGAAAAAAAAATAGCAGCTCTATTCCTATGACTATGAAATACGGTAGCACCTCTTCTTCTGATATAAATGAGATATGTGAAATGTTCTCAGATTTGTTTGGTTCAGTTTTCGAAAAAATTAACATCCCGTCGACTAATTTTACAAAGTTTCTTCTCATGGCGCTAGTCTAAGTAAGTTTAATATCAGCACGAACATCACACAAAATAAAATCAATAGTCTTGATTGTGATAAGGGAGCCGGACCTGACGGTATTCCTGTTTTCTTTATAAAGGAATGTAGGGATGAATTAAGTATACCATTGCATATACTCTATAATAAATCTATCAGCTCTGGTACATATCTCTCACAGTGGAAAACGGGACACATAATTTCTATTCACAAATCGGGTGATAAGGATCAGTGTAAAAACTACAGACCTATCAGTATAATATCTGCCATTGCTAAATTGTTTGAATCTGTTATTTACTACTAATACTTTACTTCCATTTTAAGCAGCTGTTATCTTCTGCTCGACATGGTTTTGTCACCAACAGGTCAACCGTGATCAATCTATGGGAATATAAAAGCTATATTTGTAGTGCGTTTGCTAAAAGAATTCAAGTAGACTTGATAAGATCAATCATCTTTTGCTTTGTCAAAAGCTGGAGGTCTATGGCATCCACGGTAATTTGCTACGATGGTTCATTTCATATTTGCATAACAAAAGTCAGCTCGTAAGTATTAGAGGCCACCTCTCCACTTTTTTTATTGTTACCTCGGGCGGGAAACAGGGCTCGCATTTAGGGCCCCTTCTTTTCGCGATATTTATTAATGATTTAATCCAACATTTTACTGTTCCATGGTAGCTATACGCTGACGACCTAAAGATCTATAGTATTATCAAAGAGGACAAAGACTTTTGCGTTCTTCAACAAAATTTATCAGCTGTATTTACTTAGTGTGCTTCAAATCAAATGTTTCTCAACGTCGATAGATATTCAGTTTTTTCATTTAAGTCTGAAAAGCAAAAGAGGCTGTTTAATTACTCGCTAAATAACTCAATATTGCAACGCAATACTATTGTTAGAGAGCTAGGAGTGTATTTTGATGAAAAATTAACATTTCCTGCTCACTTTGATCATGTAATTGCAAAATGTATGCAACTTTTAGGTTTTATTTGTTGAACCACTAAAGTTTTCAAAAATCAACAAGCATATTGGATTGTGGGTCTTTTATTTGGTATCCCTATTATGAATTCCATAGTAATAGGATAGAGAAAGTACAAAAAAGTTCTTGAATGTTCTTTGCTATAGGTTAGGAGTCGATCGTGAATGTAGGTCCTATGCTGCAAGTTTAGAAAAATTCAAAATGCCCTCTCTGGCTTCTAGGCGCAAATGTAATGAATTAATCTTCCTTTATAAAATTATTCACTCCTATATTGATTCTCCTGCTCTTATTTCTTAACCTAATTTTAATATCCGTTATAGATCCCGTAACCCTTCCCGTGCCCTGTTTTCCTTGACTATTTATAAAAATAACACATCTTTCTATAATCCTCTTACTAGGATGTGCCGCCTTTATAACGACACAGTTAGTGGGCATTCTTCTTTGGACATTTTTAGTAATAATCTTCCTAAATTCAAATAGGATGTTTGTAAAACCCCACGGTTCATAAATACAAAATTTATTTTTTTATTTACTAGTAGGTATTTGTTGAATATGATTAGGTATAAACTAAACAATAGCAATAAAAAATTATACTAACTTTAGATTTAAAGAACTACACTAACTCAACTAACCCTCCCTTTTATTGTTAAAATTTGGAACTTTCTGTGCACACATAGTTAGATTTATAGTCTAGCTTGAAATATGATGGACTGTAATTTGTTTTGAGAGCCTAATAAAGAAATAAATACACACCTAGACCACAGAGGACCTAAATAATACGAATTATTTTACAGGTAGGTCTATATCTCGAAGTAGATTGTTCACACGCGAGGTTATACATATTCCTTCGAGATCATGACTTACAGGTGATCAAGAGGGCTACATATAATTGTGACACCGGCGTTATTGCATCGTTCTGGGAACCGTCAACTGGGCCCTTATTCGCTATGACAATTTAAACACGAAACAAGACGTGTTATCAAACATACGTGTTATTGGCGTGGAATGGAATTCTGTATGCCACTGTCAGATTTGAAAACAT
This sequence comes from Phalera bucephala, assembly GCA_905147815.2. NCBI lineage: Eukaryota > Metazoa > Arthropoda > Insecta > Lepidoptera > Notodontidae > Phalera > Phalera bucephala. The sequence continues at coordinate 16,573,850 of LR990613.1, forward strand.
GACAAGGCTCGTCACACGCCATGTTTCGAACTGTCAAAATAACACGCTCCGCGCTTGCGTGTTATTGAAAACATGTTAAAAACTTGCTAAGGTAATTCAATGTAAACAAACATTTTTAAATAGTTTTATTGCAATTTAAATGATATATTATGATCATCGCGTCGTCGTCGTAGTAATAAATTATTACTCATAACCAGTGACATTGGAAAATTGTGGTGGCTCATCTATTAAAGTGAACTTCTCAATTTCAACAATAGTGTGCACATTTATCTTAAAAATATGGTGTTTTGTTTTAGTTTGTAGTCACAATGAACCGGACGAAAGCTTCTACAGCCCAATTAGCATATTTACCCACCCACAGGTGGAATCTGGGTACATCAATGGTTCTCCTCAAGGAAGGTCATCGAGAAATGTGGAAAGACCTAACCTACCAATTAAATGCGTTAAGAGACTCATTTAAAACTGTGATCATAAAAAACAGGTACGTATCTACTAAAATAAATGTGACTTTTGTTATTGTATAAAGAAAAATAATTTGTGGTGTGCTACATTATAGATTTTGTGGTGAATTAAATATTTGTATCATTGATTTAATTATAGGGCATAGGTGGATGATGTTGACCTAAAATAACATAATAGGCTATTTTTCATTATCAATTTTCATTACAAGTAGAATGTAGGGTTATTATAATGCATTTTCTATTAGTGAGACTTAATTGTTCATCAAATAATGTGTTGCATATATTATGAAGCACTAATTTTGCATCTAAAATCATATCTTTCATATGAAACTTCTTTTACAGAACTGCTGATGGTTGAGAAAATTAGAACACCCAAGTTGACCCATTCATGTAGAGGAAGATGTGCGGTGATGTCATCTGTGGTGGGAATTTTTATACTAAGAATTGAAAGAAAAATGTTTTTATTTCAATTTGTTTTTCAATTATAGCTGCATAATTATGGTGTGGTAACCTTGGTAGCAAAGTGGAACCATTACTGTGTGGTATACCAAACTGTATAATTTTGAATGTTTGTTGTTCAAATCAAATAAAATAGCATTTATTGTGGTTATAGGTTACAAAGATGGTATGGGTTGTTGTTCTGATGAGGTTTCTGTTGTTTCTTCTGTTCTTACAAGTTTCCATTTAACAATACCAAATGATTTGCATGTGATTATTGATTTGTTATTCATAAATAAAACTTGTTGATTTACCAATTACTTTAGTTTCATTTATACTTTTGTTGCATTTACATACATACCTGCCCCGCAGGGGATCTGGCTTGATGATGTTATAATAATTTCATTTTCTTCATTAATTATTTAATTTAGATAGATACATATATTATGTATCTATCTATGTATCTGTGTAGATAGATAGCTAGTAAAGATAAAGATACATCATAAATAAACTAAATAAAAAAGTATACCTTTTAATTCACTGTATGTATATTTGCAAAACAAACTTTAAAATAAAAAATAAACACCGTCACGCCGGTATTCCCGGAGTGGGGGGCAGAAGGGCATAGGGGTAACTAGGTTCAGGGAGGACCGGCCTCGACTTGGGCTGTTGCTATGGGGGAAGGCATACATGAGGTGTCTCGCCGTGGTGAACATGAAAGAAACTGCATCTCTGCACTGGCCAGCGGACAAAGGATTCTTCCACGTCGCCGGCGAGGTCAGTGTCTAATCCTGTGTGTGATATCGGTATCTGATAGAAGGGAAGTAAGGGCATTGTAAGGGTTGCTGAAAATATGGCGCGGGCAGAAATAACGGCTGATAGAAGGCGAGTCAAGTGCGTAGGCGGCAGCAGCTAAAAAGGGCTTTTATATAGGTGCGAATAGGTTCAAGGCTGAGATCGAAATGGTGCTAGGTTTAGTCTGGTTTTTATTTAGTGGCCAATTTTATGAAAAAACATGGTGTGACAACTAAAGACACTAAAGTGGTCGGTTCGGACGAAGAGCAAGGATTGGGGAATTAATGAATGAATAAAATAAACTAATTTTGAACCAATTGTATTGCCTTAAGTTATCACACAATATTTTTATGTAAAATTGACCACTTAAAAAAAACAGACTATATATATGTGTGGGACAAGTCTTTGTTTGTTTAGGTGTGGGTATAGGTTATTGTATTTGACATTCGTACGTTCTAAAACTTGGATCTTTGTTTAATGTGAATTAAAGTTGCCTTTTTTATATCTGGCCCTACTTATTTACTTAGTTTTCAATAGACACATACTTAAAACCATGTTATCAGCAGATATAAATATATTTTTACCGAAATTGAATAAGTTGAAACGAATATTCGAAAAACCGATACTTTACCGAAATTAACAGATGTAAGATTATGAACGAATCCAGCGAAATCTCAAATTAAAAATAAAACAACATTCCTTACGGCATACCGAATACCATTTCGTAATTCCACGCGAAGGCTCGTCAAGGAAGCGTGTTTATGTTTACTGCTTGTTATGACGTCACACGTTACTTGCGGGGAATCTCATGTGGCATAGCGAATAAAGGCCCTGGTAGTTTCGGGGCCGTTCTGTATGAATACCTCTATGATATGATGTGTATATTTATGGGTATGGTTCTTTGTTTAATTTACCTTTTTTCTTTAATATGATGTTGCTAGGTATTATTGGTAGTAGGTGAAATACTGGTGTACAATATACATCTTAGCTTGCGCTTTCGAAGAAAAATGAGTGTGAGACGTCTTTTTCTTATCATATTTAGTTATGCTTTATATAGGTCCTTCTAATAATTAGCTGCATTACTCGGAAAAAGGGAGATTCAAATGAGGAAGAAATATATAAATGTATACAAAGTGAAAGATGTGTGTCAGAATCTCTGTCTATTCCAGTGGGATAAAGGAGTGAGTGTATGTAGGTATGTATTGAAATTGACGTCTTACCTAAGAAGTATTCTAATTTCGTTATATTAAAATAATAATAGGCTACATTTCTGTCATAAAAAACATACTCGAGATGATGCCTTGTCAGTGTAAAAATACAAAAACGCTTAAAGAAAAAAATATTTTCATTTAACCGAATCCTCTTTACCCTTCAAAATGTTCACGGTAAAAGAACGCTCCAATATTTTTAAAAGTATAAGGGTAGAATTTAATTTATTAATCCAATTTTAAATGTTATCTTAAAATAATATTGTACGTTTTCTTCTTTTCTTACGTTTGGTGGGTTTTCAAATATTTGTATAGGATGGGGTGACCGCTCGGTCGCGTATCGCCGCAATCACGGCCTTATCAAATGATCTCGCGTCTCCCCACCCCTGTAGATATATTATTTACTTTTATCTGTTATAAGATAATACATAGAATTTCGAATATTTATCTTGAGGAATATGATGATGTTGTGGGATATATTTTAGATTAAACCGGCATTATTTATCTAAATTACGGCAAACATTGCTAGCTCCTCATGAGGTGCCCAGTTTGGCCGCGCTGAGCAAGTGCTACTAAGAATTTGACAACAGAAAAAAAATAACACTCAATCTAGGATTCGAAATCGGATCTCGTGTTTGTTAGCTGCACATGCGCCACTAAACATTGTGGATTAAACACGATTGGTATTTGCGGATGCAGATAAGTATGCATGTCAAGAATCTCCGTAACCGGCGAGCGTGTATGAGACAAACTATGAGAGTGGAGGAAGCCAGGGAGGTCTGTAAGGAAAGAACCTCTTGGAACTCTGTACTCTCTACCCATCCTGCAAGGGATCTAGCGTGATGATATAGATAGATAGATGAATATGCACTGTTTGATCTAGTTTACACTTATATTATACGTAGATAATGTTTACGATCTACGGCAACTTCTAAGCTTTATTGTTTTCAATTAATGAAAAGAGAAGTTATGCTTCGACGAAGTGTGTTCAATAGACATGTACGCCAGACGGGCCTTGATTGCCCAACGCAGATATTTGTTTTGATGAATTATCAGTGCATTCCAAAAATTAGGTATGCAAAGGTACGGTTAAATATAAATGCCTAGACATATATGGTGTTGGAAATATGAAGTTACACAGTGTTGAAAATACGAAGATAGTCTATAAGTCAGAAAATTACACAGCAAACACTTTTTTTTTCATATAGTTGCAGAAACTCGAGGTATAAGCCGGTTCATCATCATCATCATCTCAGCCTATACTTGTCCACTGCTGAACATAGGCCTCCCCAATCGCTTTCCAGCGTAACCGGTCCGATGCCACCTGCATCCAACGACTTTCTGCGATTTTCACAAGATCGTCGGTCCATCTGGCAGGTGGTCGTCCCACGCTGCGCTTGCCAATACGTGGTCTCCACTCTAGAATCTTTCTGCCCCAACGCCCGTCCGATCTTCGCGCTATGTGGCCCGCCCATTGCCACTTCAGCTTGCTAATCTTAAGGGCTATGTCGGTGACCTTGGTTCTTCTACGAATCTCCTCATTCCTGATTCGATCACGTAGAGAAACGCCGAGCATAGCTCTCTCCATAGCTCGCTGAGCAACTTTGAGCTTTTTTATGAGACCTATAGTAAGAGACCACGTCTCTGATCCATATATCATCACTGGTAACACACATAAGCCGGTTATATACTTCAAAATGTAAAGATTTTAAGAGGCAGTTATAATACTCCAACAGCTCGCAACAATAACCTAATTAGTTTTTAAAACTAAATTTTGAAATGAAGACTTTGAGAACACATGTAGTGTGCAAAGTAACTTTGATCATATTAAAGATGCAGTCGTGAACGACGTTGAATGAACGGATAATACCTAATTTATAATTTTACTTATTAGTTTGGGTACACCTAAAAATCAGCGTTGTGTTGTGGTTCACACTGCAACATAACTTTACACTGAGTGGTATCCCATTAGAGCAGCTACATAGTAATAATGATCTTTTCTTAAAAGTAAATATTGTGTATGTCCCTTATTAATTTTCTTGTAGTGTACTTACCTATTAGCGAATCTAATAAATTTATTATCTTTCCTTTTTTCTTTCCAATCAATAAATTTACACGACTATACGGAAAATAAAACTAGTTTTAATTCTATCTATAACATCACGCCAGACCCCTTGCGGGGTAGGCAGAGAGTACAGAGTTCCAACAGGTTCTTTCCTTACATACCTCTCTGGCTTCCTCCACTCTCATAGTTCGTCTCATACACGCTCGCCGGTTACGGAGACTCTTGACTTGTCCTTCAGATAAGACTCTATTTAGTCATGGTAAGATAGATAGATAATTTTAATTATTGTAATATTATGTCCAAAATTCCGCAGTGTCTCAAGACAAAAGTCTTTGACCAGTGATGACTTACGGCACTGAGACATGGTCGCTTACGATGGGCCTCATAAGAAGGCTCAAGGTCACCCAAAGGGTGATGGAGAGAGCTATGCTCGGAGTAACCCTGCGGGATCGAATCAGAAACGAGGAGATCCGCAGGAGGACTAAAGTCACTGACATAGCACTCAGAATTGCTAAACTTAAGTGGCAGTGGGTGGGGCACAGCGCTCGTAGAACTGACGGCCGTTGGGGCAGAAAGGTTTTCGAATGGCGACCACGTACCGGAAGACGTGGAGTGGGTAGGCCCCATATAAGATGGACCGATGACCTGGTGAAGGTCGCACGTTAAAGTTGGATGCATACAGCACAAAGCCGGTCGTTGTGGCGGTCTTTAGGGGAGGCCTTTGTCCTGCAGTGGACGTCTTTCGGCTGTAGAAGAAGAAGAAGAAGAATATAATACCTTAAACCAAAATATTTCTCTTCATCAAAACTTTACATTCAAATCTAACAAGTGCACTCAGAACTACGTTAATTCAATTTCCAATATAAAGTTCTCAAACATGAATTCGCCAAACTAGACGGTACACTAGCAGTATGTAACTACTATTGATTCTATCCAATGGCAATCGAGATATCCCTTCAAAATAATGGCGTCATCAAAAATTATTAATTTAGTTATCGTCGAGAATATACCGCCATTTTCTCAGCAAGGGATAAAGCAAATTGGATTATGTGATCGGGGATCGATCCGTATTACGGGAAATGCGGATATTTGAATTGAATATTTCTGCTATAGTTGACAAGCTGGTATCTAAAAGATATTACGGATATTGATAAAATTACGGAAGCAGATATTCATTGATATATTTCATTAGACAGGTTCTTTTTTATTTTCCGCTGAATAAAACAAATAACAATGATTATTTGGTTTTTGAAAGGGAAGAAACCAGAACTAATGCAATAATTGTGGTTGGTAACGATATGCTGCAGCAAGTGAATGAGTTTGTATATCTTGAATGCGCCTTCAGTAAGGATGGGAAATACACTGCTGACATAGAGAAAAGAATGAGTGCAGGGAACAGAGTAAATGGTGCAATGGGTAAGCTACTTGGGAGCCGGCACTTAAGCCAAAAGGCGCAGCTGGCCATACATAACGGAGTTCTTGTCCCAACGCTGTTATATGGTAGCGAGAGCTGCCTACTCGCTGTCTTACTACGCTGTTGCTAATGCGGTCGGTCAGCTTCACTCCGCACATCTTCCGCAGAGCTCGCATTTCTACCGCATTTATCCTACTTTCATTCTCCTTCTTACATACCTAGCTCTCGCTACCATATAACAGCGTTGGGACAAGAACTCCGTTATGTATGGCCAGCTGCGCCTTATGACTTAAGTGCCGGCTCCCAAGTAGCTTTCCCATCGCTCCATTCACTCTGTTCCCTGCACTCACTCTTCTCTCTATGTCAGCGGTGTATTTCCCATCCTTACTGAAGGCGCATCCAAGATATACAAACTCATTCACTTGCTCCAGCACATCGTTACCAACCACAATTCTTACATTCGTTCTGGTTTCTTCCCTTTCAAAAACCATAATCTTGGTTTTCTTCACATTCAAGTGTAAGCCATTGATCATGCAGTCGTCTTTCATAACTGTGACTAGTGTTTGCAGATCAGTGGCTGTTGGCGCTATTAAAACCGCGTCATCTGCATAAAGTAGATGGTTTACCACTAAGTCCCCATTTGTACACCTTCATTCATCGCTTTCAGTCTTTGAAGACTTTTATCCAGATATATTATAAACAGTCTAGCGGACAACACGCAACCCTGCTTGACGCCGATTTTAACGTAAAACCAGGGTGACCTGTTACCACCCACCCGTACGCATGCCTTGCAGTCCACATAAGTGGACTGGACGGCTCGCAACAGAGTGCCATCTATACCATACTCTGGCAAAATGTCCCAAAGTCTCTTTCGCACAACTCTGTCAAATGCCTTCTCCAGATCTACAAAACCGCAGAAAACCTTTCGCCCCACTGCCAGATGCTTCTCTACGATGTTGCGGAGGGAGAAGACTTGATCCGAACATCTTCTTCCAGACCTGAAACACCCTTGTGCCTCGCACAACATTCCATCGGACTTCACGCGCATTCTCCGTTCAATAATTTTACCGTACCGTTTTCTTGTAGTGTACTTACCTATTAGCGAATCTAATAAATTTATTATCTTACATTTTTCTTTCCAATTAATAAATTTACACGACTATACGTAAAATAACACTAGTTTTAATTCTATCTATAGCATCACGCCAGATCCCTTGTACGGTAGGCAGAGAGTACAGAGCTCCAACAGGTTCTTTCCTTACATACCTCTCTGGCTTCCTCCACTCTCATAGTTCGTCTCATACACGCTCGCCGGTTACGGAGACTCTTGACTTGTCCTTCAGATATTCGAGAAACTCGGTCTATTTGGTCATGGTAAGATAGATAGATAATTTTAATTATTAACAATAAAAGTAATAATACCTCAAATCAAAATATTTCTCTTCATCAAAACTTTCCTGTTGTAACTATGTACTCTCTGCCTACCCCGCAAGGGATCTGGCGTGATGATATAGATAGATATATAGAGATTTTAGTTTGCTTTGGATTGTGCCTTAAGTGTCTCCTTGGTAGCAGATGCATGTTTGGTTAACGATGTCCTGGGTCCGAAACTTAGGTAGTACAAAATATTATAATTAAAGATATAGGTATAATTTTTGAACATTACTCAGTAAATACAGTAGATTCATCTTTGCTAAAACTTAGACTTAATTAAATAACAGAAAACAAATTTTTAAAAATTCAATGTTCATAACTCATCGGACCGGTGACTATTATCAATATAATATATTGAGTTCTTAGATTTACGCGAATATTACACATGAAATAACTATTTTACGGATTTTATCGCGGTTTATTTTTTTATTTTTAGTTCCCGACGTTTCGAGTGCTTTGCAGCACCTGGTCACGGGAGGGACTGAGGTGTTAGACGTCCAATAGGCATAGTTGTTCCGGGGTACCCTCAAACTTCTTAATTATTTTTGTTGTTGTTGGTCCGATCTACGCAGAATGAGCTCACGGTGTCTTGAGGTCTTGCAGTGTTATGCTTGGTTTTGGATTTGATTATATTAATTACCGGATCCCAAGACGATGGAAGCACCCAGCCATCTTCTCTATTGAAATTAGGATGTTTTTTAATTTCAATAGCCTCGCGAACCATCCTTGGTAGGAATCGGTGTTCTTTCACGAGGATTTGTGGTCTATCAAATCTGATGTTATGGCGGGTGCGGTCAAGGACATGTTCACAGACTGCAGACTTCTTTGAGCGACGGTGTTTTAGGTCAGCTATGTGTTCTTTAACCCGAGTTTTACCGGTCTTTTTGTTTGTCCTATATAAGAGAGACCACATTTACAATCAAGCTTGTAAACTCCTGCATCTTGTAGAGGGATCTGACACTTGACAGATGGTAAAAATTGACTGATCTTCTTCGGCGGCTTAAAAAATGTTTCAATCGAATTTATTTAAGGACACTTTTCTCCGGTCACATTAAGAGACCCCGCCCTGACCCGAGGACAATAACGAGAACCGCTTTACTCGGAAAAATGGCTTCTATTAAAAATTCATACTAACCTTTTAGTAATATGAACAAACTATAGGGCGTTGCTGGTGGCTTTAAGAATATAGCACTTTATAAATAAATTGTAGCCAGAGAGGTCTGTAAGGAAATAACCAGTTGGAACTTTATACTCTCTGCCTTACCCACATGGGCCCTGGCGTGATGATATGAATCATCATCATCATCTCAGCCTACACTTGCCCACTGCTGAACATAGGCCTCCCCAATCGCTTTCCAGCGTAACCGGTCCGATGCCACCTGCATCCAACGACTTCCTGTGATTTTCATAAGATCGTCGGTCCATCTGGCAGGTGGTCGTCCCACGCTGCGCTTGCCAATACGTGGTCTCCACTCTAGAATCTTTCTGCCCCAACGCCCATCCGATCTTCGCGCTATGTGGCCCACCCATTGCCACTTCAGCTTGCTAATCTTAAGGGCTATGTCGATGACCTTGGTTCTTCTACGAATCTCCTCATTCCTGATTCGATCACGTAGAGAAACGCCGAGCATAGCTCTCTCCATAGCTCGCTGAGCAACTCTGAGCTTTTTTATCAGACCTATAGTAAGAGACCACGTCTCTGATCCATATATCATCACTGGTAACACACATTGACTAAAAACTTAAGTCTTTAGGCACTGAGGTATTTTGGATGAGAAGATGTTGCGCAGTTTCCCGAACGCTGCCCAGCCGAGTTGGATTCGTCGATTGACCTCTCTCTCAAAGTTGGACCTACCTAACCGGACTACCTGTTCCAGGTAAATGTATTCGTCGACAACTTCAAGAGTAGAGTTCCCAACGGTGACTGCGGTGGGTACGACATGGACGTTATACATTATTTTCGTTTTGTCCATGTTTATTTTAAGACCCACTTGTTGAGATACTCTGTTGAGGTCGCCGAGCATTCGTACTAGATCTTCCAGCGACTCCGCCATGACTACAATGTCGTCGGTAAATCGAAGGTGAGTGATGAAGGCGCCATTAATGTTGATGCCAAGTCCTCGCCATTCCAAGAGCTTGAAGGCGTCATCTATGGTGGCGTAAACAGTTTCGGAGAAATGACGTCTCCCTGTCTTACTCCTCTTTTTGTGGAGATCGCCTTCGTGCACTGCCCCTGTACTCGGACTGACATGGTGGCGTTATTATACAAGCACTTCAACACTTCGATGTACCGATATTCAATGCGGCATCGCTGGAGAGATCTAAGAACCGCCCAAGTCTCGATCAAATCGAAGGCTTTCTCATAGACCACAAACGCCAAGCATAGTGGCCTATTATACTCCTCGGTCTTCTGTATAATCTGCCGCAGCGTATGTATGTGGTCTATGGTACTAAAGCCTTGTTAAACCGCCTTAAGAAACCGGCTTGTTCGGGAGGCTGGAAGTCATCAAACCTGCGTTTGAGACGATTCGTGATGACTCTCGAAAACAATTTGTACACATGGCTCAGCAGTGTGATGGGCCTATAGTTCTTCAGTAAAGTGTTATCACCTTTCTTGAAAAACAGTACCACCACACCCCTGTTCCATGCTTCCGGCGTTTTCTCTTCGAGCAAGACGGAATTAAACAGCCTCTGAAGGACTTTAAGTACCGGCGATTCGCCCGCTTTCAGAAGCTCTGCGGTAATTCCGTCTTCACCCGGCGCTTTGTTGTTTTTAAGTTGTTTGAGAACCATTCTAATCTCGTACAGGCTGATGTCCGGGATATCTTCAGTGTAGTATCGGGTTAGCTTGGCTCTTGGGTCTTTTACCAAGTCAACAACAGGTTCAGCTACTGAGGTTTACAACTGCCCATAGAACCTCTCTATCTCCCTGGGCACCTCTGACCTATTCGACGTTACGTTTCCGTCCTCCGTCTTCAGCTTCGTCAACTGGCTTTGCCCAATAGACGCGTCTCTTGCGAACACTTTGGAGCCCTTGTTCTGCTCTATGGTCTCCTCAATACATCTTGTATTGAAGGACCGTAAATCGTGTCGCAAGGACTTCAATATCTGTCCATTGAGCTGCCTATAGGACTTAGCATCATCGGAGGTTTGGAGTCTCATGGTACGTAGCTCAGCCATAAGGCTTCGGGTGTAGTCAGATAGCCCTTCAGGCCTATTTTTACGGTGGGGCTTAACATACTTGGACCCGACTGTATGGACAGTCTCTACCAGCCTATTGTTGATTTCGTCCACTGATGCGCTGCTGTTTAGCAATTCGAAGCGGTTTGACAATTCGAGTTGAAAGCTCTCGGGGTTTCGGATATGTGCATAAGAAGGTCGGAGCGTAGACTTCATCAAACGCGATCTTTCCATTTTGACATTAATATTTAATGTGCCTCTGACCATTCGGTGATCACTGCCGGTTTTTACCCTGTGAATCACGGAGACATCATTAAATATTTGTCGCTTGGTGCTCATGATGCAGTCTATCTCATTTTTTGTGAAACCATCAGGGCAAATCCAGGTCCATTTCCTATGAGGCGGCTTCTGAAGGAAAGAGTTCATTATAAAGAGTCCCTCCTTTTCCAGAAATTCGGCCAGCCTCTGACCCCTGGGGTTGCGCTGCCCATATCCAAATACCCCACTCTCAACTCCTCATTGCCCCGTTTGCCCAGTCGCGCATTGAAGTCACCCATAACTACTGTAAAGTGTGCTTTGGAAGTATGTATGGCTCTACTAATGTCCTCATACATAACTTCGACCTCATCATCTGAGTATGCCGAGGTCGGTGCGTAGACCTGTATGACCTTCAGCGAATATCTTTTGGATATTCTGAGTATCAGGTACGCCACCCTGCTCGACACACTAGTGATGGACACAACGTTGTTTATGAGTGACTTGTGGACGATAAATCCGACACCACCTTGGGACTGCTGTTCGGCCTCCCGATAGTAAAACAAGTTGCCAGATTTTAAGGTTATCGTGTCCTCGCCCTCTCTTCGGACCTCCGATAAACCAACAATACTCCACCGCAACCTGTTGAACTCTTCTTCCAGCTCAACTAGCTTCTCATCTGTCCTCAATGTGCGTGCGTTGTATGTCACCAGGGCCAATTTTCGGTTATGGTGGTAGCCGAACCTCTGCCGGAGATTCTTAGCACCCCTTGTCCTGTCGTTACCATGGCTGCTACCGTGGCCAGGACGAACAGGACCGCCGGGGACTAGGGGCCTGGTTTTCTTACTTTCATCCATAATTGGGGGTCTTTGCCATACTCGCCACGCTTGGCAGGCGGGTTGGCGAGCGCAGTTTTTGGTCGTAGAAGTGTTAAGGGAACGCTGCTGCCCATTCCCTAGTTTTCCCTTAGTCGCCCTGTACGACACCCGATGGGATGAGATGGGTTGGTCCTATTCTAAGCCGGGAACCACGCGGCTAATGTTGTGCTTGTGATGATATGAATATATAGAAATAATTTGTTGATGGTTGATAGAGATAAATCTTAGCACTCGACTTAGGTTTAAATTTGATATTAGAATTTATAATTTCACATCTTAATAGTTTAAAAGACTATCTTACCATGACCAAATAGACCGTGTCTTATCTTAAGGGTAAGTCAAGAGTCTCCGTAACCGGCGAGGGTGTGTAAGACGAACTATGAGAGTGGAGGAAGTCAGAGAGGTCTGTAAGGAAAGAACCTGTTGGCACTCTGTACTCTCTGCCTACCCCCGCCAGGGAGCTGGCGTGATGATATAAATAATACTTTAAAAAATATTTTAACTTCACCATTTTATTTCGGCATCTTAAATATCGTTATTTATTTATACTAATATTATAAAGAGGAAAGACTTGTATTTTTGTATGTATGAAACAAATAAACTCGTAAATACTGGTCTGAATTCAAAATTTCTTTCACCATTAGAAAGCTACTTTATCCAGAAGTAACATAAGGTATATACCATAGACCCGGACTGGGTACGAAGTTGCGGGAAACTGCTAGTTATATAATTGGTGTAGTTTTAGTGTCTCAGGTTTGAAATTATTAATGTTTTTAAGCGACAAAATAAATCTGTACCTATATGTTATTATGCCAGGATTTATTTAAAACAACCTATTGCAGAGGTGCAAATGGCGATGTTCTCAGCGATTACCAAGGTTAGGCAGCGTTTGACTCGGTCTATCTAAGATGGGACTATTTGTGACTATTCCATATTCGGGCATCTCAAAGTTTTGGGAAAGTGCGCTAAGTCAATTAGTGTTGTAGTCGTTATGCCACGTTGGGAAGCTTAAGGGACGCTTCGAAAGTTTCAGAAGCAGGTGGCAATAAACCTGACGTCATAGACCCGCGGTGGGTGCGGGTAGTAGAGGTAGAGTACGACTAATAGGAGTTCAATCTCTGTCAGTTCAATTCGGTATAGAAGGCCTTACTGAGCAAATCAATGAGTCTGTATGGGGTGATTTATATGACCTTCAACAAGAGTGAATGAACTATTATAAAACTAAGGGAATAACACTAATCAGATATACTGCTCCGCTCACTAGATAGAGTAGTCGCGGGTCCGATCCCCACGCGAGACGAATCTTTGTGTAGTGTTAACGCCCGAGTAGGCGCCTAAAGCGCTCGCTCGCGTCTTCTACGTGATTCAACGTTCGTAAGCGTCGACTCAGCGCTAACCGCTTGACTTCAGCGCTCATTTTTACAAAACTACCTTTGTGTGGCTGGCAAATATTTGCGTCTGGGTTCGCATTCACGATACAGGAATAATTCCTAGTATAGGGCTACCCACACACATTTTTTTAAATCAATCTATATCTGCGGACAAAGTATCTATCTTAATTTCATTAAAATCTAGGTCCTATGTAATGGAGGCAAGCCTATTCACATACATCGGGCACAATTTCAGACTCCAGACTGATACTGAGAATTTTTTGACAGAAAAACTACATTTCTCCAGCCCAGGTGCTGAACCTAGGACCTCGTAATCGCAAAGTACATTATTTGCTACAATACCAACACGACAGTCTCTCCTCTCTTTGTATAATATTAATATTATATAAGTATATTTATGTAGATCTCATCCAATTACCGTATAAAATTAGCGAAGCACTCTTGGAAACTTTGTAAATTATGGTACACGTGATCCAAACAATAAAGCGGATCTAATTAAGTTATACGCCACACTGGTGCCAACTACATTCAACGAAAATTATGTTTTATCAAAATGTTACGCTATTATAATTTGTAATTATTTAAAAACCTCTTGTCACTTCTGTTCTTCTTCTTCTTCTTTAAGTTATGGCTTCACACTAATTGTAAGTGTATTTTGCCAGTGTCCAGTGAGATATGTATTAAATAATCGTGTTTGTTTAAATTAATTCGACTCCCCGAACTTGATGATAACGATGATAATGAAATTAATGAAGTACCCCACCCTGGATAGTAAAGCGGTGGACACTTTACATACATACCAATTGCGACGGCCGGTTTGAGGGAAGTCAAAGGGCACGTTTTATCACTTTCGTACAATTACCTTCACTCGTGCACATATAAGAACACATAATGGTTAATATTCCACCAATATTATACATTATTAGTTGAAATAAAACAAAGTTTTGGAAATTAATACAAATTAACAACATCACTTCACTTCCCGCCAAAAAAAACCTTTAAAAACCTCTTTTCACTTCTGTTCTTGTTCTTCTTCTTTAAGTTATGGCTTCATACTAATTTTAAGTGTATTTTGCTAGTGTCCAGTGAGATATATAATCGTGTTTGTTTAAATTAATTCAACTCCCTGATGAACTTGATGACCACGATGATAATGAAATTAATGAAGTACCCTACCCTGGATAGTAAAGCGATGGATACTTTACATATCAATTGCGACGGCCATTTTGCGGGAAATCGAAAAGGCACGTTTTATCACTTTATTACAATTACCTTCACTCATGCACATATAAGAGTACATAATGGTTAACATTCCACCAACATTACACATTATTATTCAAAAAAACATATGTTTTGGAAATTAAAATAAGTTGACGACATCACTCTTCGACTTCCCGCCAAAAAAACTTCACTTCTGTTATCCTATAATAGATGATAAGGATGTAGATAATATTCAGTAAATATCTCAATTAGGGTCTATATAAGGTGTCAGATATATAAAAAAAAAAACAATTTTTAAATTGATTCAAACTGAACACAACTGCATGGTACCCTTTTGGAATTGTTTTGAATCTCAAATCTGATTCTTAATTAAATTAAGTTTTGAAAGATTGTTCATTATCATGCGCTAAGTAAAGGTCAGTAGAGAATTTACTCTCACCTACTGTCTACTTTGCAAGGGATCTGATGTAATGATATACATAGAAGTATAATGTAAACTGGTGCGATTCTAGTGCTTAGAAATTGAAAATGAACTTAGTCATCAAATTTTCAAGATCTTCATATTATTAATCATATATGATGCATATTACACAATCTCAACTTCATCTCTCAATGTATTGAACTATATTGGATGAGACAAAGCATATTTGTACCTACATTAGCAATTAAATTATAAGTCATGCATAGAAAATTCATTCAGGGATACGTATTTTTCTTTCTTTAAAGTTGAATTCAACATAATAACATAATTATATCTGCAATATCAGTGTTCTTGTTAGTTACTAATATAGACTGTTATTTTGTATCCTCTCAGAATTAGCAGGAGTAACTATACTGGTGATACTAAACACAAATTCATAATAAAACGGACACAAAAAATGTATTTAGTTTTCAATTTATTAATTCAATAAAAATCTTTTCCTGTTGCCTCATGTCTCGGTGACCAACTCATGCGGGCCAAGGAATGCATTCAACATTATGTACACATATGTCACGCGGTAGCGTATTCTTCCCTTCAACTAAGTTTATTCTGATGTCAAATGAGTATATGTAAAAATATGATCTTAAGACAAACCTAGCCAGTTTTACGTAGTGTAGAATTATTAAGTACTTTATCTATGAATTAATTCTAAGAGAAAACAGACCAATTTAATGACCTAAAGAAATATGTATTCATCTATTATTTTTTATTATCCATAAATTCTGCAACAGTGCAATGCAAGGAACCTATATAAGGTAAAGCATTTGCGGTGTATCCTTTTTAAATGAAACGTAAAAGGATGTATCTAATGAAGTCATAATAGCAGGGGATGGCAGAATGGCGGTCAATAGGGGGAGGAACAATACAAGAGGCGTAATTGCGCATAGCTCTAGTGGTCATGGCGACTATTATCACGTATGTGTCGTGTATTAACAGTATGTAGAAAGAAACGTTAATGTGATTGTGCCTCAAAATGACATGAGTGGAGGAAGCAGGATAGGTAACTGTGAAGACAGAACCTGTTGGAACTGTGTACTCTCTGCCTATTCCGCAAGGGATCTGGCGTATTGATATAGATGGAAAGAAAATTAAATATGATAACAAAAAAATGTTTATACTAATGTAAGGTGACTATAGACTAGACATATATACGGTGACTAGACCTCATACGGTAGATATCAATGTACTTTATCTATCTCTCTTGCGGGGTAGGCAGAGAGCACAAAGTTCCAACAGGTTCTTTCCTTACAGACCTCTGATGAACTATGAGAGCTGGAGGAAGCCATTCCTCTCTCATAGTTCATCTCATGCACGCTCTACTGAGACTCTTGACTCATTCTTGTCAATAATTTACTAGTTCTATGGGTTTGATTCTTAAAACACATGTAGAATATGTAATTTAATTTCACAAAGGCACAAACGGCCAACAATGTAACTAAATTAAAGTTGCCTCCTTATGCAGAAAGTGGGTTAACCTTCCGAATCCTCCCGTGTCAGGAGAAAGCTTTTGCTGTCTGGTCCCACAGGGGAATATTAACTTTTAGATCCTTACATGGAACACATTGTTACTAATTCGTAAATATTTTTGTTAGAAAAGTCACGAAAATAAAAAAAGAAGCCATCGTATTAATATTATAACCGCATAAGTTTGTGAGGGTGGGTGGATGGATACCCATGGATATTTGTTACTCTTTCACGCAAAACCTGCTAAATGGAGTTTGATGAAACTGTACAGTAATATAGCTTAGGTATCCAAATAACACATGGGCTATGATTTATGCCAAATTAGAATTTAGAATCACAGGCACACGACGACGCGGGCGGCCGCTAGTAATAAATGAATTTGGACATCTTAATGCCAATATTGTATTAACAGGTAATAATCGTCTTTGCTATGTGTAGTTAAATATTATATCACGTAAGATCAAATTTTACTAATGTCGTAAAAATATAATGTTAATATGATACAATGTAACAAAAATCAGAGATTGTTAAAACAAAATTAATGTCCTTAATTCTTATCTCAAAGCCAAGGGGCCGTTGGGACTACTTTATTCATTGTGTGAATTTTCGGGAAGTAGGTTTTTGGACTCATTGCCACAGATGGATATTTTGGATTAACGTAAATACGTTATTTGTTAATTGCAATTAAAATAATTATATTATGCAAACTAAGTGTAGTAGTAGGCAGTAACAGCTGAAATCCCAGGTGAAACTGAATTGATTATTCTTGTTTTAGATACATATGCATATGAATTTGATAAGCATACAAAGGAGAAATAGTGATATTAAACATTAAGTTTTTTATTATTTACCTTGCTTAATTTTTTATACGGTTCTGTATTGAAACTCTTAGTATATTTTTCAGTACCGTATTTTAAATCTATCAGGTGATGGAAATATTATACAATCGTACTGGGCACGTATTGTTTGCGTACCTTGTAACTAATTGAATTAGTGTCACAGTTCTGTGCAAATTACTCGGGCAGTTTAAATTAACTTGTTCCGGGCTGGGGCGACTTCGGCCCTAAACTTCCCTAATTTTGTGAGCGCAACATCAAACTGTGCTTCGCCCATATTACCCCGTTTGGTCCCACGTGAATTTTCTACACTAATTAGTTTCGACCATGTTTATTTTAGTCAAGTTTGCGTACAACAATGATTTATGGTGGCGGCGAGTGCTACGAGCTTGTTGTTTGTTACTTGTATTAAAGTGCTTTATAACATTTAAATTCGTTTTGCATGTTACCTACGCGCTCTATATAGGTATATTTTGGGCATTTATTGGCCTGTTTTAGTAATTACACGTTAATAATGTAATATTGTAAAGAAGTATTGCCTATTTGAGAGAAAACTATCACATTTTGGACCTACATACAATATCAGCCTATACTGCCCACAGCTGGACAAAGGCCTTCTCTCATAAATCGGGGTGAGAGAAATTAGGTCATACTCCACCATACGGACCCAGTGCGGATTGTTTTGTGCAGGTTTGTGCTGTTGGAACTTATCAAGCCTCCCCTAAGGCTTCTAACTCGGCTTAACGACTACTACATTAAGTGGTAGCCGGGACCAACGGCTTAACGTGCCTTCCGAAGCAAGGAGACGCTCGAATATGAAAATGCCACAAACGGTCACCCATGTCGAGCCCACCGAGTCGAACGCTGCTTAACCTTGGTAATGGGTAAGAACACGGTCGCACAGCGCAAAGAGAACATACATACCTAGGTCTAAAACTATAAGTAGGATTAATATTGGAAATGATAGAAGTGCTAAAATTCCGTTAATAATATAAAACTATGGCTCCTTACTTCTCTCGGCAATCCAATTTTCATTGTTCATCTCATCCTTTCGTTTACCTTTTTTTGACGTGTTGAAGCGATTTCGCGTGTTTCTCCTGCCTACAGATTAATCATATTTTTTAACAAATTACCACTAGTTCTTTAATTTATAGATACAAACAGTAAAACCTTACAAAACATTTAAGTTTTCCGAACGTAATGTTAGAATGTAAATACGTTAATTGTTCCTCCGCTTAGACAAACCGCGTGAGGACAATTTGCTGGCATTTTTACACAGTTGTCGTATAAAATCAATTACCTAGTGTTGTGTCGTGTCGTTGTAGCGTCGTGAGCGGGCTAACCGCCGGGATTAACGGCTTAGCAGGGGTCCCAGTCGTTTTGCAATGGTTTACCAGCATATTCGCATTACCCAACTAATTCGCATCACTCGCCCTTTTTGTTTTAGCGAGCGGTCTTTTTTCAGGACTGTGGGAATATATGTTATATAGAATTATTTAATACTAGCGGCTCGTCCCGGCATCGCACGGGTGAACATTTATTTTTAAATATAGCCTATCTTACTTAGGGATAATTTAGCATTCTAATGGTGCAATAATTTTTGAAATCGGTCCAGTAGTTTTTGAGTTTATCCGTTACAAACATACAAAAATATAAATTATAGTATAGATATTTTTTTTTGTGCGTTGTTAAAACCTGGCTAAGATTGGCTCAGAATAGGTATATTTTGCGCAAGATCTGGCTTATACCCTGCAGTGGGTGAAATGAGATGGAAGTGAATATTTTTTAGAGCTATTATAAAACGATAGTCAAATTTAAATAATTTTTTTTAAAGGGTACTTAAGCATAAAGTTGCGCTTGATGTATTCGTGGCAGCACATACAATATACTGAACGTATTTGTGGATAGCGCGTTGAAGCCGCGTGGTTCCCGGCTTAGAATAGGACCAACCCATCTCATCCCATCGGGTGTCGTACAAGGCGACTAAGGGAAAACTAGGGAATGGGCAGCAGCGTTCTCTTAACACTTCTGCGATCAAAAACTGCGCTCGCCAACCCGCCTGCCAAGCGTGGCGAGTATGGCAAATCCCCCCTTTGGGGAGGCCTATGTTCAACAGTGGACAAGTATGGGCTGAGATGATGATTTGTGGATAGCAGAAGTGGTGGATGATGCGGAGTTGGATACAGTTCCACATTTACTACTAATGTTTAAAAAAAAAATATGACGGCCTTTCACCTCTTGTTGCTTGTAAATTGAAATAAGCCATACTATAGAATTCATATAAGAATAAAAAATAATATTTATAAAAAAATAATATTTATAGAAAAAATATATTAATATAAAAAATAATATTTCATATAAGAATAAAATTTAATAAAGTTTCTAATACTACACGAACTACCTTTGGGCACACTACACAAAAGATAAAAAAAAAAAACTAAAATGTGCGGTCGGGGGACCCCCGTCAGGAAAAAAGTTCTAATCAGTCAATGTAACTCACTGTTAATAAAATTGATCTCTATCTATCTATCTATAACCTCACGCCAGATCCCTTGCGGGGTAGGCAGAGAGTACAGAGTTCCAACAGGTTCTTTCCTTACATACCTCTCTGGCTTCCTCGACTCTCATAGTTCGTCTCATACACGCTCGCCGGTTGACTCTTGATTTTTCCATCAGATAAGACTCGGTTTATTTGGTCGTGGTAAGATAGTCTAGGTCTTCCCCGGTACCTGCATCCTTCCACTTTCACATTGTATATCTGTTTTGTCATTCTTTCCTCTGGCATTCTTTCTATATGCCCGAACCAACGGAGCATGCCCTTTCTCATCTTTACACCGATACTATCTTTCATACCTACTCGCTGTCTTACTATGCTGTTGCTAATGCGGTCGGTCAGCTTCACTCCGCACATCTTCCGCAGAGCTCGCATTTCTACCGCATTTATCCTACTTTCATTCTCCTTCTTACATACCCAGCTCTCGCTACCATATAACAGCGTTGGGACAAGAACTCCGTTATGTATGGCCAGCTGCGCCTTATGGCTTAAGTGCCGGCTCCCGAGTAGCTTTCCCATCGCACCATTCACTCTGTTCCCTGCACTCACTCTTCTCTCTATGTCAGCGGTGTATTTCCCATCCTTACTGAAGGCGCATCCAAGATATACAAACTCATTCACTTGCTCCAGCACATCGTTACCAACCACAATCCTTACATTCGTTCTGGTTTCTTCCCTTTCAAAAACCATAATCTTGGTTTTCTTCACATTCAAGTGTAAGCCATTGATCATGCAGTCGTCTTTCATAACTGTGACTAGTGTTTGCAGATCAGTGGCTGTTGGCGCTATTAAAACCGCGTCATCTGCATAAAGTAGATGGTTTACCACTAAGTCACCCATTTGTACACCTTCATTCATCGCTTTCAGTCTTTGAAGATTTTTGTCCAGATATATTATAAACAGTCTAGCGGACAACACGCAACCCTGCTTGACGCCGATTTTAACGTAAAACCAGGGTGACCTGTTACCACCCACCCGTACGCATGCCTTGCAGTCCACATAAGTGGACTGGACGGCTCGCAACAGAGTGCCATCTATACCATACTCTGGCAAAATGTCCCAGAGTCTCTTTCGCACAACTCTGTCAAATGCCTTCTCCAGATCTACAAAACCGCAGAAAACCTTCCGACCCACTGCCAGATGCTTCTCTACGATGTTGTGGAGTGAGAAGACTTGATCCGAACATCCTCTTCCAGACCTGAAACCCCCTTGTGCCTCGCACAACATTCCATCGGACTTAACGCGCATTCTCCGTTCAATAATTTTACCATACACCTTGGCTGCCAACCTGTTAAAACTGATGGCTCTGTAATTGGCGCAATAAAATTGGTAGTTGTTGAAAAAATATTTTATTTCACGGAAGCAATGACTCTGAAGCTCTGACAATGGAGCAAATTTAACTAACATAGGATGAGATTGAAGATATACAAAGAGGATCTAGAAACACTTACATAGAAATAAAAAACGTTTTAAAGTATAACTTAACAGAAACTAATGAGGAATTGATAAATATGGTCAAATCTCTATTTAACTCTATTGATTGCAAAATTACCAAGGTTGATATAAAAGATATATATAGAGTACCAGCCAAAAGAGAAAGGAAAGAATATTACTCCTATTATTATAGATACACCGTCCACTATGCTGAAGTCTAATATCATAAAGAGATGCAATAATTTCAATCATAAAAATAAAGGAAAACTGTGCCAAAAATTTGGGATTTAAGAAGAATGAGGATATTCCTATATATGTGTCCGAGCAATGAACTGCCAAGGGAGCTCGTTTCTATTTCTTAGCACTAGAGCTGGTTAAGTCAAAGGAATATAAATACTGCTGGACGAACTTTGGAAGAGTATATGTTAGAAAAGATGATAATACACCTATTAACACAATTAAGAATGAAACACAGGTTCGTAAGTTAATTACTAAAATATGACTATTCCTAGTGTTTTTTCTTATGATAGGAACTAGCGTAGTAAAATTCGTGTGTTTGTATTTATTAACACACTAATAACAAATAACGGTCATTTAAAAATACTTACATTTTTATAACATTGTCATTTACTGACACACGAATTCAAATTACAATAAAAAATACCGCCCTTCATATTATACAGACATACCCATTCATTAATTGATCCACACACAAACTTACACAGAATACAAAATACACACCTATTTACATAATTCCTAATATTTTATTTGCCTATTCATTTAATTTATGTTTATATCCTAACAGATATATTACAAAACCTATTATACTTACTCCGAAAAGTCATGAAATATATTGCGTATCAAAAACATTCCACTTATGTCGATGTCTCTTGTTAAATGAACAGTATTATATTATAACAAAATGTAATGGATAACACAATAGTAACTATAAACGCACTAGATGACTTTGAGATCGCAAAATCTAAACTATGTAGTATCGAAAAAAATCAAAACGTGTTAATAATGTAATACTGATTTTACAGTTATTTCTCAAAATATTAGGAGTATTTACAACAATACTGATAATTTGTGCTCAAACTTAAGTAATTTAAACTTTGATGTTGAACTAATGATATTGAGTGAATGTAGAATTAACCCTAACAAACCTATACCACAACTTTATAAATAGCTATCATTCTCTACGACCAACCACCTTAACCAATGTGATAGCGTAGTTGCTTATATTAAGAATACTCGTAATATTAGTGTTCAAGGAATTAAATTGGTGCACGCATCATGTTTACAGATTAAAATCTTCAATCTCACTTTTTTAGTATCTATCTATCTCCATCTAATATCAATGCAGATCAGCCCATAAACTCCTTAAACTTATACTTAGAGAAAATAAGTTCATGTAGTAACATTATATTGGCCGGTGACATAAATATCAATATTTTACGAAACTCCTTAAACTAACACTTGCAGAAAATAAGTTCATGTAGTAACATTATATTGATTACATAAATATCAATATTTTAAAAACGCACGAATAGACTTTGTTATCTTAATATTTTAACCATGCACGGTCTGCTTCTAGGGCATAATATCCCTACGCGACAGAAGAGTTGTGTATACAATTTCTTTCTAAACACCGTCACGCCTATATTCCCCAGAGGGGGTGGCAGAGGTGTACTGAGTACACCCATGTTTCGCCTACCATGTTAGGTCCCATGTAATAGGGGGCGAGCCTATTGCTATATACCGGGCACAATTCCAGACTCCGGACTCATACTGGGAATTTTTCGTTAGAAAAACTACATTTGTCCGACCTAGGATTTGAACCCAGGACCTCGTGATCACAAAGCGATGCGCTTTGCCACCCGACCAACGAGGCAGATCAATTTCTTTCTAAAATTGTATAAAAAGAAAAGAGGCTGACATTACTGTTTTTGATACTACTATAACAGACCACCATATTGTAATTTCAAAGATTACTCAAGCTGTTTTAAATAATAAATCAAATATTAATTTTTAATAGTAAATTATCAGAACTATAATACCGCGAAAAAACCGGACAATTAAACCTTGGATTACTATAGGTATTCTGAATTGTATTAGGAATAGGAATGAAATGCAGAAAAAGCATACACTGTATCCTAAAAATAAAAGATACAGAAACCATTTTAATAATCTAATTAAAAACTAGAACCTAAATATGACAGAGCAAAATCAACTAGAGCTGAAACAAAACCTAAAACACTCTGGACGTTACACAACGGAAACCAAATAAGACAGAAAATCTAGATCTACTTGATATTTTGCATTCACCCCAGGATTCGGTTAATTATGTCAATAATAATTTTGTTACAATTGGGAAACCACTCGCTCAAGAAATTACCACAAGTACGACACCTTTCGATAGACCCAGCATTAATAACCTTATGCGTACACAATCTTCCTCATTCGTCCTTAATGACACTGACAATACGGAGGTATGCTCTATATTAATGAATCTTAAGGCAGAAAATGCCCCTGGATGCGACAAAATACCAACTACTTCCCTAAAAGCTGCTTATCCTTTAATGATGCCGCTTACTACACACCTAGCAAATCTATATTTAAAAAGAGGGTATTTTCCAGCAGCTTTAAAACAAGCAATCATCATGCCTGTGTAACTTTAGACGTATTTCCGTACCACCCGTTATTTCTAAAATAATAGAAAAAAATATTAATACGGGAATAATAAATTACCTTGATAAATTCAAGATATTATCTCCATCCAAATTTGGTTTTAGACGCAATCTGCCAACTGAATGTGCTATAACTGCACTAACGTCTTTTATTGGAAAAAATGTGGATGTAGGTAAAAAATGTCTCACGGTATTTCTTGATATTGAAAAGGCCTTTGATTTGATTTGATTCTGTTTTTTTTCTAAGGCACAGGCTTAAAAGTATAGGCATTAGAGGTACTCCACTTAAGATCTTGTAAAGTTATTTTTCTGATTGCAAACAGCAAGTGAGAATAGGAGAATATCTCAGTAAGAAGTATTTTGTTACATATGGCGTCCCTCAAGGAAGCGTATTAGGTCCTATACTATTCTTAATTTATATTAATGACCTGGGTTTGGCGAATACCGATAATAGACCACAGGCGTTGTAAGTACATAACTGTTCGAGAGACGTAAAACAATGTATTTTATAAACCTAGATTAAAACTTTAAATACATAGTAGTAATAATAAGTAAGTTATAATTTATCATTAAAAAAAACATATATTCAATTTATATATATATATATATATATATATATATATATATATATATATATATATATATATATATATATATATATATATATATATATGTATATATATATATATCAATGATGTATATCCTTAATATGAAATGCATATTTTGCTATAAAACGTCGTTATAATTAAAATACGATAGAAGTTTACTATATAAAATAATTCACAGTATACACAACGATTTTAATTAATATTTTCACCTTTGAAGCGGAAGGGGCCCATTTGTTATGCCTAGTAATAGGTCACAACATTATACCAAGCACACGTAAAGTGCAACGTTGCCAATCTTACATTTAGCTTTCTTTTCACTGAAAATGGCAACCCGTGTAATTGAGAGAGAAACAAGACAATATGTTGAACGATGACCGGCGGGAGCGGCAACGTCGTAAGATGCCGACCATGTATCCTAGGTTCATAAAGTGTCCTCTGTCAGCTGTCACCGCATCACAACTAAACACGCTCACTCAATCATCAAAACGTTTAGAATAAACTAATCGATTATGAAAAAGACAATAATTGCTTGACATTCCAGTAACTGTAATCATCAGATATTACTCTCTCCGACATGTACATACATTCTATACGGATAATCTCTATAGTCCGAACTAGCAGTTCAGGATCTGTGCCATCCCGAAAAGACTGGTCTACCTTTGTCAACTAGCAAAATAAACGCGTGCGTAGCCGCAGGTAACTGCTATGATATATATTTTATTTGCTTTGCAGCTATAATATATATTTATTACCTGAGTGTTACACCATTAGTGCGGCTAAATAATTAGTGCATATTATTTTTGTATATCATTGTTTTTTTTATTATAGTGTATTTGGCTGGATTCCTAGCTAATAAATATATATTTCTTTTATTTATTTCTTTTTATCATTTGTATTTCCGAAATAGAAGTGTCAGCGAGTCTAAATATCAATGATGTCAGTCCGTAATAATGTAATAAACAGGCAAAAGGTTATTTACTCGTAGTGACACATGTGATTATATGATAAAAGCGTGGTAAGATATTAGATTTCACCTCTTGACCTCTATCGGCTGTCCTATTACTGTATTAGCAGTGACATCGCTATATCGAAGGGTCTGTCTCATACAGCCTAAAAGGTATTTTATTCGAACATTTATTTCGTTTATCGCTCGTTTTGTCTTACGTGATATGAAATGTATTACTTAGACACCTATTAACTATTAATGAGAAAGCGCTTCGGCATATATCTTTACAATTCTCATAATTGAATAATGCTATAGACGACGACGATTTACCCCAACGGCCCTCAATTTTATGAGTGATGTGCCCCACCCACTGACACTTAAGTTTGGCAATTCTGAGCGCTGTCGGTGACTTTGTTTCTCTTGCGGATCTCCTTGTTTCTTATACGGATTTGAAACTCCGAGCATGGCCCTCTCCGCTGCCATCTGAATTACCTTGAGTCTTCTTATGAGATACTAAAGTAGCGTTAATAAACAGTCATATAGATTTTTTTGGCACGTTTTTTCTATATCATTACAATAGCGTCAAAGTTTTCGTGCTTAAGCTTATTTTGTCAGTGAATGTAATCAAATAACATAATCAGATATATTCATTCCTTTGCATCATCTCTTTATAAAAAGAGAAGTCATACAAAGCAAAAAAGATATCATAACTACCTACCCATTGAAATCGTTTTCATACTTCAGCGATCGGATCACCCTGAATGGAAAAGGTGAAAATGCACCGCGTGAATTTTCCCAACTAGTTGATAGCCTACATAAAACCACGCCATTCAATTTTCCCATACAATATCGGAGTGCCTATTGTCCCTATAAATCGATGGTCCAAAGAATTTCCATTAACAAAACACCACTTTAATCGTGTATACAGAAAAAAACCATTCATAAAATTTTCAATTCTTACGCCTTCCGTTTATTCAATGAAAGAATCCTCGAGCACGTTTAATTGAATTTTTTTCGGTTTGACGGATATTGATCGTCGGTTTCGATGCCTTTCTGTTTTATACCATAAATACTTAGAAGCAGAATAATAAATCACTGAAACTGAAAGCTACTTTTTAAGCCTTTGAAAGTCTATAAATCATATAATAAATGAGTTGTCCATGAACTATTTAAAAAAAAAACTTAATGGAAATAGGGTTGTGTTTAGGTAAAACCTCATTCAAATCCATGTAAATAGTTGAAAACTATCGGTGCGCCAAGTAATTTGTGACTTCGATTGTTTATTATATATTAAGTAAATCCTGATGGAATCTTATACACCTAAATTTTACGAAGCTTTAGCAGACATGAATCCTTAAGTATAGTTGAGAATAAATCAAGTTAACCTTAACTTGCTGACCTCAGCATACAATATTTTTAATTTTACTGCACGTGTAATTGAGTATAGTTTAGTGTAAATAAGTTTCTAACATCTCTATAACAGGATAGCAGTCTGTATGCCCCAAGTTAAATAGCATATCGAAATCGTTCTTTTTATTTTAATACTTATCCATAATTAAATCTCATTTTCTTTCAGCAGTACTCCTACATCAGTATTATAGAAACAATGTTTCTACATCATTGATATTTTTTGTTGGTTGATCTTTTAATTTTATCAAGTTTTCCAAATTTAATTAACAGTTTTTTTGCCTAGGATCCGCATCAATCTTCATCAAAGTATTTGTAAACATTTGTGTTTTTCTGTTACTTTCATTATTTTAATTGTTTTTAGCTGTAAGAATATTCTATGATGAACCCAATACAGGTATATAAAGCAGCCCAAGATACAGGCTTAGCCTAGTTTGGGACCGACGGTAACCTTATTTGTACGAGTATGTATTTTTATTATTTATTGGCAAATAAGGAACTTTTTATTATTTATTATTAAAATATAACACCTGAGGGTATTCATAAAGATCCTTATATACACCCTGATTGAGTGGCCATAATTAAGGGCAGTCCTATTAATTATGGCCCCATAAAAAATATATATATAACTATGTTCATTCTATTATGTATACGACGGGCGATTTAGCGCAGTGGTTAATAGCTTAAGCCGCTCCGCCGACTGTGTCTAATAGTCGCGGGTTCGATTCCCGCACGGGACAAATCTTTGTGTGATCCACAATTATTTGTTTCGGTCTGGGTATTTGTGTATGTAAATTTTCATGTTTGTAAACGCACCCACGACACAGGCACAAACCCTACTGTCGGGCTACGTTTTCAAAAAAAAAAAAAGGATAAAGGCTCAGTAACATAAAAAGAATGAACATAGTTGCAATTTCAAGCCTCTTACTACTTTCATTCTTAAACAGAATATTTCTCCATTTAAAATATTTCTAATGCATTCAATATTGTTTTATAAAAAAATGTAGCCTCGCACTAGGAATTATTACTGTGTCGTGGGGGCGTTTACAAACACGAAATTCACATATACAACCACTTAGACCGAAACAAATGCTTGTGGGTTACACAAAGATCTGTTTTGTGCGGAAATCGAACTCGTGGCCATTCGATCCCGTTGGCAGAACGGCTTAAGATTTCAATTCATTTCGATTTCTCAAATGCCCTGCTCTAGTTAATATAAAACAGAGTGAACGTGATAGTCAACCATTCAGCCCGTGTGCAAGCCCTCTAAAGCACTCCCCTTGTCACAGCTGGCCGGAACCACTTAAAATAATTATAATTTTACAAAAATGTCACGGCTCGGCTGAACAACGGAGTAGTAACTGAATAAGCGATGGGACAAACCAATCATATTTTTGATTGATTGGTTTTCGATGCGTGAGTTAATGATTGTGTATGGATGTAATTAAAAACACATTAATAGATCGAAGATAAAGAATTTAAGTATGGTTTGATTGAAAAAAGTAAAATTAGGTAATTTTTGAATTAAGCAGTAAGTTCAGTCAGTTCAGGATAATCATGTCAAATATGCGTAAAAAGTGGCAGAGCATATTTCGCCGACGATGTTAGGTCCAATGTAATAGGGACTCCGGACTGTACTGTACTGGTCCGGAGTACTGGGATATTTTTTTCACGGAAAAACAATTTGTCTGACCTAGGACTTGAACCCAGGACCTCGTGATCGCAAAGCGAATTATTTACCATAAGACCAACGAGGTAATCTAAACTTATTCGTTAATGGGTTACCTAACTATACGTTATTATTACGCAAATAACTTCTTAATATCGTCGACGAAGACTTTAGATACATCTGTATTTTTGCATCCAATCTTTGATTTTGCATATCTTGTTTTTTTACTACAATTCAAATTACGAAAGGATTCTTTTTCAGAATCTTAAAAGAATTCAATAGTTCATTTTATTGGAAAGCAGTTAGTTCCCATGAGGTATTGGCTACTTTCGCCCGATCTAGGTCTCTCCGAGCTCAACTTCATCCGACCAAAACCCTATTCAGAGAACAACGCTATTCCTGGTTTATTCGCTTTGTGAAATCCCCTTTCAATACGGAAAATATATCCTTTTTCATCCGCATTACTTATTTATTTTTAGTTTGATTGTTATCTTAGCGATCTGTTTCTTAGGTAGGAGTGACTGCAAAAATAAATGATATTGAATAGTTCCTTATACTATCATTAGTAAAGTTTTAAAATGTAGGAAAAGATTATTATGTTGTGAAGTTGCATCCATTTTATACGGCACTGATACGGGCATTTCTAATAAAAGTTGTTATCTACCTATTTTCTTATTGGAACACTTACTTTTCAGTTAAAAACCCTGAGACAATTTTCACTTGTTAGGTATTTTTTTGCTAACAGATGTAACACTAATACATAATTAATACCTACACTATTTTTTAAATGAGATATTCCTTTCATTTCGTTTAAAACAATATTTTCAACAAAAAAATATATATCTAATGTATAATATAAAATATATTTAGAAAAAAATAGTTCACAGAAGCAGCACTAATTAGTTCCTTAAATTGCCATACACGATTCTTCTGACAGAGATATTAAAGCTTATAGCATGTTGTATTCTTTACTTTCACTTTAAGGAAACTCGTCAAAAATTTCTTGTAATACACGGAGCACACGCCACTTAAAAGTTACCTAATAATAACTTCTCCAAAAATTACAACACTGAAGTTTCTCACAAATTCTCAAACATATACGAAGTTTTTAATTGGATTATTAATAGGTGTTATAGGTAATATTAATATACGAACGACAAGTTCTCAGACTAGCAAAGTCGAAGTCGCCAAAGTCAAACTTCAGACGTTTGGCACACTTTATACTAACTGAGGGCTTAGCACTAAAACTTTGACGTTAGCGTGACGCTATCGAGTAATCGTGCTGTCACGTCCATGTTTATTAAGTAAATGTTTAGTATGATAAGGATGGCATATCAACTCCGTTAGCGTTACGCTAACATCAATCTTTTCGTGCTAAGCTCTCTGGGTAGGTGTTGCCCCATACGTCACGTTCTAGCCCGCCAATTTGTCTGTCATTTGCCAAATCCGAACGCGCCGTGAATGTCGGCGAACGTCTAATAAGGCCTACTACACACAAGTTTTGATCATTTACTTGCAAACCACAAAGCGACTTGTTTTTAAAATATGGGTCAAAGGAGTAATCAAAAAGCTTACTGAATCATTTATCTTGTGTAGTAATGGCAATGGACTCACGGATATTGGGACTTAACACCATTAAGGAAATGGCGCGAACCTCTGTCCGTTCGAAAGCATGTGCGTATTAAAAATTAACTATCACTTGCTTTAGCGGTGTGGAAAATATCGTGAGGAAACCTGCATGCCTAAGAGTTTCTCGAAGGTGTTTAAGTTCGCCAACCCGCACTGGGCCAGCGTGGTGGACAGTGGCCTAAATCTTCTTAGTTTGAGATGAGGCCCGTGCCCAATGGTGGGACAGCTTCTTAACAAGGCTTATATTATTATTATTATTAAATCGAAAACTCAATTTTTTTAACTCTTTTAAATGAACGTTCAAAATATTTTATGCATGCCCGACGAACTTAACAACTGCTGTGTTTGTATAGTTACATTTAACTTGATAAGTGAGTAGTAAGTTCATAAACGTATTGTATTCAGTGTTGCGACACGGAAACTAAAACTTCATATACATTAGATTACCCCACGTCTATAGGTAATTTTTGCGAACAAAGTTATATGTTATTTTTACGAAGGAAATGGAAATTCACCGATTTGTATTCACAGCCTGGTTTTACGGGATATTTTGTTTTTTTAATGAAATAAGCATAACAGGATTAAGTCACGTACATGGGAGGTGTATTAAATCAAAATATTTAATAGGAAATTGATTTTCGTGAAAAAGGTAGCGAAAAAATCTGAGAGCGTAATAGAATAAATCGGGTTAAAGTTTTTATACGAGAAAATAATGAAAATCCTTTTTCTTTGAAGAAATTTTTAAATATGCCAGATACGATGAGGTTACATAGTTTACATTCCGAATTGGCCGGTAAAGTATTTACAAATCTTTGGTGGACGTAACAGAACAGAAAGTAAAGGAACACCGTCACGCTTATATTTCCTAGCGGTGGTGGCAGAGGTGTACTGTGTACACCCATTTTTCGCCGTCCCATGTAACAGGTGGCGAGGATGTTGTCATATATCGAGCACAATTTCAGCCTCAGGACTTATACTGGGAATTTTTCCATAGAAAACCTACATTCAGTCTGCCAGATACGTTGAGTTTACATGGTTTACATTACGAATTAGCCGGTGAATTATTTAAAAATGCATGGTAAATGTAACAAAAATGAAACACCGTCATGCCTTTATTCTCCAAGCGGGCGTGGCAGAGGTGTACTGTGTACACCCGCTTTTGCCGACGATGGTAGGCCCCATTTAATATTGGGAATTTTTGATAAAAAAACTACATTTGATCCGACCTAGGATTTGAACCCAGGACCTCGTAATCGCTACGCGCATTACTTGCCATTATACCAACGAGGTAGTATTAGTAAAAGTAATTTTAAGGCAACTTTATAGTAGTCATGACATTAGAATCTCTTACCATAGCCAAATAGATCGTGTCTTATCTGAAGGGCAAGTCAAGAGTCTCCGTAACCGGCGAGCGTATATGAGACGAACTATGAGAGTGGAGGAAGCCAGAGAGGTCTGTAAGGAAAGAACCTGTTGGAACTCTACACTCTCTGCCTACCCTGTAAGGGTTC
The DNA here is from genome assembly GCA_905147815.2 of Phalera bucephala. Lineage (NCBI taxonomy): Eukaryota > Metazoa > Arthropoda > Insecta > Lepidoptera > Notodontidae > Phalera > Phalera bucephala. The sequence goes on from LR990613.1 coordinate 16,605,819, forward strand.
TGACGATGATATAGATAAATGGATAGATAATAAAAATCGCTTGTACCGCTCTCCCGGGCACTTAGCATACCAAATAGGTAACAAATTTATAAACTGAACTAATTAGGCGGGCGCCGGCCTGAGCTTCATGTTTGCTCCGAACATCGTAAACTTCTTCTCAACTTCCTAATTTGAAACGACCGTAATTATTGTTTATCAGAATCATTTAGAAAGTTCGTTCCTTTAGAGGAAAGTGGCAATTAAAAACGTAGAAATATGGGTCACGAACGTTTTTATGTAAATAGTAAAGATCAAAGACGTCTCGTAATTTTTATTTTAAACTTTAAAAACAACAATATTTTTGTATTTAATATCTATCTATCTATATCATCACGCCAGCTGCCTCGCGGGGTAGGCAGAGAGTAGAGATTTCCAACAGGTTTTTATCTTAAGACCTCTCTGGCTTCCTCCACTCTCATAGTTCGTCTCATACACGCTCGCCGGTTACGGAGACTCTTGACTTGCCCTTTGCCTTTTCTCTTTAGAAACCAAGTATTTTAATCACAGTCATAATTTATCTAATGTAAAGCTCTTAAAGATATTATACTACTATAAAATATTTTTTTTGTCTAAATATTAAGGTATGAAGTTATTATAGAAAACTAGTTGCGTTTACTCCTATTCGGTGATCAAAAGGAGTATAAAATCCACTAATACACCGAAGTCTTCAAAGTTTTTTATTTTTCCTAACTGTCCTATTCAGGTTTCTAGGAAACCCTTCGTACTGTACATAAATAAATTGGAGCTTTTATGACTAAGTTCAGTGTGATAAATCGTTATGAGAGCCTTTTATTTTAACTGATTTAATGTATCTTCCCTTTATAATTTAATCAAAGACGGATAACCAACGATTTAGCGCAGTGGTTAAGAGCTTTAGCTGCTCCACCCACTGGGTTGAATAGTCGCGGGTTCGATTCCTGCTCGGGACAAATCTTTGTGTGATCCACAATTATTTGATTCGGTCTGGGTTTTGTGTATGTGAATTTTCATGTTTGTAAACGCACCCACGACACAGGAATAAATACTAATGTAGGACTACGTTTAAAAAAAAAGAAAGAAAAATTGGTAAAGAAGGGCGTCTACATTTATCTAATAGTACACCAAGTTCAAAGTTTATTCAGTAATTAAATGTTCTGGACCCAAGCGTGGATCAAATTTATGTATCACATGGGGTTTATACTTATATGTAAACTTCACAAAAAAAAACAATCATAGGAACTTCATATCACGTCAATCGCTATAAGCAATGCATTGTGTAATACTCACTTTCGTGATGCTGATGTATATGATGAAAGTGAACATGCGAGTAACACGCGCAGACATGTCGCGCGAACAACTTGCGGAACGGCGCGTACAAGTAACTGGCACGAGTTAAGGCAAGTGTGCGGATTAATTGCACATACCGTCACCCCTATATTCCCCAAGCGGGGGTGGCAGAGGTGTACTAAGTACACCCACTTTCCGCCGACGATGTTAGGTCCCATGTAATAGAGGGCGAGCCTTTTGACATATACCGGGCACAATTCCAGACTCCGGACTCATACTGGTAATTTTTCGTTAGAAAAACTACATTTGTCCGACATAGGATTTGAACATTGAACTTCGTAATTACAAAAAGATGCGCTTTGCCACTAGACCAACAAGGCAGTCAAAGATTAATTGCATTTACAAAAGAGAACAAAAGAACACACGTTGTTAATTATGCCAGTAGTGTAGTGATAATGTAATGATAGTACTAGTGAGTTTGCCAATCTAGTTGGCACCGTTTACTGGGGTAAACACTGACCTCGAGAAAATATTTATTCCGTCTTTTTTAACGAAAATAGCTGACACAAGGACTTATTCCTGTATCGTGGATGTGCTTACAAACTTTAACGCGATGCAATTAACTCGCAGAAGTACATTAACTAAATCAGTTTGTCGCACCGTGTTCAAGCGACATTACGTAATAAAGGACGGACGTGGGCCAGACATGAGAGAATTGATATGGGTCACATTGGAATAGGACCAAAGCGGCAGTCGGACATTTTTTGGGATTAATTTAAAATGTTTTGAATGTTTAATTTTCTTGCGCATCGTACATATAAAACTCCTAATTACCTTATTTGATTTGTATGAAAGCATACCAAGTTTAAATTTTTGTTTTAATTTTACTTGGTGGCATATTCTAATCATCATCGTCGTCACTACCAGCTTATTCCACCCACTGCAGGGCATAAGCGTCCTCCGCCACATATACATATCCTTTTTTTCCCTGGAGAAAATCCTGCATAGGACTTCCGCGAGCCTCGGGGGCCGACATCAGCATTTTGGAACGGTTCCGAGATTTCCGTACGGAACGCACCAGAACGCGCAACACTCTTGTTGTTCTGAAGAAGGGGGAAGAATTGATTACACGCTCCCTTCTGCCGCCGTCCTCTTCGGGACCGCTCGTGAAGAACGCTCAGGGCCCCCGCCCCTTGCGTCCGCGACCCCATGCTAATGTTGGTTCAGGGGTAGAATATCCCTATCCTGGCCAGGTCTTATACACGCACTTAACCACATCTTCGACACATCTTTGTACTGACCTTCCTCGATTGCGATGTCCCTTCCGTGGCCACCATTGATTCAAAGGTCTACTCTACCTGCCATTACCACATCCTGCGAGGTGTCCTGCCCATTTAAACTTAAGTCGAAATATACGGGATCCAACGTCTTCCACTTTAGTTCTTACGTTTACTTTAGTTCCATATTTCTGACTCGGTCGCTCAGTGTGATGCCCAACATGGCACGCCCCCTAGTCCGTTGAGCAAATCTCATGTTGTGGACAGATTCGTTAGTGAGCGGCCGTGTTTCAGCACTATAAGTCATAGTGGGCAAGACACATAGGTTACAGGGACGGATTTTCAGGCATTGCGGCATTGTTCGATCCCTGTGCACATTCACGAGCATTTTTCTGAATTTAGCCTATCCCAGCTTTATGCGTCTAGTGATTTCCAGATGTATATGCTGTCTGCCAAAGGATAAACAATGTCCAAGATACATTTATTGATTTGCCATCTCCAGCTTTTCACCCCTCACTTTATTATCGGATGATATTGAATGGATCTGGATAATGTAGCATTATCTGAAGATCGTGCATATTATCGCTGACGATCTTACGACGACGAGCTTGACGATTAGTTCGTCAGTAACATGAAGGCGCGACAAGAAGGCACAATTTATAGAAATACCAGTTTTCTCCAAATCGAGCAATTTGAAGGTTGTAAGACTGCTGTAAATGACTTAGGTGAAATAGTGTCGCCCTGTTTCACACCTCGTTTTAAAGGAATAAAATTAGTAAGGCCCCGTGGCCACCATATGTAGCCATATTTTAATGTTTACTATTTAAAAAAATAAAATAAAATTCATTTATTTCAAGTGACAGGGACTCATATTAGGTACAAACTTTTAAATATTAAAAAGGAAACATTAAAAGTACACACAACACAAACACAAAAATAGTATATCGACCGTACTTTAACGACCGGTTCAGCCAATGACAGTGTTATGTCTGCCGCAGCAGTGTCGTATGTAAGTACAGTCCTCTTGTTCAGCGATCATGTTCAGGACGGTGTTGGCGCTGCCTCGTACCCTGCGCACGAGCGACGCACTGCGCTTGCGCATAGTCGCATAAAAGCAATCGACGCGCGCCTCCGCGAACATACCAGAAGCGCTGCAGTATCGAGGCAGTCCCAACAACGCCCTGAATGCGTTATTAAACTGAACGCGGAGTGCGTTGTATGACGCACGAGTGTATCTCGCCCACAGACTGCACGTGTAGAGGGAGGTGCAGTACGCTCGGAAGAGCGTTACTTTTACCTCCCTCGTACAGCGCGCAAACCTGCGGGCCAGCATGTTTGCCCGTACAGACAAAGCCCTCCGCTCCCGTTCTATGTCAGCGTCGTCCTTGAGGTCGCTTGTGACTATGTGGCCTAGGTATTTAAACTGTTTCACCCAACTGAGTGGAACACCGTTTATGCAAACAGGTGGCACGCTTAGGCCACCTTTTGTATCAACCTCAAAGAGTACACATTTACTTTTACTTACATTGTATTTAAGACCGTGGCTAACAGCATATTCCTCACAGATACGTAATAACTTCCTCAAACCACAGACCGATGCGCTCAGCAGCACCATATCGTCTGCGTAACTAAGATTATTGACGCATATTCCGTTTATATGACATCCGACGTGCTGACTGCTAAGCGTGACGATCAGATCATTCACATAGAGATTAAAGAGTGTGGGTGAAGTTAACCCTCCCTGCCTCACCCCACACTCCAGTCGATACGAATCCGACATTGTGCTCGCCCACCTGACACTGTTAACCTGGTTCTTGTACCAAAATTTAAATATATTTGAGAGTTCGCATGGTAGATTTATACTCCTAAACTTTTCCCACAGGACGTCGTAGGACACCAAGTCGAGAGAGAGGTCCACACCTTAGAGAGGTCGAGAAAGCAAGCATACACAGGAGTCCTTCCTGCAGTATAGTATCTAACCGCACTCTTAAGAGACAGTATTGCACTCTCCGTGGACAGTTGTGGCCTAAAACCAAACTGGTTATCGTGCAGTACTATGTACTTATCCAGTTGAATATTAAGAATGCAGTCAAACACTTTGGCAATGCTAGTGGCTAGAGAAATAGGCCTGTAGTTATTTTTGTCAGATAAATCTCCGGTTTTGTTTTTCACCACAGGCACTACTACAGCCTTCATGAAATCTGAAGGAAGGTAAGAATGACTCACGCACAACGTATAAAACTCTCGAAATATGTGGGCCAGCGTAAAGCAGGTGCACAATGCTGAGGCCATCGTGGCCGGGGGATTTACCTCTCGAGATTAATTTTATAGCTTTGGCCACATCTTTGGTGCTAAACTTTGTTCCCACGTTCTCATGTGGCATCTCAGCATCGAGTCCCGCCCGCGCTGCGCCCAACGGAGACTGTATAGTAAATTGATTATAATGATGATGATTTAAGGACTGATTAATCATATTGAAATTTGGGTATAATCTCATGTAGGATCTATCTATCTATATCATCACGCCAGATCCCTTGTGGGGTAGGCAGAGAGTACAGAGCTCAAATAGGTTCTTACTTTACATACCTCTCTGGTTTCCTCCACTTTCATAGTTCGTTTCATACACGCTCGCCGGTTACGGAGACTTTTGACTTGTCTTTTAGATAAGACTCGGACTATTTGGTCGTGGTAATCTTACCTTAATATATAATAGCTTCCTATATGAGAGGAAGACCTGGACTATCTAGTCTAGGTCTTCCTCTCATGTAGGAAGCTATTATATATTCAATAATATTGCTATGGTCAACAAAATAATAATGCTGTTTCCTAGTAATAGTTTTCACAGTTACAACGGACGATGACAAAGAAAATAATCTCATAAAAATTCAATAGCAACGGCCAACACAACACAAGAATTAATTAACCAATATTTTTTCTAACCAATAAACACTCGCCAATTAAAGGAAGATAGCTCCGCAATCAAACTTAATGATTTTCTTAACGTTGATTGGCCGCGAGCGGAGTACTAACGAGCGATGATTTCAAAGTTTGCAATTTGCTTATTCAACGTAAGATAATAACAGGGATACACCATCATAATTCCCGTCAAACGAAACGGAGGAAATACCATGAATTCTGTTTCGCATGTTACATGCCTATCAGAATCCAGCATGACTTTTTAAATTGTGGCCGATGTTGAAGATTTGTTGACCGACTTCAAAAAGGAGGAGGTTCTATGTTCGGTTGTATGTAGGCTTTTTTTATGTATGTTCAGCGATATTTCCGTCAATTGTGGACCGCTTTTGATGATATTTTTTCCATTGGATTAAGTATAGCTCCAAGGTGGTCCCATTTCAATTTCATTGGCATTGGACCTTGGACTTAGAAGATACACCAGGGAACTCCTTAACGACTAACAATAGGCATGTGTGAATTGAGATATTATGGGTATTACGTCAATCCTATAGGTACCCTACTAAAGAACTAAGCAGTATATTAGCCAACTTCAAAAAAGGAGGTTCATAATTTGCCCTTTTTTAATAACGCCTTTGTTTATGAACCGATTTTGATGATTATTTTTGAATTGGGTTCAGTATAGTTCTAAGGTGGTCCTGTTTTAATGTTATTGGTATTGGACCTTGGACTTTGAAGATACAAGAGGGAACTCCTTAACGGCGAACATCATGAATGTATAGATTCCGTTATTATAGTCATTATAGTAATCCTGTAGGTACCTTACTATACAGCTCAGCAATATAATAAAATATCAGTATATAAATATAAGTAAATAATTCACTCGTCACTTAAAATTGTAAAATAAAAATCTTTAATAAAAAAAGAAACCGACTTCAAAAAGCAAAAAATAAATATAGACTATCTTACCATGACCCAATAGACCGTGTCTACTCTGAAGGATAAGTCAAGAATCTCCGTCACCAGCGAGAGAGTATGAGACGAACTATGGGAATGGAGGAAATCAGAGAGGTCTGTAAGGAAAGAACCTGTTGGAACTCTGTAGTCTCTACGTACTCCGCAAGGGATCTGGCGTGAAAATATAGTGTTATATTCATTTCATTTTTAATAAGCACGTCTAATGAATAACGACAAAGGGATGTCCTATTATAATAAATTATGAAGTAAGGATAACGAGCATGTCAATTGACTCGAGTATAAATGCAGTTGTGCGCCATTTGAAAAGAAAATAATAGTCAGTCTTTGTCGAGAGTTGGAGCTGAAAGCACTGCTGTGTGCACAATTAATGTGTGTGAAATATCAATAAAAAGTGTTACCCATCTCGTCGTGACCTTTGTTTGACCTCCTAACTTCTGGACTATTATAGTTCAGAAGTGGGATAATAAAAAGTATATAATTCCTTCCACGCCTACAAGTAACCGTTAAGGTAACGGAATTTAACAAATTTCGACTGGAAACAAAGGTGAGTGCGATCATTTAGTACTTATATCTCTAAACCTTTTTTAATGCAAACTGTGCAAAGAATTAGTGATTTGAACATTTACCTGTTAAATAGATGCAAGTTTATTTCTGCGTAAAGAAAAGTAGGAAATAAATGCTTTGCATATTTTTAAATTTCCTTTTCTTATCATGTGAACTAACTTATAAAACGACGCTAATTTAAATTGTAACGTCTAAAATCGAAACAGAACATTAAGTCATAGTGGATTACATGCATTTATTAATGGTTTGCTCCACTGCATATAAATAGTAGGGTTCCACGATGAAATTATGTCGGCAATTTCTGTAAAGTAAAATTACCCACTGACTTTTAAATATTTTGAGTAAAGGCATTAAATTAGTGAACTGGTTTGTATTTTTATGAACTTCGTATTTGTGCTAGTTGATCATGACCTAATGTAATAAATAACAAGTTTCAGAGCATTGGGAATGATGTTTGGAGATGAGGAAGAACAGATTGTACCTACGGGGACTATACCATTACCCGAAAATCGTCATTGTCGATATAGAAGTCGTAAACATCGTGAGCAACGGAGTCATTCGGAATCTTCTTCATTTTCACAACGAAGCCGATGCCGAAACCGACGTACACATATATCACGGAGCCGGCTGAATTCCCGAAGACTACAAAAGTCGCGAAGCCGCCGAAGTAGACGTCGCAAGCCTTCGTCCGAGCGCCGGCGTAGGCATAAGCGTGGCAGAGGGCGGTCATCAACTGTGAGTACTCCGTCTTCTAGTTCCGTCCGTCCGTCTGATAGTTATTTCTCAAGCAACCAATCTTCTATAGATCGTTGTAGTAAGAGATCTAGGTTAATACGTTCAAAGAGACAAAAACTTAACCATCACTGTAATACTAATGATTCAACCAGTGTTTCTGCGCGAGAACTGTTAAATTTAATTAAGTCATTGCCTGCTACAACGTCTAATAACCATTTTTCAATGAGTAGTAATGCCGTCCCTGAATTTGATCTATCTAATAAAGAGCAAACTGTCGATACATTATGTACACATGTGCATAAAGAATAAATAAATAAATAAAAAATAAATACATGGATACAGAGAATGTGCAAAATTATATGACTGGAGTGAGACCCAATTATTGCACTATGCAATACAACTTATGGGCGTAGCAAAGGTGTGGTACCAAGGATTATCTTCTGTTAATTTTACTTGGTCTGAATGGAAAGAAAAGTTTGTAAAATCCTTTCCCACAGTACAAAATTATGCTCACTTGTTACAAGAGATGTTAGATAGGAAAGTTAAACCTATTGAATCATTCGAGACCTATTATTACTATAAGATCAATTTATTAAATAGATGCGAAATATACAACAAGAAGGCAACAGATTGTATTATAAATGGATTATTAGATAGAAGTATGCGACTAGGAGCTCAGGCAGGTAATTACACCGAACCTGAACAGTTGTTAACTTATTTAAAAACAAGAAAATCTGAAGATATTAAAGATACTAGGAAACCCTTCTTTAATAAAAAGCGTGCAGAGTTACATAGTGACAATAATAAAGCAGCATCTATTAGATGCTTTAATTGTGATGAATTAGGACACCCTAGTTTTAAGTGCTCCAAACCATTGGTGACTTGTAATATATGTAAACACCTAGGGCATCAAACCACTTCATGTAGACGATTACAAAAAAATACCAATGATGTTTCTAATAGTAAAAGTAGTAAGGTAGGAGTATCGGAAGTAAAGTTAGCAGGGACTTTGGATGGTAAATACATTTTAGACATCAGTGTCAATGGTAGTTCTATGATGTGTTATGTTGACCTTGGTAGTCAATGCACTCTAATAAGACAAAGTAACTTTGAAGAATTAAATATAGCATATAATACTGAGACTAATTTGCCATCACTGAAAGGGTTTGGAGATTCTCTTATAGATCCCATAGGTAAATCCGTTGTCAATATTACTGTTCAAGGAGTTTCTGCTCCTACAGAAGTGCTGATAGTAAAAGATGAGTTGCTAAAGTATTCGATATTATTAGGACATACATTTACTGAGCAGGCAGGTATTATAATAATAAAAATTGATGAGCATTTGATTTTACATAAGCAGCCTGAGAATAATATGCTAGACAAATTAAAATTAATTATTCGGGCCGATACAGCAATACATTCAATGACAGCTGTAGCGATTAAAGTAAATAGTAATATTACTTGCACTGTTTATATGCCGGGAACTTATACGATTACAAATGGTTTCGGATGTATTGTAATAGTGAATTTAGAACAAGAAACATTTACGATTAAAAGTGATGTTTTAATAGCCAGGGCTCAAATAGTTAAAGATAGAAAAATATTTGAAGTAAATAAATTCGAAGTTGAACAATAAAACGATTTATTAGAACACATATCAGTAGGGAATACATTAAACGATATAGAGATTCAAAGATTACATGCTTTATGAAAAAACTATAAAGATTGCTTTTCATTTGGTCTCTCTGATTTGGGTTTGACCAACTTAATGGAAATGACCATTACTTTACATGATTCCACACCTGTTGTCTACAGGCCATATAGGTTAGCGCATATTGAGAGGGAAAAGGTTAAAAACATGATACAAGAAATGTTACGCAGCGGAATAATTACTGAATCTACTTCATCTTATGCAAGTCCAATATTGCTGGTTCAAAAGAAAACGGGTGATCAGCGTTTATGTGTAGATTACAGAGCACTGAACTCTAAGACTGTCAAAGAACATTATCCATTGCCAAGAATAGAGGACCAAATTGACAGCCTTGGAGGATACACTCATTTCATTACTTTGGACTTGGCATCTGGTTACTACCAGATTCCAATCGCTCCTTCTTCTCAAGATAAAACTGCCTTTGTTACACCCGATGGCCAGTACCAATTTACGCGGATGCCAGCTAATGCGCCTTCTGTTTTCCAAAAAAACTATAAATAAAATGTCGAAAAACACAAGAAATTGTGAAGCTTATGCCTTTATGGATGATATAATTATACCGAGTCAGAGCATAGAACAGGGGATGGAGCGATTGGAAACTATACTTAACTTAACTATTAAGAGATGCTGGGTTGACTTTAAAAGTTGGTAAATGCATTTTCTTCTACACCACAATTGATTATTTAGGGTTTGAAATTTTCAAAGAGGGTGTTAGACCCGGTGCCAAGAAATCTGAAGCCGTACTGTACAAAGCGCCTAGAAATCAACATGAAGTGCGTCAGTTTATGGGGCTTGTTAGTTTTTTTCGACGATTCGTTAAATGTTTTGCAATTATTGCTTCACCGCTAGCAAAATTATTGAAAAAGGACTGTAAATGGAAATGGGGCGATGAACAAAATCAAGCGTTTTTAACTTTAAGTCCGAATTAGTAAAATTACCTATACTTACCATTTACAATCCCTCTGCTAAGACCCAAATTCACACTGACGCATGTAAAAGTGGTATAGCGGGCATGCTTCTACAGAAAGATGATTCTGGTAGGTGAAAAGCTGTTGCTTATTATAGTCGTCAAACAAATCTTGAAGAGAAAAAGTAACATTCTTTTGAGCTTTAAACTCTTGCTGACGTTGCTTCACACAACACAAACACAAAAATAGTATATCAACCGTACTTTAACGACCGGTTCAGCCAATGACAGTGTTATGTCTGCCGCAGCAGTGTCGTATGTAAGTACAGTCCTCTTGTTCAGCGATCATGTTCAGGACGGTGTTGGCGCTGCCTCGTACCCTGCGCACGAGCGACGCACTGCGCTTGCGCATAGTCGCATAAAAGCAATCGACGCGCGCCTCCGCGAACATACCAGAAGCGCTGCAGTATCGAGGCAGTCCCAACAACGCCCTGAATGCGTTATTAAACTGAACGCGGAGTGCGTTGTATGACGCACGAGTGTATCTCGCCCACAGACTGCACGTGTAGAGGGAGGTGCAGTACGCTCGGAAGAGCGTTACTTTTACCTCCCTCGTACAGCGCGCAAACCTGCGGGCCAGCATGTTTGCCCGTACAGACAAAGCCCTCCGCTCCCGTTCTATGTCAGCGTCGTCCTTGAGGTCGCTTGTGACTATGTGGCCTAGGTATTTAAACTGTTTCACCCAACTGAGTGGAACACCGTTTATGCAAACAGGTGGCACGCTTAGGCCACCTTTTGTATCAACCTCAAAGAGTACACATTTACTTTTACTTACATTGTATTTAAGACCGTGGCTAACAGCATATTCCTCACAGATACGTAATAACTTCCTCAAACCACAGACCGATGCGCTCAGCAGCACCATATCGTCTGCGTAACTAAGATTATTGACGCATATTCCGTTTATATGACATCCGACGTGCTGACTGCTAAGCGTGACGATCAGATCATTCACATAGAGATTAAAGAGTGTGGGTGAAGTTAACCCTCCCTGCCTCACCCCACACTCCAGTCGATACGAATCCGACATTGTGCTCGCCCACCTGACACTGTTAACCTGGTTCTTGTACCAAAATTTAAATATATTTGAGAGTTCGCATGGTAGATTTATACTCCTAAACTTTTCCCACAGGACGTCGTAGGACACCAAGTCGAGAGAGAGGTCCACACCTTAGAGAGGTCGAGAAAGCAAGCATACACAGGAGTCCTTCCTGCAGTATAGTATCTAACCGCACTCTTAAGAGACAGTATTGCACTCTCCGTGGACAGTTGTGGCCTAAAACCAAACTGGTTATCGTGCAGTACTATGTACTTATCCAGTTGAATATTAAGAATGCAGTCAAACACTTTGGCAATGCTAGTGGCTAGAGAAATAGGCCTGTAGTTATTTTTGTCAGATAAATCTCCGGTTTTGTTTTTCACCACAGGCACTACTACAGCCTTCATGAAATCTGAAGGAAGGTAAGAATGACTCACGCACAACGTATAAAACTCTCGAAATATGTGGGCCAGCGTAAAGCAGGTGCACAATGCTGAGGCCATCGTGGCCGGGGGATTTACCTCTCGAGATTAATTTTATAGCTTTGGCCACATCTTTGGTGCTAAACTTTGTTCCCACGTTCTCATGTGGCATCTCAGCATCGAGTCCCGCCCGCGCTGCGCCCAACGGAGACTGTATAGTAAATTGATTATAATGATGATGATTTAAGGACTGATTAATCATATTGAAATTTGGGTATAATCTCATGTAGGATCTATCTATCTATATCATCACGCCAGATCCCTTGCGGGGTAGGCAGAGAGTACAGAGCTCAAATAGGTTCTTACTTTACATACCTCTCTGGTTTCCTCCACTTTCATAGTTCGTTTCATACACGCTCGCCGGTTACGGAGACTTTTGACTTGTCTTTTAGATAAGACTCGGACTATTTGGTCGTGGTAATCTTACCTTAATATATAATAGCTTCCTACATGAGAGGAAGACCTGGACTATCTAGTCTAGGTCTTCCTCTCATGTAGGAAGCTATTATATATTCAATAATATTGCTATGGTCAACAAAATAATAATGCTGTTTCCTAGTAATAGTTTTCACAGTTACAACGGACGATGACAAAGAAAATAATCTCATAAAAATTCAATAGCAACGGCCAACACAACACAAGAATTAATTAACCAATATTTTTTCTAACCAATAAACACTCGCCAATTAAAGGAAGATAGCTCCGCAATCAAACTTAATGATTTTCTTAACGTTGATTGGCCGCGAGCGGAGTACTAACGAGCGATGATTTCAAAGTTTGCAATTTGCTTATTCAACGTAAGATAATAACAGGGATACACCATCATAATTCCCGTCAAACGAAACGGAGGAAATACCATGAATTCTGTTTCGCATGTTACATGCCTATCAGAATCCAGCATGACTTTTTAAATGTGGCCGATGTTGAAGATTTGTTGACCGACTTCAAAAAGGAGGAGGTTCTATGTTCGGTTGTATGTAGGCTTTTTTTATGTATGTTCAGCGATATTTCCGTCAATTGTGGACCGCTTTTGATGATATTTTTTCCATTGGATTAAGTATAGCTCCAAGGTGGTCCCATTTCAATTTCATTGGCATTGGACCTTGGACTTAGAAGATACACCAGGGAACTCCTTAACGACTAACAATAGGCATGTGTGAATTGAGATATTATGGGTATTACGTCAATCCTATAGGTACCCTACTAAAGAACTAAGCAGTATATTAGCCAACTTCAAAAAAGGAGGTTCATAATTTGCCCTTTTTTAATAACGCCTTTGTTTATGAACCGATTTTGATGATTATTTTTGAATTGGGTTCAGTATAGTTCTAAGGTGGTCCTGTTTTAATGTTATTGGTATTGGACCTTGGACTTTGAAGATACAAGAGGGAACTCCTTAACGGCGAACATCATGAATGTATAGATTCCGTTATTATAGTCATTATAGTAATCCTGTAGGTACCTTACTATACAGCTCAGCAATATAATAAAATATCAGTATATAAATATAAGTAAATAATTCACTCGTCACTTAAAATTGTAAAATAAAAATCTTTAATAAAAAAAGAAACCGACTTCAAAAAGCAAAAAATAAATATAGACTATCTTACCATGACCCAATAGACCGTGTCTACTCTGAAGGATAAGTCAAGAATCTCCGTCACCAGCGAGAGAGTATGAGACGAACTATGGGAATGGAGGAAATCAGAGAGGTCTGTAAGGAAAGAACCTGTTGGAACTCTGTAGTCTCTACGTACTCCGCAAGGGATCTGGCGTGAAAATATAGTGTTATATTCATTTCATTTTTAATAAGCACGTCTAATGAATAACGACAAAGGGATGTCCTATTATAATAAATTATGAAGTAAGGATAACGAGCATGTCAATTGACTCGAGTATAAATGCAGTTGTGCGCCATTTGAAAAGAAAATAATAGTCAGTCTTTGTCGAGAGTTGGAGCTGAAAGCACTGCTGTGTGCACAATTAATGTGTGTGAAATATCAATAAAAAGTGTTACCCATCTCGTCGTGACCTTTGTTTGACCTCCTAACTTCTGGACTATTATAGTTCAGAAGTGGGATAATAAAAAGTATATAATTCCTTCCACGCCTACAAGTAACCGTTAAGGTAACGGAATTTAACAAATTTCGACTGGAAACAAAGGTGAGTGCGATCATTTAGTACTTATATCTCTAAACCTTTTTTAATGCAAACTGTGCAAAGAATTAGTGATTTGAACATTTACCTGTTAAATAGATGCAAGTTTATTTCTGCGTAAAGAAAAGTAGGAAATAAATGCTTTGCATATTTTTAAATTTCCTTTTCTTATCATGTGAACTAACTTATAAAACGACGCTAATTTAAATTGTAACGTCTAAAATCGAAACAGAACATTAAGTCATAGTGGATTACATGCATTTATTAATGGTTTGCTCCACTGCATATAAATAGTAGGGTTCCACGATGAAATTATGTCGGCAATTTCTGTAAAGTAAAATTACCCACTGACTTTTAAATATTTTGAGTAAAGGCATTAAATTAGTGAACTGGTTTGTATTTTTATGAACTTCGTATTTGTGCTAGTTGATCATGACCTAATGTAATAAATAACAAGTTTCAGAGCATTGGGAATGATGTTTGGAGATGAGGAAGAACAGATTGTACCTACGGGGACTATACCATTACCCGAAAATCGTCATTGTCGATATAGAAGTCGTAAACATCGTGAGCAACGGAGTCATTCGGAATCTTCTTCATTTTCACAACGAAGCCGATGCCGAAACCGACGTACACATATATCACGGAGCCGGCTGAATTCCCGAAGACTACAAAAGTCGCGAAGCCGCCGAAGTAGACGTCGCAAGCCTTCGTCCGAGCGCCGGCGTAGGCATAAGCGTGGCAGAGGGCGGTCATCAACTGTGAGTACTCCGTCTTCTAGTTCCGTCCGTCCGTCTGATAGTTATTTCTCAAGCAACCAATCTTCTATAGATCGTTGTAGTAAGAGATCTAGGTTAATACGTTCAAAGAGACAAAAACTTAACCATCACTGTAATACTAATGATTCAACCAGTGTTTCTGCGCGAGAACTGTTAAATTTAATTAAGTCATTGCCTGCTACAACGTCTAATAACCATTTTTCAATGAGTAGTAATGCCGTCCCTGAATTTGATCTATCTAATAAAGAGCAAACTGTCGATACATTATGTACACATGTGCATAAAGAATAAATAAATAAATAAAAAATAAATACATGGATACAGAGAATGTGCAAAATTATATGACTGGAGTGAGACCCAATTATTGCACTATGCAATACAACTTATGGGCGTAGCAAAGGTGTGGTACCAAGGATTATCTTCTGTTAATTTTACTTGGTCTGAATGGAAAGAAAAGTTTGTAAAATCCTTTCCCACAGTACAAAATTATGCTCACTTGTTACAAGAGATGTTAGATAGGAAAGTTAAACCTATTGAATCATTCGAGACCTATTATTACTATAAGATCAATTTATTAAATAGATGCGAAATATACAACAAGAAGGCAACAGATTGTATTATAAATGGATTATTAGATAGAAGTATGCGACTAGGAGCTCAGGCAGGTAATTACACCGAACCTGAACAGTTGTTAACTTATTTAAAAACAAGAAAATCTGAAGATATTAAAGATACTAGGAAACCCTTCTTTAATAAAAAGCGTGCAGAGTTACATAGTGACAATAATAAAGCAGCATCTATTAGATGCTTTAATTGTGATGAATTAGGACACCCTAGTTTTAAGTGCTCCAAACCATTGGTGACTTGTAATATATGTAAACACCTAGGGCATCAAACCACTTCATGTAGACGATTACAAAAAAATACCAATGATGTTTCTAATAGTAAAAGTAGTAAGGTAGGAGTATCGGAAGTAAAGTTAGCAGGGACTTTGGATGGTAAATACATTTTAGACATCAGTGTCAATGGTAGTTCTATGATGTGTTATGTTGACCTTGGTAGTCAATGCACTCTAATAAGACAAAGTAACTTTGAAGAATTAAATATAGCATATAATACTGAGACTAATTTGCCATCACTGAAAGGGTTTGGAGATTCTCTTATAGATCCCATAGGTAAATCCGTTGTCAATATTACTGTTCAAGGAGTTTCTGCTCCTACAGAAGTGCTGATAGTAAAAGATGAGTTGCTAAAGTATTCGATATTATTAGGACATACATTTACTGAGCAGGCAGGTATTATAATAATAAAAATTGATGAGCATTTGATTTTACATAAGCAGCCTGAGAATAATATGCTAGACAAATTAAAATTAATTATTCGGGCCGATACAGCAATACATTCAATGACAGCTGTAGCGATTAAAGTAAATAGTAATATTACTTGCACTGTTCATATGCCGGGAACTTATACGATTACAAATGGTTTCGGATGTATTGTAATAGTGAATTTAGAACAAGAAACATTTACGATTAAAAGTGATGTTTTAATAGCCAGGGCTCAAATAGTTAAAGATAGAAAAATATTTGAAGTAAATAAATTCGAAGTTGAACAATAAAACGATTTATTAGAACACATATCAGTAGGGAATACATTAAACGATATAGAGATTCAAAGATTACATGCTTTATGAAAAAACTATAAAGATTGCTTTTCATTTGGTCTCTCTGATTTAGGTTTGACCAACTTAATGGAAATGACCATTACTTTACATGATTCCACACCTGTTGTCTACAGGCCATATAGGTTAGCGCATATTGAGAGGGAAAAGGTTAAAAACATGATACAAGAAATGTTACGCAGCGGAATAATTACTGAATCTACTTCATCTTATGCAAGTCCAATATTGCTGGTTCAAAAGAAAACGGGTGATCAGCGTTTATGTGTAGATTACAGAGCACTGAACTCTAAGACTGTCAAAGAACATTATCCATTGCCAAGAATAGAGGACCAAATTGACAGCCTTGGAGGATACACTCATTTCATTACTTTGGACTTGGCATCTGGTTACTACCAGATTCCAATCGCTCCTTCTTCTCAAGATAAAACTGCCTTTGTTACACCCGATGGCCAGTACCAATTTACGCGGATGCCAGCTAATGCGCCTTCTGTTTTCCAAAAAAACTATAAATAAAATGTCGAAAAACACAAGAAATTGTGAAGCTTATGCCTTTATGGATGATATAATTATACCGAGTCAGAGCATAGAACAGGGGATGGAGCGATTGGAAACTATACTTAACTTAACTATTAAGAGATGCTGGGTTGACTTTAAAAGTTGGTAAATGCATTTTCTTCTACACCACAATTGATTATTTAGGGTTTGAAATTTTCAAAGAGGGTGTTAGACCCGGTGCCAAGAAATCTGAAGCCGTACTGTACAAAGCGCCTAGAAATCAACATGAAGTGCGTCAGTTTATGGGGCTTGTTAGTTTTTTTCGACGATTCGTTAAATGTTTTGCAATTATTGCTTCACCGCTAGCAAAATTATTGAAAAAGGACTGTAAATGGAAATGGGGCGATGAACAAAATCAAGCG
Source organism: Phalera bucephala (assembly GCA_905147815.2). NCBI lineage: Eukaryota > Metazoa > Arthropoda > Insecta > Lepidoptera > Notodontidae > Phalera > Phalera bucephala. Next base: position 16,623,324 of record LR990613.1, read on the forward strand.
TTTTTAACTTTAAGTCCGAATTAGTAAAATTACCTATACTTACCATTTACAATCCCTCTGCTAAGACCCAAATTCACACTGACGCATGTAAAAGTGGTATAGCGGGCATGCTTCTACAGAAAGATGATTCTGGTAGGTGAAAAGCTGTTGCTTATTATAGTCGTCAAACAAATCTTGAAGAGAAAAAGTAACATTCTTTTGAGCTTTAAACTCTTGCTGACGTTGCTTCACACAACACAAACACAAAAATAGTATATCAACCGTACTTTAACGACCGGTTCAGCCAATGACAGTGTTATGTCTGCCGCAGCAGTGTCGTATGTAAGTACAGTCCTCTTGTTCAGCGATCATGTTCAGGACGGTGTTGGCGCTGCCTCGTACCCTGCGCACGAGCGACGCACTGCGCTTGCGCATAGTCGCATAAAAGCAATCGACGCGCGCCTCCGCGAACATACCAGAAGCGCTGCAGTATCGAGGCAGTCCCAACAACGCCCTGAATGCGTTATTAAACTGAACGCGGAGTGCGTTGTATGACGCACGAGTGTATCTCGCCCACAGACTGCACGTGTAGAGGGAGGTGCAGTACGCTCGGAAGAGCGTTACTTTTACCTCCCTCGTACAGCGCGCAAACCTGCGGGCCAGCATGTTTGCCCGTACAGACAAAGCCCTCCGCTCCCGTTCTATGTCAGCGTCGTCCTTGAGGTCGCTTGTGACTATGTGGCCTAGGTATTTAAACTGTTTCACCCAACTGAGTGGAACACCGTTTATGCAAACAGGTGGCACGCTTAGGCCACCTTTTGTATCAACCTCAAAGAGTACACATTTACTTTTACTTACATTGTATTTAAGACCGTGGCTAACAGCATATTCCTCACAGATACATAATAACTTCCTCAAACCACAGACCGATGCGCTCAGCAGCACCATATCGTCTGCGTAACTAAGATTATTGACGCATATTCCGTTTATATGACATCCGACGTGCTGACTGCTAAGCGTGACGATCAGATCATTCACATAGAGATTAAAGAGTGTGGGTGAAGTTAACCCTCCCTGCCTCACCCCACACTCCAGTCGATACGAATCCGACATTGTGCTCGCCCACCTGACACTGTTAACCTGGTTCTTGTACCAAAATTTAAATATATTTGAGAGTTCGCATGGTAGATTTATACTCCTAAACTTTTCCCACAGGACGTCGTAGGACACCAAGTCGAGAGAGAGGTCCACACCTTAGAGAGGTCGAGAAAGCAAGCATACACAGGAGTCCTTCCTGCAGTATAGTATCTAACCGCACTCTTAAGAGACAGTATTGCACTCTCCGTGGACAGTTGTGGCCTAAAACCAAACTGGTTATCGTGCAGTACTATGTACTTATCCAGTTGAATATTAAGAATGCAGTCAAACACTTTGGCAATGCTAGTGGCTAGAGAAATAGGCCTGTAGTTATTTTTGTCAGATAAATCTCCGGTTTTGTTTTTCACCACAGGCACTACTACAGCCTTCATGAAATCTGAAGGAAGGTAAGAATGACTCACGCACAACGTATAAAACTCTCGAAATATGTGGGCCAGCGTAAAGCAGGTGCTCAATGCTGAGGCCATCGTGGCCGGGGGATTTACCTCTCGAGATTAATTTTATAGCTTTGGCCACATCTTTGGTGCTAAACTTTGTTCCCACGTTCTCATGTGGCATCTCAGCATCGAGTCCCGCCCGCGCTGCGCCCAACGGAGACTGTATAGTAAATTGATTATAATGATGATGATTTAAGGACTGATTAATCATATTGAAATTTGGGTATAATCTCATGTAGGATCTATCTATCTATATCATCACGTCAGATCCCTTGCGGGGTATGCAGAGAGTACAGAGCTCAAATAGGTTCTTACTTTACATACCTCTCTGGTTTCCTCCACTTTCATAGTTCGTTTCATACACGCTCGCCGGTTACGGAGACTTTTGACTTGTCTTTTAGATAAGACTCGGACTATTTGGTCGTGGTAATCTTACCTTAATATATAATAGCTTCCTATATGAGAGGAAGACCTGGACTATCTAGTCTAGGTCTTCCTCTCATGTAGGAAGCTATTATATATTCAATAATATTGCTATGGTCAACAAAATAATAATGCTGTTTCCTAGTAATAGTTTTCACAGTTACAACGGACGATGACAAAGAAAATAATCTCATAAAAATTCAATAGCAACGGCCAACACAACACAAGAATTAATTAACCAATATTTTTTCTAACCAATAAACACTCGCCAATTAAAGGAAGATAGCTCCGCAATCAAACTTAATGATTTTCTTAAAGTTGATTGGCCGCGAGCGGAGTACTAACGAGCGATGATTTCAAAGTTTGCAATTTGCTTATTCAACGTAAGATAATAACAGGGATACACCATCATAATTCCCGTCAAACAAAACGGAGGAAATACCATGAGTCGGAAATATTATTCGGATTAAGGTTACGGACAAAGGGTGATAGTAATATAGTTACATTATTAGATTCCGATAAAGACTCCTCAAAGTCTTTAACTGAAATCAGAGACGAAGGTAATATGAGAGTAGCAAAAGAACAGACTAAACAAAAAGAAAGATTTGATAGGAAAAGAAAAGAAGCTAAAAAGTATCAGGTAGGTGACTTAGTAAGAATAGAAAGGGAAATAGCAAGTAACAGTGGCAAATTTAAGAAACTTTTGCCGAAAGTTCAAGGTCCTTATAGAGTCATTAAAGTATTAGATAATGATAGGTATGTCGTAGAAGATACTCCTTTAACGCGTAAGCAAAATAGAAGGTATGAAGCTGTTATTTTTATAGATAAAATTTATCCATGGTTGACATACACTCAGGAATATTTGGATGATGTCGATTCGAGTTCGGATCAGGGAAATACAGACTCTGATAGAGGGGTTGAACCAGGCAATGACATTGAACAGGAAACTTTTACCTCTAGTAATTGTAATGTGGAAAGTGAAGATGTAATTAATTACGAAGTTGATAGTAAAATTGAAAATGGTAATGGAATAGTTAATTAAATATTATAAATTGTAGGTTCAACAATTATAATATTGTAATCTATTTATTTTATTTATTGTTTTAATTATTAAAACAATATGGATTCAAATGATATATTGTGATCGTGAAAAAATATGGAGTTTTAGGTAAAGGATGCACATGAGGCCGAGAAGCCAACTTTGGGAGCATCTATTTACCTGGATAGGATACCTGCATACATGAGGCCGATAAGCCAAATTGAGGAGTATGCTAGGTATATTGAGAATATATTTGCAAACAAATGAGGCCGATAAGCCAACCAAGGAGTGTGCAAATATTTTTGATTGATATGATATTTGAATTGATCATGATTTTGAATCGATATTGATATGATATTGAACATTGATATATAAATTATTAACCGTAAGTATATTAAGAAATTGATGGAACAATTCTCGTTTTTGGTGATGGCCGAGGCAGTAGTATTACATTGTAATGAACTATGAATAACTATAAAGGTTTAATATATAATAAAATAAAATTATAATGTAGTATGATTTATGTATGCTTATATTTTTTTGTATATTGTAATATTTACTAGATTGTTAGAAAAAAGAAAGGAAAACATGAGGACATGTAAATCTCAGAATGGCCGACTGTTATATTCATTTCATTTTTAATAAGTACGTCTAATGATTAACGACAAACGGATGTGCTATTATAATAAATTATGAAGTAAGAATAACGAGCATGTCAATTGACTCAAGTATAAATGCAGTTGTGCGCCATTTGAAAAGAAGATAATAGTCAGTCGTTGTCGAGAGTTGGAGCTGAAAGCACTGCTGTGTGCACAATTAATGTTTGTGAAATATCAATAAAAAGTGTTACCCATCTCGTTGTGACCTTTGTTTGACCTCCTAACTTCTGGACTATTATAATAGATAGATACATTTTTCAAAGTCTACGCATCCAAACTCGAACACTATGTTACTTTGGTGAGTACATTCCAACAAAAATTTTGTTTCTCCCTTGTAAGAATGAAATGAAAGATAAACGAAGACAGACGGACGAAGTCGGCGACAGAAACTAGCATAGAATATGTTATACTTATGTTTTAGCTCCGATTGCTTTAGTTCTTATTATTTCGCTTCATATACATGTTTTGAAAATTGTGCAGAATCGCTATAAAGTTGCGATTTAAGTCATTAATCTGAATTATAGCGGTATTTTTTGAAATAATTATTATAATAATGATTTCGCAATTTAATGAACGTACCTAATGTTTAACCGTTTTATGTGTAAATTTATGTAGATGTTCGATTGCCACACACACACATTTTTAACTGAAAATGAAATTATGTGCAAAAGTTTGTTCAATCCTTGAAAATTATTTTGATCAAGTCATTTTACTTAACATTTTATTTAAATATAAAGTTGTTAATTCGATTTATTTGCTAGAGATTTGCTTAGAAACTTAAAATGAATTCGTTACCCTCCAATCTTTTTTAATTAAAACTTATTAAAATACATGGACTTTGCTCCTTTTGACTTGAATGAATAACCGTTCTTATTCCCAAATAGTTTTCTCAAAGCCGAGTAAACTGAAACATAAGTAAATGGATTTAGTTTTATTTAGACCCTAAGGCTTCTATTTAAAACAATATTTACAAGTAAATGTACAAATATTACTTTCTTTATAGTATGAAATACTGTACCAAAGGGATAAACATTCTAAAATTCTTACAAAGAATGTTAATACCATTTCGTCTTAAATGTTTATTCGCTTTACAAAGGTAGAGATCCTTAAGCTTGGCTTGGTATATCTGGAACAAAACAGGGGGCTTAGTACAAACCGTTGGACGTTATTTTATCGTCGTCGAGAAAGGGTGCTATCACTTTCATCGTCTTTGGTAAAAAATATTTAATGTGAATAGGATGCCACATAAGATCGATAGCGTTACGCTAACCTCAATATGTTGGTGCATAGCCCTCTACGCAGTAAACCGGGAGCTAAAGAGTATTTTACCTCATATAATAATAATAATAATATCAGCCTATACTGCCCTATTGCTGGGTAAAGAAAGGCCTACTCTCACTAATCAAGGTGAGAGAGTTTAGGTCATACTCCACCACGCGGATCCAGTGCGAATTGGCTGAGGCAGGTTTGTAGCCACCTGCTGATGGAGCTAACTTTACGGCTCCCAACTTGGCTTAACGACTACCACATTACGTAGTAACCGGGACTAACGGCTTGGCGTGACTTCTAAATCACGGACACGCTCGAATATGAAAATGCCACAAGCTATCACCTATCTCAGGTCAACCGCGCCGAACGTAACCTTGGCGAAGCAAGTACACCGCCGTCGCACAGGTCTATGAGCGCCTAATATACAGGCACAAAAACTGTAGAATCATGAAATAAAAAGATGAAAAGAAATTGCATTATGGTTTTCTTCAAAAACGACTAAATGAAGAGCAAAAGCGCAGGTTCTATTAAGTCTCACCTACCTATCTACTACATAAAAGGGTATTTATACTTTTTAACCATTGATATCATTCCACTGAGAATGCAAAATTGGGTCATGATTTTATTTTTAACTTCGGTAAATTTCTATATAAGATAACGAATAATAATAATCAATTCTTTTAGAGACTAAACATCACATCATCCTCTATCCTATACTAGAACTAAAGCAGATATATCAGTGCATTTTACAAAAAGAAATCACTTTACACGTCATGTATATTTCTCTTTGTGACTATTCGGTAGTCATACAGTAGACAGAATAAATTGTAGATTCATGTCCGAGCCTGACAGCTTGTCCGTCGAGCCGACATTGCGTAAGTCAGATATTTATAAAAACTCTATATCGTCCTTTTTCGTAGGCATGGAAATGATTGCTACGTTTGCATCTTTTTCATTTGATGAAATAACATTTTTTATTTAATTTCCCTTATGAATTTTCATAGGCAATAATTTTTGGTTCGCTAAAATCTCGTATTTTGCTAATCAAGTGACTTGAGAGGACTTAGCACGAACAGATCGACTCTAGCGTGACGCTATCGAAATCACATGTCATCCATTTAACACTAGAAATGTACGAAATGAAAATAAACGTGACAGCACGATTTCTAGACAACGCTACTATACCGTTAAATGCTTTGTGCTTAGCCTTCGAATTAGACAAGTGTTGATCTTTAATGATACGATACATTGATATAAAGTATGAAAAAGAACTACAAGATTAGGAGACATTTTTTCTGTATAACTGGTACAGAAAAAATGCTTCATTTGTATCTGAATCTGGATCTTAAATTCACCAGTTAGTATACGAAGACGCGAATCTTGCTGAACATTTAAAATGCTTTACAGTTAATTCCAATCTGAATCTGAGTCTCAATCTTCCATTTACTAAACTTACTGTCTTACATAACGAACGAATACACAACGCGATGTTAGTAGGTGAGTGGACTGTGCTTGAATTTAGCTGATTCATATATTCCACATGAGGTATATTGGGATCAAATCTTGCACTATTCCAGATACAAATGATCGAATATGAGCAGTGATGAAATTTTGGCTGTCTACCTCAGTTCGCTCCGGTAAACGATGCCATCCGAAAAATACACAATTTCAAATAAATTGTTATTTTAGCAACAGTAAAGAAAGTAGCAGATGTGATTAGCAGTAGCAGATTTTTCACATGTTACCTGTAAAATATCCAGTGCCTAAATTTTTGTACTGTCAATCAATTCTATATCAAATGGTATCCCGGTGGGTAGCCGCGTGGGTACACACTCGCGACACCGCTGACTCAGCATGATCTCCTCGCTTGAAAGCGTGAACGAGTCACGTACAGGCCGGTACAATTTATCAGCTATCAGTCGACGTGTGGACCTTATGTAGGCATCGTAGGCATTTGAACGTCGCTTATAGGTAATTTATTTTATATTTCGTAAAGTATTTGTTATGCTTGGGTTTTGACATTTTGCATGAGACCATTGTTTTGGTAGATTTTATTTTTATAAACTGTTTGAAACTAGGGCTATGGTTAACTGGAGTATACTGTTGTTTGCTGTGTAATACGACAAGTATTATTATGGTTAATTAGGAATAGAACAGTTAATTAGGTATTATATATTTTCTACCCCAATTACACTATGGTATTACATATATACAAGTCAACAAGCGTAAGAAATCCTAGAATAACAAAAACAGGTATAAACCCGTGCAAAAAAGTCTCTAACAAAATTTCGTAAGAAATATTTAGAGAAAAGTACAAGCGTGTGAGGTTCACCTACTTATTTAAATTGTTTCCTCAATAATAAGGAAACTAGGCGCATACTATGGTAATGAATACACAAGTGCAACATGAATGGAGGTTGGAGAATTGAGTCGAGTTCTTTTTGTAAAGGTAGCTATATACTTACAATTACTATTAAAAGAGAATCACTTCTCTTTTGAATGTCGTGATAATATACAGTTAATTTTTATTATGTCTGAGATTTTCGTTTAGTACCAATATATACATGTTTTTTATTAAACTAACCTATTTATTGAGTTCTACTGCAAGGCAAAGGTCTCCCTTTCTCATTCCATATAGTCAAAACCTGGGTCAATAATGGCCATTCAGGCCGAAATTCATCGTGGTTATCCATTACCGCTTTTTATGCATGATTCTTTAGACATGAAATAAAACTATTTTACGGATTTTATCGCGGTTTATTTTTTTTTTTTTTTAGATCCCGACGTTTCGAGTGCTTTGCAGCACCCATGGTCACGGGAGGGACTGAGGTGTTAGACGTCCAATAGGCATAGTTGTTCCGGGGTACCCTCAAACTTCTTAATTATTTTTGTTGTTGTTGGTCCGATCTACGCAGAATGAGCTCACGGTGTCTTGAGGTCTTGCAGTGTTATGCTTGGTTTTGAATTTGATTATATTAATTACCGGATCCCAAGACGATGGAAGCACCCAGCCATCTTCTCTATTGAAATTAGGATGTTTTTTAATTTCAATAGCCTCGCGAACCATACTTGGTAGGAATCGGTGTTCTTTCACGAGGATTTGTGGTCTATCAAATTTGATGTTATGGCGGGTGCGGTCAAGGACATGTTCACAGACTGCAGACTTCTTTGAGCGACGGCGGAGCGGAAAAAAAAATAAACCGCGATAAAATCTGTAAAATAGTTTTATTTCATGTGTAATATTCGCGTAAATCTAAGAACTCAATATGATTCTTTAGGTTAAAAGTGTCCGTAACTGGCGAGCGTTTATGAGATTAAACGAACTTTGAGACTTGAGGGAGTCAGATACATAGGTCAGTAAAAAAAGAACCTGTTGGAACTCTGTACTCTCTGCCTACCCTGCAAGAGTTGGATAGATAAGCATGATTATTGATTAGATATTACTATAATGATCAATCAAGTCCTTACTCTACAACTGTTATATAAAATATAACCCTATGTGTTCCTAATTTTACATAAAATTAAAAGCCTGATACATTAATAACAACAGCATTTAACCCATATTTAGTATAATCGCAATTTAAAGTGTTAATTTACTCGTTATTCATGTTCGCATTACAAATACGTTGAACAATCAACATTTAAAGGTATTTATGATCTCACCAAAGCTAAATAGTCGTACCTACTACAATATTGTTTGTGTTTAGGTAAATATTGTATTGAATGTTGAAGGAATTATTGGATTAAGCTGTAATAATTCCGGAAAGAATGTAACATAACCTCATTTACGCCTTTTTCTCGTTTTGCTGCGGTCAACCCATCTGTCCATATTTTGTACTTGTACTGTTGTTATTTCACTGCCGTCACCTAATCATATCCAACCCTCATACTGTATCGCAGTGTATATATAATAATAATATTAGACCTGTTAATTAGTAATATTATTAGTTTCTTACTGTCCCACTGCTGGGCACGGGCCTCCTCTCAAACTAAGAGGATTTGGGCCATAGTCCACCACGCTGGCCCAAAGCGGGTTGGCGAACTTCACACAACTTCGAGAAACTCTTAAGCATGCAGGTTTCCTCACGATGTTTTCCTTCACCGTTAAAGCAAGTGATAGTTCATTTTTAACACGCACATATTTTCGAAAAGACAGAGGTGTATGCCTGGGTTTGAACCCGAGACCACTAGGCTATTACTGCTTCTTCAGTTTATGTAAGTTGCTCATAGGACGTTTTTATCAAACATTGCTTCTTGTCTCTATATTATCAATTTAAAATTTGTTAAAATATTTTTAATTTCATAATACAATCCTTTTGCAATTGTATACTCTTAATTTCTGTTGGTCTAGTGGCAAAGCGCATCGCTTTGTGATTACAAGGTCCTGTGTTAAAACCTAGGTCGGACAAGTGTAGTTTTTCTAACGAAAACTTCACAGTACGAGTCCGGAGTCTGAAATTGTGCCCGGTATATAGCAATAGGCTCACCCCCTATTACATAGGACCTATCACGTTTACTGTACTTATCAAGATGAATCCAACGAGCCCAAACACGGTGGGACTATGTTCAGTAGTTGGCTGGTCCATTGGCCACCTTTCTACTTCATTATCAGATGATGTTCAATCATGTGCTTGTATAGTACATGTAATCCAACAAGCCCAAACACGAGCGGGTTAAGTTTTGTACTTGACATGGTACTATGATCACCTTCCAACTCTACTAAACCTTCATACGTACGCCAAATTTTAGCTCATTTGGACACCTGCAGATGGTCGATAATGCATCACAAAATTTGAACCGGAAAGAAAGACAGACAAACAGACAGACGAATAGACATAAGAACAGTGCAAGTTAAATGAATGCTTGTAATAAAGGAAGGAAGCTCTTGTAGCGTAGTACAACCGCGGTATTCTTAGAGATCATACAGTTTAAGTAATATTCGGCTCGGTCGGCCTGAGATAGGTGATAGTTTTCATATTGAAGCGCCTATGTACATCGGAAGGTACGATAAGCCGTTGGTCCGGTTACCACATAATGTGGCAGTAGTTAAGCCAAGTTGGATGCCTGATAGACGGTTTTGCGACCACCAATCCGCACTAGGTCCGATGGATTATGATCTAATCCTTCACTTTGAAGGTCCGTGCTGAGAAAAGTGGGACAGTAAACGCTAATTTATTATATTATTATTTAATATTATAAAGGAAGGGTTTCACAACCAACATAACTAGTTTAATTAGCAGGTACACTATGTGGTTAATGGTTTCACACTTGTTTTATGAGTTATCAATGGGGGCCGTGGGCGTGACTAGTTTCTTAATTTATCATTAAAGAAATTATTTCAAACGAATTCTCAAGTTATTGGGTGTCAGAATTGTTCAATATGTCTGTCTTGTGATGTCTGATACTTTCTTTATCAATGTGAATGCTTAGATCAACGTACCTACGTATACTATAACGTGCAGTATGCTGTAGACATCTTAAATAGTCCCTTCAGGGATATAAAATTATTAAGTTTTCATCCAGAAAGTATCTAGTAATAATAATAATTCATTTGTTTCAGGCAACTGCGATTTTACAAAAATAATGTTGTGTTACTTATAAGCCTTTGAAATATATACCTTAATTACATGCATATAAAAACTTATATACTAAGATACATGTGTTGGAGCGACATGTTACGCTGTGCAGGGGCGTCTCTGTCTACCTCGAAATCTCATAAATAATTCGGCCAGAACTCTTCGCTCATAAACGTGGCCAGCTTGATGGTGGGAACTCTCACGAGAATGGAATTGAAAGCTGCATTTTTTTGAGATTCAGCTTCTCGACCCTCAGAGCGTAGAAGGTCTTCTTACTTAATAGTTTTTACAATATAACAAGATAGATGATATAACAGTTATCCACATATAAAAAGTAAATGGACCCATAAAAGGACCTGTCAACTCTCATTATACGGGTAATGGAATATAAAAGACCGAGATCATATTGCCTAAATCTTCGTTAGTCAGTACATAGGTTGCTAATAGTAAGAGAGCAGCTGGCGATCATGAGATCCTAGATTCGAATCGTACGTCGAACAGAGTTATTGAGATTTTTCTATAGAAAAAAATTCAGTAACTGACCGTAGTCTTAAATTGTGCTCGGTATAATATCAATGGGCTTGCTGTTTTTCATATCATATAAATATCACGATTTATATTTTTTTATTTTATTTCAAAGAGTCTAATGGTATATTTTTTTTGTCTCTGGCTACCGCTTTGGCGATATGGTCGAGAAAATATGATATTACTTAAGAAATCCTCATTTAAGTAACAAAAATAATTTTAATTTCATACACAAAGCTACGGAAACTGACTGACAATTCCAACTTGTTAAAGGATTTTTCTTTTTTACACAAACATCTTTGGGCAGTGATTATTTAAAGTAAAGCTTATTTTAGAAAAAAGAGCTCCATCAACAAAACTAATTACTTTCGTAACGTTAATTGGCCTCGAGCGAAGTATCTAACGAGCGTTGATTTCAACAAAGCTTGCAAATTGTTTGCCTATTCAACGTAGGGTAATAACTGAAGGGACATACGGCCCTAAATCTTGGTAAACATCATATAAAATTGCAGTGTAGGTAATAAATGTTGATGAATTTTATAACTTGGTGAATATACGTAAATCTATGTGAAAAGGCCTTCTACCACAAATTATGATGAGAGAGATTCTACCACACAAGCCCATTGCGGATTGTTGTAGGCCGGTCTGTAACCACCTACTACTGAAACTTATCAAGCCGCCAAGAGACTTTCAGTTTGTCTTAAGAACTACCTCATTACCCAAGTGGCAGCCGAGACCAGCGACATAAGGTAACCACGAGATGCTCAAAATGGCCATAAATGGTCACCGACATTAAATTATCTGAGCCGAACGTTGCTTAAAATTAATGATCACTAGGAAATCACGGGCGCCTAGTGTTTATACCTTGTATTAATAGGTAAATATAGATAATAATAATAATAATAATAACGCCGCGAGTAACTTCGGAGAAAGCGCAGCACACCTCTCTACACCTCTGAGCCGCTCACACCGGTGTTGCCCTCAGTTGTCCTAGGACGACCGTTTGAGGGCCCATCTAGTAAGCGGCGAGTCACCGCCGGCCACGGGTATTTAGGTATAACTAATTATGGCCGGTGTCCGTCCTCTTTGAAATAGTCCAGTTTTTGTCCATCAAGCCTCATTTGCATAGCCCTTGTTTTCTTTCCATAATTTACAATAGTCCTTGCACCTGCCGGGGTCAGTTCGCTGGTTATGTTTCTTCATTTTCAGCAAGTGATCTCAGCAGGTGGCTTACATAACATTAACTTCTCGCAAAGGGCCTCTACGTGTTGGACCCATGTCCCCATGCAAGCCTTTCAAAGGCCCGGGTAAAGCCCGTGAATCTCAATAATAATAATAAAGATTTATTTTTCTCTTTTACAAAGTATTTACAAAATTCTTTTAAACTATATCTAATTACAATAACAGCATTATTTAAAACTTTGTAAGAGACTGGTATCTGTACTAGGTGACCCTGTTTGACAGATTACCAGGACCTCGCTCAATGGACTTGCGTTAGCTGGCTATTAGGTAATAATCAGGTATATTTATCTATATAACATTAGTTACTTGAGATAAAAGAGAAGCAAGATAAAATTAATCAATGTAAATTCCAAAAAAAAAAAATATGTGTGTGTGTGTGTGTGAGTGAGTGAGCGTGTGTGCGCGCGTGTGTTTAGGTCATGATTTTTAAAAGAAAATTTAGTAACTGTCTGTAGTCTTAAATTGTGCTCGGTATAATATCAATGGGCTTGCTCTTTTCATATCATATAAATATGACGATTTAGTTATTTCAAAGAGTCTAATGGTATATTTTTTTTTGTCTCTGGCTACCGCTTTGGCGATATGGTCGTACATTCCAAAAAATAAAAAATGTGTGTGTGTGTGTGTGTGTGAGTGAGTGAGCGTGTTTGCGCGCGTGTGTTTAGGTCATGATTTTTAAAAGATCTTCGGTTTTGGTATAGTTCAGGCTTAATAACCATTTGTGCACCTTCTTTTTACATTGAGTTTTAGGTAAGGCATATATCAATAATTCTTTAGACTCTTAGATTCTTTCGTCAATCATTCTTTTTATGGTTGATAGAATTTTCCAAACTCATGCCAACGTTGGTAAAGAATCTGTTAGCATCATTAACCGATTGCAATGGGTGACTTGGTGAGATAAGTTCAGAAGGTGGTGATTTATTTTTATTAGTCCCGGTTATCTTTTTAATAATATCCCAGAGTTTTTTATTGTTGTTACTATTTTTCCGTAGCTCGCTTTTTTCGTATTCATATTTTAGTTTTTTAAGTATAGAATTACAGTGGTTTCTGTACCTGACGTATGTTATTTTTATAATTTCATTATTGGGCTGTTTTTTAAGTTTGAGGTGTAGTTTATCTCTGTTTCTTATGCATTTTAACAAGCCAGGTGTAATCTACGGCTTACGTATCCTTTTACGACATGGAATAATTGTAGTGGTTTTACATTTATCGATAGCATAAATTAGGGAATCAGTGAAAATTGAGACTGCAGTGTCTACATTATTACATTTATAAATAGGGCTAAAATCTATCGTAGGAATGATATCGTCTAATTTTTTGAAGTCTATTTTACTAATACTTTTACACGCCACACTTTTAGTTTTTAGGCTTTCTAGGCTTAGTATTACGCTGTAATGGTCTGTTATCGTCGTTTGAGGAACAAAGCATTTAGCAGATAATTTGGTCCGCATGATGACATGATCTAAGCAAGTATATGTATGCGTTGGTATATTGTGTGCCGGTAACATGCCATGCGACGCTAGTAGATCAAGGTAAGTTTGGGCTCTGGTATCACTGGAAGACATGGCAATGTCAATATTGATATCTCCGGTTAGAATGATGGTGTTGTGGCTCTTAGTGAAAGTAACAAGTCGTTTAACGATTCCAGAAATCGTGTGGTATTACGTTCGCTTGGTGGACGATATATTGCCAAGATAATAGTATTTTTATCTATTTGAATTTGGAGACAGTTGGCATCAACTAAATTTGGTTAAATTGCATAGTTATAGTATGTTTTATAATACACCACTACTCCTTCGTTTTGCGTTAAGTTATTGACTGTTGATGCACAGTGATAGCTTTCTATAATAGGTAAATACTGATTACGGGGTAACCAACACTCTGTTAATATGAGAAGGTCGAAATTGACATTAGCACGGCTTAGCAACACTTGAAAGTCAACAATATTGCACTTGAGACTTCTTATGTTTTGTATTATTATATTTAAGGATGTAATTTTAGTGTATAGAAATTTATTACAGTCTTCAATGCAACACGTAGAGGACTCACCCATAGCTATGCGGTCTAGTTCTTTGTTTATATTTATTATACTATTTTGATCGAATTTAATTTAATTGTGATTGATTGAAAGTGTATAAAACGTTTCCCCTTTTGTTTTAGTACTTGTTAAAGGATAGGTAAAGCGCAATCCTGACAGGTTTGTAAAGTTAGTGTTAGGTACAGTATATCGATTGATGATATTTAATAATTGATTAAAGAACAAAAAAGATAAACGGACGAGTCGTATGAGTTGTATTTGGGATGTAAGTCTGGATGAATGTTGAGTTAATGGTGTGTTAGGGTGTGAGTGAATGATGCTTGCTATATATGAAAATTGTTTTAAAAGTGTTATTGTGATGTGGGTATCCAAAAGTATGACAATTACACAAGGCGCTAATCTATTAAAACAGTATATGAATAAAAAAATAAAAGCATGCATATGAGGTAAATTATACAAACACAAATAATTGTTATTTGGAAGCCAAATTTTGTAGATATTGCTCAGAACGAATAACAATGTGCTTACTACTATTTTCCTTTCTGACAAGAATTTGTCCATTGGAACACCAGCAAAATTTATAGTTATTGGCTTTACTAAATTCACGTGCAGAATGAAATAATTTCCTGGTAGAAGGCGGTAGGTATTCAACAACATAAAGTGGTTTTTTTTCTGTTATACCTATAGCAATTGTATTTAGTTTATTTTCCGGTTTCTTATTTTTATTGAAATTCCGGATTGAAGACAGCAATGTATTTTTGGTTTGGACCGAAGAAAATTCAGCAAAGATGGGTCTGCTTCCATTATTTTTACCAAGAAGACGATACACATCGCGTATTTGTGATTCAATTATAGATAAAAGGAATTAACTACTTAATAATAATCTTTGCCCGGGGAAGCTGTAAAGGCCCGTCGGCCACAGCAGAAATCATTCACACACAATCTTATAATAACAGGCATTTTCTCAAGTTCTCTGGCATGATTTAGAAGTAATATGAAAACAAATAAAACACATTTAGTTTTCTATACTGTTGACGTTTCAAATATATAACAATGTGTAGCACAGATTTAAAGATATTGAAAGAATAACGAAGATTTTTCTAAAATCTGGGAGAAAAGCGATTACGGATCTTTGAAATATTTCAGAATCGCAAAAGTATTGGATCTTTGAATTAAGAAAACGCTTCGTCTTCGGAAATGAAAATCGTGACTTTTGATGCGCTAGTAGAGCACTGCTTCATCAAAAAAAAAAATTATGTGGTACGATTTGCTTAACATTATATTATAATGTTTAGCAAGTGATAAGCAGTGATAGCCTAGTGGTAAGACCTTTAGACTGCAAAGTCAGAGGTCTCGGGTTCAAATCCAGACACGCACCTCTGTCTTTTCGAAAGCATGTGCGTATTACAAATAAATTATCACTTGCTTTAACGGTGAAGAAAAACATTGTGAGGAAATCTGCATGCTTAAGAGTTTCTCGAAGGTGTGTGAAGTTCGCCAACCCGCACTGGGCCAGCCTGGTGGAACTATGGCCTAAGCCCTCTAAGAGGTGGCCCGTGCACAACATTGGGACAGTTTCTTAACAGGGCTAGTATTATTATTATATTATAATGTATGTTTTTTATTTAATTTTTAATTAGGTCTCTATTTCATTAAGTAGGTATTTTAAATTGCCAATCACACATTCATCTTATTATTTAGGTTTGAGGAGAATCCATTAGGTAGACCATCTCTCAGCACCATAAGGTATCTGGTTTGATAATATAGATAGAGAAATCAATTAAAGCGTCTTAGAATAAAACTTGGTTGCTATTAAGCGTATGTTCATATGTTGTGATTAAAATTAAAAGTCTTAATTTGACCGATCATAAATTATAATGAAAACAAAAATTAAAACTAAATAAGTTTTACATTACCGTTTATAAAATATATATTTTCATATATAATTCATTGTGAAATGATGCAAATCACATCACGTACTATGGACCAAGATAAAGACTCCCTTTCATAAAGTGACAAAAGCATTAGATGGCACATATAAATTAAGCATGAAATAATAAAACCCGTAAAGTCCATTGAAATATATGAAAAAATAACTGCGGTTAAATGAATCAAAACGAATTAATAACTGCCTTTCGCACTTGTTACCATCTGGTAAGCCGGGCTTTCACTGCAAAAAGGTAATGAGCGAGAAATATTCGAGCGGAACGGAGCAGAACTAGTTAAAATTGTTTAGATTCCGCTAAAACGGAGTTTGATTATTTTCCTTTCCGTGCACAAGGGAAAAAGCGGAACGAGTCCGTTTTAAAATATTTTTACTCGTTCAGGACTTTTAGCTTACTCTTGGTAGAACCACTTCTATGAAATTTACTGCTGCAAGTTAAACGGGCTCCGTACGGAGTCCGTTCCGCTCGCAGTGTAAACTCGGCTTTATAATACATGTTTATATGCCTATTGGTAAGTAGTAGACCTTAACTTTCTCGTGTAATGTATATCTTATAATATATAAAGATAGTTTAAAGTGACGCAAAATGCATGCATTGGTGTCGTCCAAAATAATCTATTTAAGTTCTACAATTAAAAGAACTAAACGATCTTAGGAAGGTGTGATACACTGAGGGGACAATTATAAAGTAATGGCTATGAGCCAATGATACGAAAAAAAAATATTTCAAGAAGAAAATGTAGAATATTGGGCTCTTATTTTACTATGCAAATATTTTAATGAGAAAATAAAAATGTATACTCAGAACGGCAGTCAAAAACATTTTGGTATACCAAAATCCCCATGCGATTTTATTTTATTTATTTGGATAAACACAGAGAAAAATGAGTAACATTTCCTATCTGATTTTTGATACACATTTGTAATATAATATACTATGTGTATTTTTATGTATGTTTATTTTATAAATTATATATATTTAGTTTTGTATAGTATGTATTTTATTTATATTTATGTTTATTTTATTGTATGTTTTAATGTGTAATTGTATAACTACCCTCTTATTAACATTCTCAGCTCTCAACACTTAAAGGTTCGCTGGAAGAGAACTCATATTTTGAGTTAAGCTCGCCTTTGTATATCACCTGTGAAATTACAACTGTAAATGTACTGTATACAATAAAGGATTAAATTAAATTAAATTAATTTATATGGTTAAGATATAAGTAAACTTAAATTTAACACCAACATTGTTCATCACAACTTAATTTAGCATTCCTGAATTGTTCAACCTATAAAACACTATATGAACTAACTTAGGTATAACAAAATAAAGAGCAGAGAATCAGAAATCAGTGACAAAGGAAAAGCAACAAATAGCAAAAACGGTGATCTAACTACAATACTAAGTTGATAAATTATCGAGTATTAAATTTTTAAATGTACTTGGACGCATTGCCGCGATATCAATAGAGTTGAAGTTCTTGTTGTACGACTGTAAAAGTCGATAAAGGGGCGAACGTCTACCGGCATTTGTGCGGCATCTGGTAGTCGCGAATAGATGACACGAATTACGGCACGGAGTTCTAGTAGATACTTTATAACATAATTTATTGATGATAAAAGAACAATCTTATCTATTATGGCATACATAGTACAACAACATGGTTTGCAGCTGGGTACGTCTTTGCTTAAGGCTTAAGAGATTGTACTTGTTTAGTAACTGGGCATACGTTAAATAGTGACGATGGCATCTACAATGCATACTTTTTAGATTTTTTTTCGGGATGCTCTTTACCAAAATGTTCGCACTTTACTAAAACTATCTCAAACAGATAACGGTATAAATGAAAGTTGAACCTGATACAGTGTCATGATATTTTATTGTTTTATTCCAGCCCCAACACGTCACGCTTTATTTACGCAGATAACCTTGCGCTAACTTCTCAAGCTACCAACTTTGAGGAAGTAGAGACTAACCTCACTAAAGATCTTGGCACGCTGAGTCGATATTATGAGGAAAACTCACTCAAGCCTAACCCTTCCAAGACCGAGTCTTGCGTATTTCACCTTCGCAACAACCAGGTGGGTCGTAGGCTTAACATTGTGTGGCAGGGTGTGTCCATAGCCCACAATCACCATCCTAAATACTTTGGTATCATTCTAGACAGGCCCCTGACATTCGGGAAAAATTGTGAAAATATTAAGAAAAAGGTGCGCGCCCGCAATAAATTGCTCCAGCGTCTCAACACTACGCCGCAGGTTATGCGAACGACTGGCCTTGCGTTAGGATTCTCTGCCAGCGAATATGCGTGTTCTGTTTGGAGTCGCTCCGCCCATGCTAAGCTAGTGGATACAGCACTCAATGATTCTTGCCGGATCATCAAGGGCTGCCTTAAACCGACCCCGGTAAAATTGCTGTACCCATTAGCTGGCATAGCACCTCCAGATGTTCACGGGGCTGTGGTGAGCTCTGTAGAAAGATGCAAAATGGAAAACGACCCACGGCACCCCATGCACGGCCACACCCCAGTGCAGCAACGGCTGAAGAGCCGTAAAAATTTTATCAAGTGTGTCGACCCACTAACTTTGGAGCCATCAACACCGAGGGCAACCTTTGGACAAATAGAGTGCCCCTTCCAAATCCTTTTGTACTACCTGCTGAGAGTCTTCCACCTGGACATAAATTACCATGGCCGGTCTGGAAGTCTTTAAATAGACTTCGAAATCGGGTCGGCCGGAGTAAGGAAAACATGTTCAGGTGGAGACTCACAGACAATACCAATCTAAAGTGTTTGTGCGGTGTTACGCAAACGATGGCCCACCTTATAAAAAGGGTAAAAGCCTTTAAATTTGGAAATTTGGTTTTCGTTTTGAATTTATGAAGCAATTCTCTAATCGGGGTGTCTGAGGTCCTGCGTTTATTATATTACACCTTGTATATAGAGGCGGCCCAGAACGCAGCCACCTTGACCGCATTGTTGGTAGCATTCATGAAATCCTGCCGGTTGCAGGTCTGGGGCATTCGGAGCACGAGCTCTGGCCTAACTGGACTCGGTACTGTACCTAACTATTGCTGCAGTTTCAGACTGGTAGATATTCAGAAACTGAAATCACCTATTAAAATACGGAAATTCCATTACTTATTTTCAAGTACGGGTGGCAAAGGTGAACTGTATACACCCACTTTTTACGTCGAGGTTAGGTCTTATATAATAGAGGGTTATGGCTAATGCAAATTTACCACAATGGCAGACCGACTCCGGACTAATAATAGGAATTTTTAGATAGAAAATCTATATTTTGTTTGACTTAGGATTCGAACCCCCGTGATCACTACGTATTATATACCACTAGACTAATGGAGCAGTCGATTTATTAATTATAATTATTTAAAAATCTGCTGAAAGACGCACTACGAACGCGCTCAGTACAAGGCACTAAGCCTTGTACATAGCGCGTTGTACAAAACTAAAAATCACACAAGAAATATAATAAGGCTTAGGTTAAGGCTAAGATTTAGGATGATAACCCAGGACCTCGTGATCGTTGCATCCATTATTCAACACTAGACCAACGAGGCAACGAGAACTAAAAATATTAAAAGAAGAAATTGCTTTACTCCATTACTCATTATTATAACAATCTGTAAAAAAATGAGTAGTGTAATAGAGATAAAATCACATGAAAAATAATAAAAAGGAAGTATTCCGCGAGTTTCGAGATCCAAGACAATAACGGTTGAAAAAATTGAGCATAATACTCTGGCAAGCCGAGGCGGGCTCAACAATGCGTTTATAAAAGCAATTGATATTTCCACAGCCACCGGACTCCCAATTTAGATCGAAAGCTCCCGGGCGCCCCGTTCAAATAGTCGGGCGCTTATTGCAGTCATTGGCGGTGCATCGCGATGCGTTACTGTTACAATGCTATATGTATTACGCGGGTGAAATATTGCCGCTGCATTGGATGCGTCAGTAAAACGAGGCTGGGACTTTATTCGTTATGACCAACTAAACAAGTAATCGTAACGCAGCGCGTTACGTTAATGGTACTCCAGTGAACCGATACATTTGCGACTGGAGTAATGTCCTTAAGATAATAACAGTAAATCGCATTTTTGGCAATTTTGTGCTAAGAACGTATTCCTAATGTGGAGACTGAGATCTACATTTCTGTATATCATCGTTGTGAAACCAGTATCTGCTTTGTGTAAAAAGTATAACTTTGAAATCTTGAGTTAAAACGTTTTCCTGTAAAATTTCATATAAGGCAGATTTTTTAAGCATATTTTTTTAGCGACCACAGTTTACCGTATAATGTTTAGAGTCACATAGCAGTATTTATATACAAAAGGTTTGTAGTTTTTTTACTAATTTAGTTAGTAAGCCATTCATAATAGTCAAGATGTCGAAATCTCTAAACAGTTCCCATAGCAGATATTGGTTTGATAATGACGATATTCAAGTTTTCTAAATGTAGCATAGAGCCTTAGATAAGCTCAACAATAATGCTCTTAAGGCACACTTATCATGAATGCAGTATCAGCACATAAGGGGATATTTTTGATAAAGTTTAAACGATTTCCTAGGTAAAGTGTGTAATCATTTCACGATTTTAGCGTAACGCGCCACGTTTGCTCATAGCGAATAAGGGTTATGTTTAAAATTGCATTTTTATCTACGATGTTGTTTAATTGGAAACGGGGTATGTAAGGCGACCGTTGTATAAGACAATCTGTACTAATTTACAGATATGCCATATTTAATTTACACCCACCGACACGGCTATGTTCCCATTCGCCAGGTCGCCATGTATATGTGTTTTATGTTTATTTTTTATTTACGATTCCTGACTTCGGACTGCTACTGAGATTTTTTTAATAGAAAAGCCTGAATAGCACTGCCTGACCTAGGGATTGAATACAGGCCCCTGAGTGTGAAAATCGCAACATGCGTCACTAGACCCACGAGCCTTAAACAATAGTACTAAAATTAAGTAAGTTTAATAGGCAAATGAATGATAAGGGATACCTGTAATCGTGTTCACAAATGGACGAACAACTTGACAGGTGCAAATGTCAAAACTAAATGCTACCAGCTTAAGACGACTAGTGTAGAGGCTACAACTAAATCAACCGACATAAATAATCGACATATTTCAAAATGTTTATAGTATTTATAAAATTGTGTAGCAAATGAATTTATTTCGGATATAAATACTGATTTACTTAAGATTTTTCAAGTAATATAAATTGTAAATAAAATATTATCAAAATCTTCATATTAAATTCAATCATATTCAACAAACATCTGACTTAACATTAAAAACTAAAACAAAGTTTTAGTTGCATAAGATAAAATTTTATTTTATTTCTATTATCGACCAAAAGGTATTGTGATACGTGACTATTTGAAATGTGTGAAACTCTGACAACACTGTAAACGTCTATTTATCCGTGGAATGTATGAAGCTATGTTTTAGACATGGATATATTACCCTAAACGGATGGAACACGCTGCGAAAAAAAACGTGATGAGAAAGATTCTCACTTAGAACCCTACGTCTCTTTCTAAGTAGGGTGACCAAACATTTGTACGATTATGGACTTGTTGACATATAACTAAAGTATAATTCTCAAGCACACATATGCCACCTCTTCAATGAGTAGCAGTCAAAGTTTTTGATTAAATTGCCCATTTTCTTGCTGACTGTACATTATTTTCAGAATCTGTAACTTCAGCTCCAAAATATGCAAAAATTAAGGATAGCCCTCTAGGGCCGTTTTTCTGTATCTAAAACGGTTGAGATAGTTCCCTTTACTGCCCCATCTTAAATCCATCCTGTAGATACAGATGAATTGAGAACCTTGTTCATTTTGCACTCTGATATAAATGGTTTATATCATATCATAAATAGGACTGTCTTATTGTCACCG
The DNA here is from genome assembly GCA_905147815.2 of Phalera bucephala. Classification (NCBI taxonomy): domain Eukaryota; kingdom Metazoa; phylum Arthropoda; class Insecta; order Lepidoptera; family Notodontidae; genus Phalera; species Phalera bucephala. The sequence continues at coordinate 16,645,552 of LR990613.1, forward strand.
AACTGCATCGTACTGGATGCGAGCGTGACACTGGGCTCCAGATCGTTGCTCTCACTCATCATGGTTTCTCGTGTTACTTAAATCATAAAAAATGCAGTGTTATGTCTGTGAGGAGTTCAATTTTTTCTAGCAATATTTTGACAGTACTCCATCCATTTTGGGTAATAAATTCATGGTTTTCAATAAGTAAGGCATGTAACACATGTATTACATACTTCAGTGTACGATGCAGATGAAGAAAGTTTATATACCATTTTCTAATCGTACGTTTAGAATTCAAATCACAGTTTATATTTAGGTGATGATTTAATATCCAAAACCAGCTTTAGTAAATCTAAGACGAAATAAAACACGTATATATAGGTAACTTATATATATATATATATATATATATATATATATATATATATATATATATATATATATATATATATATATATATATATATATATATATATATATATATATATATATATATATCGGCGCAACAATACTACTTACTTAACTAAAATTAATTTAAGTTAAATTATAATTGTTTCCTTAATGTTAAAATCATCAGTTGATTGTTATTAGTCCAACTCATGTAAATAATTCGTTAAAACTGTTTCATAAACAAGCTGCCCCCATCTCTCGATTCTGCTATAAATACGAGTGAGTATTGTCGTACGATACATTCGGGTGCGAGCAGCTGAACAGAGCGGAGCTCGTTCGTTATTGTGAAATAATTGTAATAAAAGGAATTATTTGAAGAAGCAAGGTGTAATTACTGTTATAATGGAGAACGATGATAATTATGAAGAGAATGACGTGAGCAATGCTGACGTCATCATTTTTAAAAACAACATCGCGCCAGCGGCGCCGTCATATATATATATATATATATATATATATATATATATATATATATATATATATATATATATATATATATATATATATATATATATATATATATATATACTTTAAATTTAACTAAATTTTAGAATAAGATAATCACAGATTGGCTTAGTTTTTATTCCGACCTCTATGACTGTTAAGGTAATACTTGACTTAGGATAGAGTTGCCAAGGTCAAGTTGCGTCAACAAGATTAATTGAAACCTGCAACAATAACTCGTCACCAACTAGGGGTAGATGCATTGTGTACAGCCGTGTGTACATGTTATTACATGATTTGTAGCATGTCATCACTCCATAAACCTATCATTAAAACAAGTTCAATTATTAGTACGAGAACTGACTTTAGCTCCGCCCTGGATGTATGATTTCTGGAAATGTTCTTAGAGAAATAAACATGGCCTATATTCCCTAAATGACAGAGTTGAGGTTGTACTACATATACCCACATATCGCCATGATAAGGTCCTAACTTAATATGACGAGACCTTATTGCCATTATAATGGGCACAATTCAAGACAAAATATTTGATAATAAATTATAGTTAAAAAAATACGCTTTTATTACAAGCCGAACTGAAAAGGAGAAAATAATAACGAAATACCTAATTTTAATATGAAATAGCGTAGGGTGCTTGGATTTGAACCCAGGACCTCGTGATTGCAAAGCAAATCACTCACCATAAAATCAACGAGGTAATCTAAACTTACTCGGTAATGGGTTATCTAACTATACGTTATTATTACGCAAATGATTTCTTAATATGCAGCGTTAGATACATGTAGGTACCGGCGAAGACCTAGACCATCTTACCATGACCAAATAGACCGTATCTCATCTGAAGGACAAGTCAAGAGTCTCCGTAACCGGCGACTTTTTACTCGTCTTTCAGACGTGTGAAACGAACTATGAGAATGGAGGAAGCCAGAGAGGTATGTAATGAAAGAACTTGTTGGAACTCTGTTCTCTCTGCCTACCTCGCAAGGGATCAAGCGTTATGATATATAGAGAGAAAGTTAGATACATCTGTGTTTTTCTGTGCAGTCTAAGTATTTGCATAAATATTTTTTACTACAATTCAAATAACGAAAGGATAATATTGCCATCTTTCTTTATATACTTGTAGGATTTTAAATCTTAAATGAATTAATTCTGCGGTATTCAATAGTTCATTTTATTGGAAAACAGTTAGTTCCCATGAGGTATTGGTTAGTTTCGCCCGATCTAGGTCTCTCCGAGCTCAACTTCATCCGAGCAAAACCCTATTCAGAGAACAACGCTATACGAGTACCTGGTTTATTCGCTTTGTGAAATCCCTTTTCAATACGGAAAATATATCCTTTTTCATCCACATACGGCATTGATACAGCCATATCTAATAAAAGTTGTTATCTACCTATTTCTTAATGGGAACACTTACTTTTCAGTTAAAAAGCCTGAGACAATTTACACTAGTTTTGCTATCTGTTAGCAAAAAATACCTAACTAGTGTAAATTGTCTCAGGCTTTAACAGGCAACGCTAATACATAATTGATATCTATATTATTTTTTAAATGAGATATTCCTTTCATTTCGTTTAAAACAACATTTATATCAAATAATATATACCTAATGTAATATATACAATATATTTAGTCCCTTAAATTACCGTACATGATTCTTCTGACAAAGATGCTTATAGCATGTTGTATGCTTATGCTGATTTTATTCACTTTAAGGAAACTCGTCAAAAATTTCTTGTAATACACAGAGCACACGCCACTTAAAAGTTACCTAATAATAACTTTTCCAAAAATTACTATACTAAAATTTCTCACAAATTCTCAAACATATACGAAGTTTTTAATTGGATTATTAATAGGCGTTATAGGTAATATTAATATACGAACGACAAGTTCTCAGACTGGCAAAGTCGAAGTCGCCAAAGTCAAACTTCAGGCGTTTGGCACACTTTATACTAACTGAGGGCTTAGCACTAAAACTTCGACGTAAGCGTGACGCTAGCGAGTAACCGTGCTGTCACGTTCATGATAATTTAGTAAATGTAAAGTGTGACAAGGATGGCATATCAACTCGCTAGCGTTACGCTAACATCAATCTTTTCGTGCTAAGCTCTCTGGGTAGGTGTTGCCCCCATACGTCACGTTCTAGCCCGCCAATTTGTCTGTCATTTGCCAAATCCGAACGCGCCGTGAATGTCGGCGAACGTTTAAAAAGGCCCACTACACACAGTTTTGATAATTTACTTGCAAAGCACAAAGCGACATGTTTTTAAAATGTCGGGTCAAAGGAAATCGAATAATTAAAAAGTTAACTGAACTATTTATCTTGTGTAGTGATGACAATGGACTCTTATATATTGGAACCTAACACCGTTAGCGAAATGTGGACGTACTCAGTACGCCTCTGCCATTCCCGCTTAAGGAGTAAAGGCGAGTGTGTGTGTGTGTGAATGATGTACGCTGTTGGCCGCGAGGCCTTTACAGCTTCACCGGACTTAAAGGCGAGCGTGCAACCACTACGCTCTAGCCAGCCAGAAGGGCAAGAGGCGACATACTCGAGGGCGCCTCGAAGAGGCGCCCTCGGTTGGGACAGTCGCTGTAGGGGGACGGGTGCACTACTAAGTGCACCGGTCAACCGCCGGCTATGGGAGGGGATCTACTACTACGTCGTCGTCGTCGCCCGTATTCTGAGCGGAAAGAAGGGATGACAAAGCATCGGGGGGGTCGGTGAGAACATGTCGCGGCCGGCGGTGGCGGCAGGGGTCGGGGGGGAGATCGTAGTCGGCGGTGGCTACGATTAACGGATTCGCATGGGTAGATGCGTTCGCGAAGTGACGTGTTGACGCCTTTTTAATAAAGGCGCGAATAGGTTCGAGACCTAGATCGGAGTGGAGGTCGACGTTCCGTACGAACCAGGGGGCTCCTACGGCTTTACGGAGGAAGCGGTTTTGAACCACTTGGAGTTTATCGATGTGAGAGGGGCCGAATGCCCGAACACAACACACGCATAAGTCATGATGGGTGGAACGCAAGTTTTGTAAAGTGTCACCTTATTTCTAAGGGACATTTTACTCCGCTTGCAGATTAACGAATGGAGACGACCGAGCACAAATGATGCTCGGTGACGGACCCGCTTGATGTGCGGGCCGAAGGACATGGTACTGTTTAGAGTGACCCCTAGATATTTGACCTCTTTGACCCAGAGAATGGGTCGGTCGAACATGGTCACTTGGCCGAGATTACTTCTAGGGCGGCGCAGGGAGTGGCGCGGGGTGGCACCTCTGGAGAAGAACACCGCAGCGCTCTTGTCCGGGTTCACCTCAATACGCCACTTCCTGAACCAATTCCCTAGGGAATTGGCGGATGCCTGAAGGTGTCTGGTAATGAAACCCTTATTCCTATGCGAGACGTAGAGAGCGGTATCATCCGCGAATAGGGCTAGATGCGCCTTACTCGAACGAGGAACGTCGTTCGTGTAAAGGCTAAACAGGAGCGGAGAGAGAACTGAGCCCTGTGGGACTCCAGCACTGATGGAGTGGGAAGTGGAGCGCGTCATTTCGACGCGATAACGGAAGGCGCGATTCGACAAGAAGTCTCGTAAGATGAGCACGAGTCTGTCCGGCACACCCAATTGGTAGAGCTTGTAGATCAAGCCGTTGTGCCAGACTTTGTCGAATGCCTTCGCGACATCTAGGAAGAGGGCGCCCGTGTAGATGGGTTTGGGTCTATTGAGACCGGAGAGGATGTGCTCCGTGATGCGGTGCACTTGGTGGACGCAAGAGTGTTTGGCTCGAAAGCCAAACTGCTCGTCGATAAGGATACTCCTGGAGGTTACGAAGTCTTTGAGCCTCGCCAGAAGTAGGCGCTCGTATATCTTGGCCAGGGAGTTGAGGAGACTGATAGGGCGGTAGCTCGCAGGGAGATTGCGAGGTTTGCCGGGCTTGGGAATGCCTATGACGTCCGCCTCCTTCCACTTAGCGGGGAAGGTGCAGTTCGCCATGGCGGCGTTCAATATGGCCACTAAGAGGCAGATGAGTTGGGTGGGCAGGCATTTCAGAACGCGATTCGAAATGCCGTCAGAGCCGGGGGCTTTTTTAGTTTTGAGACCCATAATGAGATCTTCGACCTCCGTTTGGGTGATAGGGGGTAAGGAATCGACGGGGGGAAGGGATGCCCTGCGCTCGACTTCCCTGTCGACCGCGTCGACGTGGGACTGGTCAACGGACTGAGAGCTGGGGGCGCACTGGCTTGCGCGGTGGAACGCGCGTGCGTATAATTAATTTGGCAATTGTAAATCGCCTTGGATATGCGCTCCCAGGCGCTCTTGTCCTGAATGACAAGCGGCGGGGGAGTGATGTTCGGACGTGCGGGGCGCGCGAGGGGGGAGGCCCTCGCGGCCGCGTCGGGAGACGGAGACGGCCGGGGCCCGGAGGGGCCGGGAGAAACGGAAACGTTTCCGGCCTTTTGGATCTTAGGAGGCGGCGAGTCGCGCGGTTTGCGCGCGCGCTTCCCATTCGCTATGGGAACGAAGTCGTCCTCCGACGAGAGCGACGGGGACGGGGACCGGGCGGGGGCGGCGCGTCGCGCGGACGCGCGCTCGAGTAAAGGCAAGAGACTGGTTATTTCTTTTTAAACATATGCTCACATATGTTCTGTGTGTTCATTTAATAACTGTTGCTAAATGTACGCCTAATAGTGCTTTGGACAGTAAGGAACTGCGATTGATGTAAGGATGAAATCAATTTAAATAGATTTCATTTTATCGAAGCCCATTGCTGATAAATAAATAATTAGAAGTTGTTCTGGGTATGTCCAAGAGCGTGCTCGTCGCGACCCCTGCCAGTCATTATGGCTGCAATCTTGGACCGAAGACGTACCGCAGTGCGGGCTAGGGCGTCCCCCCGAGGCAACGCGTACCGGCCCGCCCCCGTCGGTACGAATATAGGTGGAAGCGGCGATGGGGGCCGCCACCCATCACGCCGGGCCCGAACTAGCGAGTCGTGGGGTGCAGAGTGCCGAATAGAACCTGTTGGAACTCTGTACTCTCTGCCTACCCCGCAAGGGATCTGGCGTGAGGTTATAGATAGATAGATAGATAGAGAAGTTGTTATTTTCGAAAGCATGTGCGTATTAAATATTAACTATCACTTGCTTTAATGGTACAGGAAAACATCGTGAGGAAACATATCTAAGAGTTTGTCGAAGGTGTTTGAAGTTCGCCAACTAGCACTGGGCCAGCGTGGTGAGTTAAGGCCTTAACCCTCTCAGTTTGAAAGGAGACCCGTGCCCAGTAGTTCCCACCATTTGCTTAGGCCACTTATTCCTTAACAGGGCTAATATTATTAGTTAATAAATAGATATTTAAAATATTTTATGCATGCCCGACGAACTTAACAACTTCTGTTTTATTTACTTAAATTTCACTTGATAAGTGTGTAAGGTTCATAAACATATTGTATTCAGTGTTGCGACACGCAAACTAAAATTTGATATACATTATTACCCCACGTCTATAGGTAATTTTTACAAACAAAGTTATGTTATTTTTACGAAGGGGGTGGAAATTCGCCGATTTGTATTCACAGCCTGGTTTTACGGGATATTCTGTTTTTTGTTTTTAATGAAATAAGAATAACAAGATTAAGTCACGTACATGGGAGGTGTATTAAATCAAAATATTTAATAGGAAATTGATTTTCTTGAAAAAGTAAGCGAAAAAATCTGAGATTGTATTAGAATAAATCGGGTTAAAGTTTTTATACAAGAAAATAATGAAATTTTCATTTAAGAAATTTTTAAACATGCCAGATACAATGAGGTTACATAGTTTACATTCCGAACTGGCCGGTGAAGTATTTACAAATCTTTGGTGGACGTAACAGAACAGAAAGAAAAGGAACACCGTCACGCATATATTTCCTAGCGGTAGCGACAGAGGTGTACTGTGTACACCCACTTTTCGCCGACGAAGATAGGTACCATGTTATAGAAGATAAGGTTATTGCCGTATATCGGGCAAAATTTTAGACTCTGGAATAATACTGGGAATTTTTCCATAGAAAACCTACATTAAATCTGACCTACATTTCGAATTACCCGGTGAATTATTCGAAAATATTTGGTAAAAGTAACAAAAAAGCGGCTGTGGCGAGGTGTACTGTGTGCACCCGTTTTTCGCCGACGATGTTAGGTCCCATTTAATAGGTGCCGTGCACAATTCCAGAATCCGGACTGATATTGGGAATTTTTGATAAAAAACCTACGTTTGGTCTGACCTAGGATTTGAACCCAGCACCTCGTAATCACTACGCGCATTACTTGCTATTAGGTAATAAAAGTAATTTCAGGACAACTTTATTAGACCAACGAGCTAGTGTTAGTAATACTTTTACGGCAACTTTATAGTAGTCATAACATTAGACTCTCTTACCTTGGTCAAATAGACCATGTCTTATCTGAAGGGCAAGTCAAGAGTCTCCGTAACCGGCGAGCGTATATGAGAAGAACTATGAGAGTGAAGGAAACCATAGAGGTCTGTAAGGAAAGAACCTGTTGGAACTCTGCACTGGGCCAGCGTGGTGAATTAAGGCCTAAACCCTCTCAGTTTGAAAGGAGGCCCGTGCCTAGTAGTCTCTGTTGGAACTCTGCACTCTCTGCCTACCCTGTACGCAGAGACCTGTGCCTACTGTTCTGACGATGATATAGATAAATACATAGATAATAAAAATCGCTTGTACCGCTCTCCCGGGCACTTAGCATACCAAATAGGTAACAAATTTATAAACTGAACTAATTAGGCGGGCGCTGAACTAAGTTTCATGTTTGCTCCGAACATCGTAAACTTCTTCTAAACTTCCTAATTTGAAACGACCGTAATTATTGTTTATCAGAATCATTTAGAAAGTTCGTTCCTTTAGAGGAAAGTGGCAATTAAAAACGTAGAAATATGGGTCACGAACGTTTTTATGTAAATAGTGAAGATCAAAGACATCTCGTAATTTTTATTTTGAACTTTTAAAAAGAACAATAATTTTGTTCTAGATATAAGATCTTTTTTCTCTTTGGAATCTAAGTATTTAAAACACAGTCATAATGTATCTAGTGCAAAGCTTTTAAAGATAGTGTACTACAAAAAGTATTTATTTTGTGTCTAATTATAAAGGTAAAAAGTTATTATAGAAATCTAGTTGCTTTTACTCCTCAGTAAGTCAGTGATCAAAAGGAGGATAAAATCCTAAATGTGTCGCTCCACTAATTCACCGAAGTTTTTTATTTTTCCATACTGTCCTATTCAGGTTTCTAGGAAACCCTTCGTACTGTACACAAATATTTTGGAGCTTTTATGTCTAAGTTCAGTGTGACAAATCGTTCTGGGAGCCTTTTATTTTAACTGCTTTAATGTATCTTCTCTTTATAATTTAATCCAAGAAGAGCGTCTACATTTATCTGATAGTACACTAACTACAAAGTTTAGTCATTGGTTAAATGTTCTGGACTTAAGTGTGGGTGAAAGTTATGTATCATATGTTGTTTTCACGTATAGGTGAACTTCACAAAACTTCATAAAAAAATACCAATCATAGGAACTTCGTATCACGTCGCTATAAGCAATGTATTGTGTAATACTTACGTGATGCTGACCTATATGATGAAAGTGAACATGCAAGTAACACGCGCAGACATATCGCGCAGGTAACTTGCGGCACGGCGGGTACAAGTAACTGGCGCGAGTTAAGGCAAGTGTGCGGATTAGTTACACATACCGTCACCCCTTTATTCCCCAAGCGGGGGTGGCAGAGGTGTACTGAGGAAACCCACTTTTCGCCGACGATGTTAGCTATTGACATATACCGGGCACAATTTCAGACTCCGGACTCATACTAGCAATGTTTCGTTAGAAAAACTACATTTGTCCGACCTAGGATTTGAACACAGGACTTCGTAATGCGCGATGCGCTTTGCCACTAGACCAATAAGGCAGTCAAGGATTAATTGCGTTTCGCAAAAGAACACTTAGGTAAATAAGTGCGGAATTTCAGTGTTTACGTATGTCACACATTGTTACTTATGACAGTAGTGTATTGATAATGTAATGATAGAAGTAGAAGTGAGTTTGCCTATTTAGTTGGCACCGTTTACTGGGGTAAACACTGAACTCGAGAAATTATTAATGCGGTTTTTTTTTAACGAAAATAGCTCATTCCAAATCGTGGATGTGCTGACTAACTTTTACGCGATGCAATTAACTCGCACAAGTAAATTAACTAAATTAGTTTCTTGCACCGTGTTCAAGCGCCATTACGTAATAAAGGATGGACGGGGGCCAGACATGAGAAAATTGATAACTCAATTTGAGTTATCTTCCAGTTAACCTTTGAGGAAAGAGAAACTATGTGGAAGTGAGGGCATATATATATATATATATATATATATATATATATATATATATATATATATATATATATATATATATACAATTAATATTAACTAGAAAGGAAATACTCTTTAACTCGTCTTTTAAATCGCGTATGGAGTGTGGAAGGGAATTCCAGAGTTTCACCGCACGTACAGTAACGGAGCCATCATAGAGAGTGGAAGAATGACGAGGAGTTCGGAGAAGAAGAGAGGTAGCCGTACGACAAGTTTTGTCCCTAGGGATAAGGAATTCGAAACGCTCACGAAGATATACAGGCGAGCTAGGGTTATGAAGGACGGAGAAGAGAAGAGAGAGAATATGTAAATCTCGACGTCGGCGAATAGGTAGCCACTTCAGTTTCGATCGATACTCGGAGACATGATCATATTTGCGTAGACCGAAAATGAAGCGGATACACAAATTCTGCAGACGTTCGAGTTTGTTAAGAAGTTCCTCTGTCGCGTCAAGGAAACAGACATCAGGGTAGTCTAAAAGTGACAGAAGAAATGATTGAGCGAGAATTATTTTAGTTTGAAAAGGCAGGAAATTCTGGAGCCGTTTAAGAGATTGAAATGAATAATATACCTTCCTGCTGACTTCCGCGATGTGAGTGCACCATGAAAGATTGCAGTCTATGTATACACCTAATTTCTTCGCACTAGTCGAATATGGTATAGGAGCAGCGTTAAAAATAACTGTAGGAAGAGACTGAAGGTCCAAGAGATTGTAGAAATACCTGCCACCAATAATGAGAGCTTGCGATTTTACAGGATTGACTAAGAGTCCAAAACTCTTAGCCCACTGGCTGATACGTTCAAGATCACTATTGATGGCATCAATGGCCACAGAAAACTCTTCGACCTTAAAATGTCGATATAGCTGCAAGTCGTCTGCATAGAGATGATAATATGACGTTATAACTTTAGTGATCGCATCGATAAATATCGAGAAAAGAAGAGGAGAGAGCACGCCACCCTGCGGTACGCCCGCTGAAAGATCACACCATTCTGAGGAGGCCTCATTATAGCGGACCGACTGCGAGCGACCGCGAAGGTATGAGTTGAACCAGGCTGTTACAGAGGAAGATACATTAAGTGAAGAGAGGATTTCCAGGAGAATGTCAAAATCGACAGAATTAAAGGCACTGCTAAAGTCCAGCAAAACTAGAGCAGTAAGAAGTTTATTTTCCATTGTCAGTCGAACATCATCAGTAATCATGACCAGAGCAGTTACTGTACTATGGCCAGTACGAAATCCAGACTGATAAGGACTAAGCAGGTAATTGGAAGAAAGAAAGGACGAAAGTTGTTTCTGGACAGCGCCTTCCAGAACTTTGGATAGGATAGGAAGGATTGATATTGGTCGGAATTTGGAGGCGGTCGAAGGATTTAAAACCTTAGGAAGCGGTAGAACGTGGGCCTTCTTCCAGGCTGAGGGAAAGGAGCTAGACTCAAGTGAGCAGTTAATAATGTGAGTAATAACAGAAATCAATTCATCCATGAGGAGGCGAAGCATTTGGATTTGAAGGCCATCATCACCTACAGCCTTAGTAGAAATAGATAGAATTGACTTTCTGATTTCGTCCTCTGTAACACGCTGAAAAGAAAATTGTGGGCATACAGGCAAGGTTTGGCGAGAAAGTTCATGAAGAGTACAAGTTTTAATATCACTGTTTAAGGTGACAGGCGACTTTGAAAAGTGCGTATTTATATCATTAAGATCAATATCTAGGGTATTCTCGTTGGAAGCTTTACCGATACCAAGAGACTTTAGGAATTGCCACGCCTGAGTCGTATTGAAATTTTGGACTGAATCGTGTATGTGGCGTCTCTTAGCATCCCTACACATAAGATTGCAGCGATTTCGTAACTTTTTGTACCTAGACCAGTTCTCATCTGTAGGATACTTTTTATAGCGTCTTTTAGCCTTATCCCTTTTAGACATTTCTGTTTTAATAGTGTCAGACAACCATGGTGCCGGACGGTGCTTTACTTTCACCTTTTTTAGGGGAGCATGAACATCAAAAAGGTCTAATACTATTAGATTAAAGCCAGATACTTTAGCGTCTAAGTCACTACAGTTGTAAACAGGAGACCAGTCAATATTCCTCGCGTCTTCCCTTAAACGATCCAGATCAATGTTCTTAAAACTACGTAGGAAAAGGAACTTAGATTTGCGTTTAGGAGCGCAAATTTTATAAGAAACGAATATAAGGTCATGGTAAGAAAAAGAGGCTGGGAGTTGTCCGTATAGGGCTACCTTACTAGGGTCAGATACTACGATTAGATCTAGAAGGGAAGGGAAACAATGGGGAGCATGATGAGTAGCGTTAAGTGGAAGAATACACATGTTGACAGAAGAGACAAGAGACCTGAGGCTACGGCTGCGGGTATTATCCTTCAGCAAGCAGGTGTTGAAGTCTCCGAGAATAATTGTATTGTCATATAATGATGAAAAATACTCAAGCTTAGATTCGAAAGAAAGGAAATAATCAATATAACATGAGGGACTATAATAAACACCTAAGAGGATCTTAGCATGGTTGAGCGTGAGTTCTACAAAAAGATGTTCTGCAAATTTTGAATAAACAATCGGAGACTGGTCAACGACTTTATAAGCAATATCTTCGCGAAGGTAAACCGCAACCCCCCCACCTCCCTTGCCCGTTCTGTCATTGCGAATGAGTTTGTACCCGGTCAAAAAATACTGTGTAGAAGGAACAGCCGGTTTGAGGTAAGTCTCGGAAATAAGTACAGCATGTATAATATCAGAGTCAAAAGAAGACAATAAATCAGAATAGTGGGCGAGAACGCTCTGAGCATTTATATGGGCTACATTGAAGAATTTTTTAAAGGGAGATAGAAGGGAGGAAAGTTGTTCGCGCAGGTGAACGGAATCATCAGAAAGAGCGGACGCGAAGCTGTCATCCGATGCACACGAAGAAGAGCAAAATGAAAAACTGTCATCAGACAAATCAAACATAAAAAAACACAATAATATAAATAATATGAAATAAAAATAATATTAAACTTAAAAAAAAAACCGAATAAAAAATAGCTCCTCTTTACACTCGCCAGTTTTACACAAACTGATCAAAAGACTGATATTCACATACTCTATACAATAATGGGACATTTCCGAACGTGCTGTCAATGTCAATTCAATTAGGTAAACAAAACAATAAAAGTAATAATTATGGGGTATAAATAAAATTTACGTTAAAATAATAAAAAAGTGATAAAAGAAAACAAAAACAAAAAAGAGTGCAAAAACTAAACAAACAAAAAACAAAAAAAAAAAAAATTTATAAATCTATACAGTACCCGTTAGTGTATAAAATACACTACTTGGCTGGCTTCCGCGATCTCTTTTCAGCTGGCTTCGAATGCGCTTCACTTAATTCTGCCATGGCGTTTTTGGGAACAGCAGCTAGCCCAGACGTTGACGCCACCACTGGAAACTGGACAATGAGTTGCTGCAATTCAGCCGCAGATTATATCTTCCGTCGTGCTTTATTAGGAAGCAAAATTACTATTTTGCCCTCGGAGGTCCAGCACTGCCTTACGCCAAAGTGCTTGCGTGCATCCAGGAATGTATCATGCCTAGGCTTAGTCAGAAACTCTGAAAGCGTTAGACCCGTGCCCTTCAGCTCAGTCTTCCTTCGCCAGACCTCACTACGCAGATCGCGACTTAGGAACCGTACAAGGAGGGGACGTGATTTTCCGGTGGCGGCTCCCAGGCGATGACAAGCCACTATTTCGGTAGCAGTGACGCTGGCAACTTTGCATTTGGTAATCAATGTCTGGACCACTATGGAAGTGCTATCTTCGTCCTTCTTCTCTGGGAGACCATGTAGTAGCAGCACTTTAGCACGGGATGCCATTTCATGGCGATCCAGGCCAAGCACTAACAGCTCCATTTGACTTTTAATGGCTCCAACAGTCCTCCAAATAATGGTTTTAAAGTCCATGAAGTCTTTGGAGAGACTTGACAAGGACTTGTGGGGTGCATCATTGCCACCAGCAGCCTTCAGTTCCTCCTCATACTGGTCCATTCGTGCAGAAAAAGTTGCTGTTAAATCATCCATGCAGTTGGATAGCTTCGTGAAGAGGTCCATTTTGTGCTTTATGAAGAGTAGTGATATCAGGTGGAAGAGTAAAAATTATAGTGAGAGTGAGTGCTATAGAGGATGCAAGATACTTTAATACATAAGAAAGATAAACTGTGAGTATTAATTAATTTTAAATTTCAATTAAATCAGAGCTCCGAAAAAACTGTACTCACCACAACTACCCCCAATTTTTTCTTAATATTTTGAATGTTTAATTTTTTTGCGCACCGTATATATAAAACTCCTAATTACCTTATTTAATTTGTATGAAAGCATACTAACTTCAAATTTTTGTTTTAATTTTACTTGGTGGCATATTCTAATCATCATCATCGTCACTTCCAGCTTATTCAATCCACTGCAGGGCATAAGCCTCCTCCCTTTTACGTCACATATACCTATCCCTTTTTTCCCTGGAGAAAATCCTGCATAGGACTTCTGCACGCCTTGGGGGCAGACATCAGCACTTTCGAACGGTACCGAGATCTCCGTACGGAACGCACCGGTGCCCCTCTTGTTGCGCTTTCTGAAGAAGGGGGAAGAATTTATGACACGCTCCCTTCCGCCGCCGTCCTCTTCGGGACCGCTCGTGAAGGACGCTCAGGGCAAGACACATTGGTTACAAGGACGGGTTTTCAGGCATTGCGGCATTGTTAGATCCCTGAGCACGTCGTCCATTTTTCTGAATTTAGCCTATCCCAGCTTTATGCGTCTAGTGAATTCCAGATGTCTATGCCCTCTGCCAAAGGATAAACATTGTCCAAGATACATTTATTGATTTACCACCTCCAGGTTTTCACCCCTCACTTTAATATCGGATGATATTGAATGGATCTGGATCATGTAGCATTATCTGAAGATCGTGCATATATGTATTGATAATGTAATGACGATGATTAGGTCGTCAGTAACACGAAGGCACAATTTATAGAAATACCATTTTTCTCCAAATCGAGCAATTTGAAGGTATCCTGAAAGACTGCTGTAAATGACTTAGGTGAAATAGTGTCGACCTGTTTCCTGTGACCTCGTTTTAAAGGAATAAAATTAGTAAGGCCCCATGGCCGTCATATGTAGCCATATTTTAATGTTGACTATTTAAGGACTGATAACTCATGTTAAAATTTGGGTATAATCTCATGTAGGAAGCTATTATATATTCAATATTATTGGCCAACAAAATGATAATACTGTTTTCTAGAAAACGTTTTCACAGTTACAACGGACGATGACAAAGAAAAAAAATCTCATAAAATTTAATAGCAACGGCCAACACAACACAAGAATTAATTTACCAAATTTTTTCTAACCAATAAACACTCGCCAATTAAAGGAAGATAGCTCCGCAATCAAACTTAATGATTTTCTTAACGTTGATTGGCCGCGAGCGGAGTACTAACGAGCCATGATTTCAAAGTTTGCAAATTTCTTGCTTATTCAACGTAAGATAATAACAAGGACACACCGCCATAGCTCCCGTCAATCGAAACGGAGGAAATCCCATGAATTTTGTTTCGCATGTTACATGCCTATCAGAATCCAGCATGACTTTTTAAATGTGGCCGATGTTGAAGACTTGTTAACCGACTTCAAAAAGGAGGAGGTTCTAAGTTCGGTTGTATGTATGCTTTTTTTTATGTATGTTTAGCGATATTTCCGTCAATTGTGGACCGATTTTAATGATATGTTTTGCATTGGATTCAGTATAGTTTTGAGGTGGTCCTATTTTAATGTTATTAGTATTGGTCCTTTGACTTTGAAGATACAAGAGGGAACTCCTTAACGGCGAACAGCACGGATGTATAGATTCCGTTATTATAGTGATTATATTACTATAATGCTGAATTTTACAGTAAGGTAGGATTACTCCTACCTTTCTGTAAAACTCAGCAATATAATATAATATCAGTATATAAATATTACTAACTAATTCACTCGTCACTTAAAATAGTAAAATAAAAATCTTTTACAAAAAAGGTAAACCGACTTCAAAAAGCAAAAAATAAATATTTGAAGTCGGTGCCAAGTAACCGACTACACTAACCAGCAACGACTTCAAATATTTATTTTTTGATTTTTGAAGTTGATTTACCTGTTTTTTAAAATATTTTTTATATAGAATAATTCTAAATTCAAATTAATCAAAAAATTGTATACACCGTCACGCCTATATTCTCCAGAAGGGGTGGCAGAGGTGTACTGAGCACATCCACGTTTCGCCGACTATTTTAGATCCCATGTAATAGGGGGCGAGCCTATTGCCATATACCGGGCATAATTCCAGACTCCGGACTCATTCTGCGAATTTTTCGTTAGAAAAACTACATTTGTCCGACCTAGGATTTGAACCCAGGACCTCGTGATCACAAAGCGATGCGCTTTGCCTCCAGACCAACGAGGCAGTCAAAAAATTGTAAATTGTAAAATATATGTCTCATAAATTTTTCGAAGTAAAGGACCTAGACTATCTTACCATGACCCAATAGACCGTGTCTGCTCTGAAGGATAACTCAAGAGTCTCCGTCACCAGCGATAGTGTATGAGACGAACTATAGAAATGAAAGAAATCAGAGAAGTCTGTAAGGAAAGAACCTGTTGGAACTGTGTAGTCTCTACGTATTCCGCAAGGGATCTGGCGTGAAAATATAGATAGATACATTTTTCAAAGTCTACGTATCCAAACCCGAACACGATGTTACTTTGGTGAGTACGTTCCAACGAAAATGCTGTTTCTCCCTTGTTTGAATGAAATGAAACATAAACGAAGACAGACGGACAAAGTCGCCGACAGAAACTAGTATAGAATATGTTATACTTATGTTATAGCTCGGATTGGTTTAGTTCTTATTATTTCGCTTCATATAAATGTTTTGGAAATTGTGCAGAATCGCAATAAAGTTGCAATTAAAGTCATTAATCTGATTTATAGCGGTATGTTTTTAAATAATTATTATAATCATGATTTCGAAAATTAATGATCGTACGAGGAGGGATCAAAAAGTAGTGAGAATGAGAAAGAATATAATGACTATTGATAACCACTTGACAAGGTTGACTACACAAGCGGGTACTGTGATCGCTTCTAGGCCGGAAATCCTCTCGGAAGTCAGGAATTTCTATAGCCAGCTCTACGCCTCACACGCACCTTGACCCGAATCTCTTAGAGGAGATCCCAGAGCCACCCTTACACGTCACTTCACAGAAGACTTGCCCGAGATCAACCTGGATGAGATCGAGTTGGCCCTTAAACAGCTTAAAAATGGAAAAGCCCCGGGTGAGGACGGCGTCACGACTGAGCTTCTGAGGGCAGGAGGTACCCCAGTACTTAAGGAGCTTCAGAAGTTATTTAACACTGTCCTCTACACTGGGAGAACTCCGCAGGCATGGAACAGAAGCGTGGTCGTCCTGTTTTTCAAAAAGGGTGACAAAACCCTTTTGAAAAACTATCGACCCATATCGCTTCTGAGCCATGTATACAAGCTGTTTTCAAGGGTCATCACGAACCGTCTTGCGCGAAGGCTCGACGAGTTTCAACCCCCGGAGCAGGCCGGGTTTCGAAGTGGTTACGGCACCATAGACCACATCCACACAGTGCGGCAGATTATACAGAAGACTGCAGAGTATAATCTGCCCCTATGTCTAGCCTTCGTGGACTATGAGAAGGCCTTTGACACTGTCGAAACCTGGTCAGTTCTGGACTCCTTGCAACGATGCCAAGTTGATTGGCGATACATCGACGTGATGAGATGCCTTTTTGAAGCTGCAACGATGACCGTCCAAGTACAGAACCAGCGGACTGAACATATCCACCTGCGCCGCGGAGTGCGCCAAGGTGATGTAATATCACCAAAACTGTTCACCAATGCACTGGAGGATATGTTCAAGACGCTGGACTGGAAAGGTCGCGGCATCAATATAAATGGCGCATACATCTCTCACCTGCGATTTGCAGACGACATCGTCATCATGGCTGAAACGTTGCAAGACCTACAACAGATGCTGGACAGCCTTGCTAATTCGTCTCAGCGAATCGGTCTCTGGATGAACTTAGATAAAACTAAAGTTATGATCAACAAGCATGTTGACCCGGGACCGATCGCCGTAAACGGAGCCCCCCTCGAAGTTGTTTCTGAGTACGTATACCTAGGGCAGGTGCTCCAACTAGGTAAAAACAACTTCGACAAGGAAGTTAAGAGACGGATACAGCTGGGCTGGGCAGCATTTGGAAAACTCCGTCGAGTCTTCTTATCGCCCATACCCCAATGCCTAAAATCGAAAGTTTTTAATCAATGCGTCCTACCTGTAATGACATACGGAGCCGAAACGTGGCCACTCACAGTGCGGCTTGTCCACCAGTTCAAGATCGCTCAACGAGCTATGGAAAGAGCTATGCTCGGAGTTTCTCTTAGGGATCGAATCCGGAACGAAGTTATTCGTCAGAGAACCAAGGTTACCGACATAGCTCAGCGAATTAGCAAGCTGAAGTGGCAGTGGGCAGGTCACATATGCCGCAGAACCGATGGCCGTTGGGGCAGACTGGTTCTTGAGTGAAGACCGCGTGTCGGCAAACGTAGTGTAGGGCGCCCTGTAGCTAGATGGGGCGACGATATTCGTAAGGCAGCGGGCAGGGATTGGAGAAGGAGAGCTGAAGATCGAGCACAGTGGCGTGCCATGGGAGAGGCCTACGTCCAGCAGTGGACTGACACGGGCTGATGATGATGATGATGATAACTTAATAATTTATTTTTCTACATAGTTTCCGAGTCTCTCTACACACCGAGTCCAGCGCTTTTCCAAGGTTTCAATCCCTTTCACAAAAAAAGTTTTGTCTTGGTCCTGCAAAAAGCTCTCCACGGCATCCATCACTTCGTTATCGTCTTCGTACCTGTTTGCCCTTAAATATTTTTTCAAATTGAGGAACAGACAAAAATTGCTAGCCACCAGATCTGGTGAATAAGGGGGGTGGTCAACCAATTCGAAGCCAGCTTGCTGAATGGCAGCCATCGCTACTGCCGACCTGTGCGCGGGTGCGTTGTCGTGATGAAACAGCACGCCCCTTCGAAGTTTTCCTCTCCTTTTCTCTTTGATGGCATTTCTCAACTTGGGAATTAAAGCTGCATAATATTGGCCTGTAATAGTGGTTCCACGCTCCAGGTAATCAATCAACAATATTCCTTCTGAGTCCCAAAATATTGAGGCCATAACCTTGCCAGCCGATGCCACGACACGAAACTTCTTCGGGGTCGGTTATGATGGCCGTTTCTATTGTGAAGATTGCTGTTTTGTCTCGGGATCAAAATGATGGACCCGTGTTTCGTCCATTGTTACGAAACGAGACAAAAAGTTTTCAGAATCTTCTTGAAACTTGTCCAACAATATCTTCGAAATGTCAAGTCGATTTTGTTTCTGACTGTCGGTTAACATTCTCGGCACCCGTCTTGCGGAGACTTTTCACATATTCAAAGATTGTTTCAATATGGATTAAATACATCCATATAAAATGCCCGTTTCTTGAATTAAGTATCGGATGGTAACTCTTCGATCGCTCAATACAATTTTCTCGACTTTCGCAACATTTTCTTGAGTGACTGACGTCGATGGACGGCCGCAACGATGTTCGTCTTCCGTGCTCGTTCTCCCTATTTGAAATTGAGAAGCCCACCTTGCGACGGTGGCATACGGCGGAGCAGACTCTTCTAATGTTGCCTCCAAATCGCAATGAATCTCTTGCGTCGTTAATTTTTTTTAAACAGAGTTATTTAATAACGGCTTGCACGTTTCGACACGAAGCAAATATATGACTACATTCAGGAAAGAAACAAAAGAGAATCGAAGTTTTTTTTTTAATTTTACAAATGTGTATCTGAGCTATGCCTGCCAGTATTTTTTTTTACCAAGGAGTATGTCGTTCTCACTACTTGTTGATCCCTCCTAGTACCTAGTGCTATGACCGTTTTAAGTGTAAATTTCTGTAGATGTTCGATTGGCACAGACACATTTTTTAACTGAAAATGTAATTAAGTGCAAAAGTTTGTTCAATCCTTAAAAATTATTCTGATCAAGTCATTTTACTTAACATTTTATTTAAATATAAAGTTATTAATTCCATTTATTTGCTAGCGATTTGCTTAGAAACTTAAAATGAATTCGTTACCCTCTAATCTTTTTTAATTAAAACTTAATAAAATACATGGACTTTGCTCCTTTTGACTTGAATGTATAACCGTTCTTATTCCCAAACAGTTTTCTCAAAGCCGAGGTAACTGAAACATAAGTAAATGGCTTTAGTTTTATTTAGACCCTAAGGCTTCTATTTAAAACAAAATTTACATAAATGTTTATTCGCTTTACAAAGGTAGAGATCCTTAAATTTTGAGCTTGGCTTGGTATATCTGGAACAAAACAGGGGGCTTAGTACAAACCGTTGGACGTTATTTTATCGTCATCGAGAAAGCGTGCTATCACTTTCATCTTCTTTGGTAAAAAATATTTAAAGTGAATAGGATGCCACATAAGATCGATAGCGTTACGCTAACCTCAATATGTTGGTGCATAGCCCTCTACGCAGTAAACCGGGAGCTAAAGAGTATTTTACCTATCATAATAATAATAATATCAGCCTGTACTGCCCCATTGCTGGGTAAAGAAAGGCCTTCTCCCACTAATCAAGGTGAGAGAGTTTAGGTCATATTCCACCACAAAACTCGCTGTCTACAGGGCCATAATCTTACCATTGTTGCTCTATGCCTCGGAGACCTGGTGTCTTTACAAGGGAGATATCAGACGCCTTGATACCTCCCACATGAAGTGTCTTCGGGCGATTCTTCGGGTGAGATGGCAGGATCGTGTGCCAAACTCGGAGGTTCTACGTCGAGCTAAGCTCGCTGGAATGGAGTGTATGCTAATGAAAGGCCAACTACGCTGGTGTGGACACCTTGTACGCATGGAGTCTTCCAGATTACCAAAAAAGGTATTTTACTCTGAGCTTAGCTCAGATAAACGAAAGCCTGGGGGACAGTTTCTGCGTTACAGGGATGTCTTAAAATGCCACTTGACTGCAATTGGCATGTCTAGTGAGTCATGGGAGGAGCTTGCAACGCAGAGCTCGGAGTGGCGAACTGCTGTCAACACGGGTATAGAAAACTTTGAGCGTTCCAGTCTTGAAGACCTTGACGCCAAACGCCTGATCCAAAAAACTCGATCCAAGCCCTCCTACAACTATACTCGCAATTCAAGTGGGTCTCTTTACTGCGCTTCTTGCAATAGAACCTTCAAAACAAAATTTGGTTTTACGAGTCATGCTCGCGCTCATGCAAGAGCCCAGGCGAAGACGAGCTAAGGGTGTCTCCGTCGACGGATACGTCCAGGAGGACATCATCATCATCATCACGTAGTAACCGGGACTAACGGCTTAGCGTGACTTCTAAATTACCGACACGCTCGAATATGAAAATGCCACAAGCTGTCTCAGGTCAACCGCGCCGAACGTAACCTTGGCGAAGCAAGTACACCGCCGTCGCACAGCGCTACGAGCGCCTAATATACAGGCACAAAAACTGTAGAATGATGAAATAAAAAGATGAAAAGAAATTGCATTATGGTTTTCTTCAAAAACGACTAAATGAAGAGCAAAAAGCGCAGGTTCTATTAAGTGTCACCTACCTATCTACTACATATAAGGGTATTTATACTTTTTAACCATTGATATCATTCCACTGAGAATGCAAAATTGGGTCATGATTTTATTTTTAACTTCGGTAAATTTCAATATGAGATAACGAATAACAATAATCAATTCTTTTAGAGACTAAACATCACATCATCCTCTCTCCTATACTAGAGCTAAAGCCAGATATATCAGAGCATTTTACAAAAAGAAATCACTTTACACGTCATGTATATTTCTCTTTGTGACTATTCGGTAGTCATACAGCAGTCAGCATAAATTGTAGATTCATGTCCGAGCCTGACAGCTTGTCCGTCGAGCCGACATTGCGTAAGTCAGATATTTATAAAAATTCTATATCGCCCTTTTTCGTAGGTATGGAATAATTGCTACGTTTGCATCTTTTTCATTTGATGAAATACCATTTTTTATTTAATTTCGCTTATGAATTTTCATAGGCAATAATTTTTGGTTCGCTTAAATCTCGTATTTTGCAAATCAAGTGACTTGAGATGGCTTAGCATGAACAGATCGACTCTAGCGTGACGCTATCGAAATCACATGTCATCCATTTAACACTAGAAATGTACGAAATGAAAATGAACGTGACAGCACGATTTCTAGACAACGCTACTATACCGTAAAATTATTTGAGCTTAGCCTTCGAATTAGACAAGTGTTGATCTTTAATGATACGATACAGTGATATGAAGTATAAAAAAGAACTACAAGATTAGGAGACATTTTTTCTGTACAACTGGTACAGAAAAAATGCTTCATTTGTATCTGAATCTGGATCTTAAATTCATCAGTTAGTATACGAAGACGCGAATCTTACTGAACATTCAAAATGCTTTACAGTTCATTCCAATCTGAATCTGAGTCTCAATCTTCCATTTACTAAACTTACTATCTTACAGAACGAACGAATACGATTATACAACGCGATGGCGGTCGGTGAGTTGACTGTGAATTAACCTGATTCATATATTCCATAAGAGGTATATTGGGTTCAAATCTTCACACTATTCCAGATACAAATGATCGAATCTGAGCTGTGATGAAATTTTGGATGTCTACCTCAGTTCGCTCCGGTAAACTATGCCATCCGAACAATATGCAATTTCAAATAAATTGTTATTTTAGCAGCAGTGAAAGAAAGTTGCAGATGTGATTAGATTAGCAGTATTTTTCACATGTTACCTGTAAAATATCCAATGCCTACATTTTTGTACTGTCAATCAATTCTATATCACATGGTATCCCGGTGGGTAGCCGCGTGGGTTCACACTCGCGACACCGCTGACTCAGCATGATCTCCTTGCTTGAAAGCGTGGACGAGTCACGTATAGGCCGGTACAATTTATCAGCTATCAGTCGACGTGTGGACCTTATGTAGGCATCGTAGGCATTCAACGTCGCTTATAGGTAATTTATTTTATATTTCGTAAAGTATTTGTTATGCTTGGGTTTTACATTTTGGTTGAGACCATTGTTTTGGTAGATTTTATTTTTATAAACTGTTTGAAACTGAGGCTATGGTTAACTGGAGTAAACTGTAGTTTGCTGTGTAATACTACAAGTATTATTATGGTTAATTAGTATATTTTTATTTTCTGTCCCAATTACACTATGGTATTACATATATACACAAGCGTAAGAAATTCTAGAATAACAAAAGCAGGTATAAAGCCGTGCAAGAACGTCTGACAAAATTTCGTAAAAAATATTTAGAGAAAAGTACAAGCGTTTGAGGTTCACCTACTTATTTAAATGGTTTCCTCAATAATAAGGAAACTAGTCGCATAATATGGTAATTAATACACAAGTGCAACATGAATGGAGGTTGAAGAGTTGGGTCGAGTTCATTCTGTAAAGGTAGCTATATATACTTACAATAACTATTAAAAGAGAATCACTTCTCTTTTGAATGTCGTAATAAAAATGAACTATATAATGGTAACATAATATACAGTTCATTTTATTATGTCTGTGATTTTCGTTTAGTACCAATATATACATGTTTTTTTTTTATTAAACTAACCTATTTATTGAGTTCTACTGCAAGGCAAAGGTCTCCCTTTTTCCTTCCATATAGTCAAAACCTGGGCCAATGATGGCCATTCAGGCCGAAATTCATCGAGGTTATCCATTACCGTATTTTATGCATGATTCTTTAGTTTAAAAGTGTCCGTAACTGGCGAGCGTTTATGAGATTAAACGAACTTTGAGACTGGAGGGAGTCAGATACATAGGTCAGTAAGAAAAGAACCTGTTGGAACTCTGTACTCTCTGTCTACCCTGTAGGGGGTGGATAGATAGGCATGATTATTGATTGGATATTACTATGATGATCAATCAAGTCTTTACTCTACAACTGTAATATAAAATATAATCGTATGTGTTCCTAATTTTACATAAAATTAAAAGCCTAATACATTAATAACAACAGCATTTAACCCATATTTAGTATAATCGCAATTCAAAGTGTTAATTTACTCGTTATTCATGTTCGCATTACAAATACGTTGAACAATCAACATTTAAAGCTATTTATGATCTCACCAAAGCTAAATACCCACTCCAATATTGTTTGTGTTTAGGTGAATATTGTTAGAATGTTGAAGGAATTATTGGAGTAAACTGACATAAGTCCGGAACAGTACAACGCTTTGTACTGTCTCGTTTTGCTGCGGTCACCCATCTATTGCAGATCTTGTACTTGTACTGTTGTTATTTCACTGCCGTCACCTAATCATATCCAACGCTCATACTGTATTGCAGTTTATGTATAATAATAATATTAGCCCTGTTAATTAACATTAATTATTAACATTAAATATTAATAATTATATTAGTTTCTTACTGTCCCACTGTTGGGCCCGGGCTTCCTCTTAAACAGAAAGGGTTTGGGCCATGGTCCACCACGTTGGCCCAGTGCGGGCTGGCGAACTTCACACAACTTCGAGAAACTCTTAGGCATGCAGGTTTCCTCACGATGTTCACAGTTAAAACAAGTGATAGTTCATTTTTAACACGCACATATTTTCGAAAAGACAGAGGTACCTGAGTTTGAACCCGAGACTTCTGACTTTGCAATCCAACGGTCTAACCACTAGGCAATCACTGCTTCTTCAGTTTATGTATGTTGCTCAAAAAATAGGACGTATTTTTCAAACATTGCTTCATTGCTATATTATTAGTAGCTGTTTCCCGCGGCTTCGCACGCGTTTATTTTGTAATTTGACATAAACAGGTAGGACTTTTTGGAATAATAATTTTCCAAGACTTAAACGACACCTCCATATTAAATTTCTTTTTAATCCGTTAAGCCATGTTAATATGGAGAAATAAAAACAACTATCCCCTGAAATCTTGCATTTCCCAAGGTAAAAAGTAGTCAATAGGCTCTGAGAAATGCTACATTTTCCAATGATAGTGTATTTAAAATCGGTTTCAGCGTTCTGAATATTTAACACGGACAAACTTTTTTTTTATTGTGCCTGTATGCACATAAATTATCTCCTTTATTTCAAAATCAAAAATCCCAAATCAATATTCCCGTGTGCTGTGCGGGGCTCATACCTGCGACTATTTGACAAAGTAAGTAAGGCGGTCTACGGTGTGTCGCTAAAACAAAATCGTCTTTTTTTCCAAAAGTATTTATAAAGTCAACTTAAATATGAGTAAATTTTCGCTGTAGAAAAACTTCAGCAGGTCAAGCCCCTGGCTTCCAGTCGCCGATGAAGAGATAGAAGGAAATCGACGGATTGACAGGCTTTTCTTTCGACAAAATAAGATTAATGTCTTTGGACCTTCATGCAGGCCGGTTAAAACCCACCAAATGCATATAATGCAGGATAATATCGGCATGATCTAGTGTGTAAACAAAGTTACATATTTCATATTATTATTTCACGACGTAAGATACTTTAATACTATCTACGAATCTATACTACCACGTCAGATCCCTTGTGGAGTAGGCAGAGTGTACAGAGTTCCAACGGGTTCTTTCCTTACAGACCTTTCTGGTTTTCTCCATTCTCATAGTTCGTCTTATACAAGCTCGCCGGGTACAGAGACTCTTGACTTGCTCTTCGGATAAGACATGGTTTATTTAGTCATGGTAAGATAGTCTAGGTCTTCCCCGATATCTGCGTCCTGTTCTACAAACAACAAACCCGTCAATGTAAAATCTATAGGTCTTCTTAGCGTTTCGACAGCAAACATGCCATAGTTATATGGAAGCAGCCTAAAATGCGGCCACATTGCCTGCATTGTCGGAGGCAGCCATCTAGTCCTGCTGCGTACAGGTATTAGGGGATACGAAACACGATATAAGGTGGGACATCGTTTGGGTTACGCCGCACAAACCCCCTTAGTTGGTATTGTCTGTGAATCCCCACCTGAACATGTTTTCCTTGCTCTGGCCGACCGACTACTATAGGTGATTAAAATAAACTGATTTTTTTTTCATTAATGCTATAATTTTCACTTTAAAAGGTCAAAAACAGAACGCAGATGTCTTGCTTAGTTGGGGAGTTCCTAGCCTCCTTCCAACTCCATCATAAGACCTTATTCACCATCTAGGTTTACTGTTCTTATCAAGGCAAATCCAACGAGTCCAAACACGGTGGGGTTATGTTGAGTAGTTGTGTGGTTCCATTGGCCACCTTTTTACTTCATTATCAGATGAGGTTCAATCACGTGCTTGTATAGTACATGTAATGCAACAAACCTAAACACTAGTGGGTTAAGTTTTATACTTGACATGTTCCTATGGCCACCTCTACTGAACTTACATATGTATGCCAATTTTTAGCTCATTCGGATACCTTCAAGTGGTTGAAAAACAGATCACAAAATTTGAACCGGAAAGAAAGAGAGACAAACAGACAGACGAAAAGACATACGAACAGTGCAAGGTAAAATTAATGTTTGTAATAAAGGAAGGAAGCTCTTGTAGCATAGTGCAACTGCGGTGTTTCTAGCGATCATAAAGTTTAAGCAATATTTGGCTCAGTTGGCCTGAGATAGGTGACCGTTTTTATATTCAAGCGCCTCCGTGCTACAGAAGGTACGATAAGCCGTTGGTCCGGATTATATATACGGATAAGATTTATGCCGGTATCGTGGGTCCGTTTACAAACATAAAAAATCACGTACACAAATAAGCCGACCGAAACAAATAATTGTGGGTCACACAAAGATTTGTCCCGTGCAGGAATCGAACCCGCGACTATTAGACACAGTGACTGGAGCGGCTTAAGCTCTTAACCACTGCGCTAAATCGGCCGTGATTCATTATATTATTATTTAATATTATAAAGGAAGAGTTTTATAACCAACGTAATTAACTGGTTTAATTATCAGGTACACCATGTGTTTAATGGCTTCACACTTGTTTTAATGAGTTATCAATGCGGGCCGTGGGCGTGACTAGTTTCACAATTTATTATTAAAGAAATATATTTTAAACGAAATATTAAGTTATTGGATGTCAGTCTTATTTTGCTCGAAAAATCGATCTCGAGAATATTACGTTACTTTTACATTGTATCGTTCTATATAAAAAATGCGCTTGCTTGTTTTATGTCTGATACTATCTTTATCAATGTGAATGTTTAGATCAACGTACCTACGTACACTAGGACGTCTGTAGCCATAATGCATGGTATTATGGCTACAGACGTCCTTGATCGTCATTTGTAAGTCTTCATCCAGAAAATATTGCTATGTAGTAATAATAATTATTCATTTATTTAAGGCAACTGAAATTTTATAAAAATAATTTTGAGCAACTTATCAGCCTATGAAATATATACGAGAACCTCACTAAAATACATATAAAAACTTATAAGCTAAGACACATGTGTTGTGGCGACATGTTGCACTGTGCAGGGGCGTCTGTGTCTCCCTCGAAATCTTATAAATAATCGGCCAAAACTCTTCGCTCATGAAGGTTTCCAGCGTGGCGGTGGGAACTCGCACGATGAAGGAATTGAAAGCCGCATTCTTTTAACAGTTCAGCTTCTCAACCCTCAGAGTGTACAA
Source organism: Phalera bucephala (assembly GCA_905147815.2). Taxonomy (NCBI): domain Eukaryota; kingdom Metazoa; phylum Arthropoda; class Insecta; order Lepidoptera; family Notodontidae; genus Phalera; species Phalera bucephala. The sequence goes on from LR990613.1 coordinate 16,672,699, forward strand.
GGTTTTCTTACTTAATAGTTTTTACAGTATCATATAATAGTTGATATAACAGTTATCCACATATAAAGAGTAAATAGACCCATAAAAGGACTTGTCATTATACGAGCACTGGGATATAAAAAACCATTCAGTAAAAAGGTTGCTAATAGTGAGAGAGCAGTTGGCGAACACGAGATCCTAGATTCGAATCGTACGTCGAACAGTGTTATTGAGGTTTTTCTACCAAAAAAATTCTCAGTAGCAGTCCGTAGTCTTAAATTGTGCTTAGTATAATATCAATGGGATTGCTCTTCATGATATCATATATACCTCACATCACAGACTCCTGCTTGGTGAATATAAATATTTATTTTTTATTTTATTTCAAAGAGTCTAATGGTATATTTTTCTTGTCTCTGGCTACCGCTTTTGCGATATGGTGGAGAAAATATGATAATACTTAAAAATATCTCATTTCAATAACATAAATAATTTTAATTTCATACAAAAAAGAACTGATTGACAATTGCGACTTGTTAAAGGGTTTTTCTTTTTTACATAAACATCTTTGGGCAGTGATTATTTAAAGTAAAGCTTATTTTAGAAAAAAGAGCTCCCTCAACAAAACTAATTACTTTCGTAACATTAATTGGCCTCGAGCGAAGTATCTAACGAGCGTTGATTTCAACAAAGCTTGCAAATTGTTTGCCTATTCAACGTAGGGTAATAACTGAAGGGACATACGGCCCTAAATCTTGGTAAACATCATATAAAATTGCAGTGTAGGTAATAAATGTCGATTTATATACTAGCTTGGTGAATACACGTGAATCTATGTATCCATAAAATCAATAAATAATTACGCCTAGCCTAGGTAACGCTTCCACAGCAAGGCAAAGGCCTTCTACCACAAATTACCTACCACAGATTCTATCACGCAACCCCAGTGCGGATTGATGTAGGCCGGTCTGTAACCACCTACTATTGAAACTTATCAAGCCGCCAATAGACTTTCTTAAGAACTACGTCACCCAAGTGGCAGCCGAGACCAGCGACATAAGGTAACCACGAGATGCTCAAACATGCAATAAACGGTCACCGACATTAAATTATCCGAGCCGAACGTTGCTTAATATTAGTGATCACTAAGAAATCACGGGCGCCTAGTGTTATGCCTTGTATTAATAGGTAAAAGGAATTACCTATTTAATAATAACCCTTGCCCGGGGAAGCTGTAAGGGCCCGTCGGCCCCCAGCAGAAATCATTCACACACACAATCTTATAATAACTGGCATTTTGTTCCCTGTATGATCTAAAAGTAATATGAAAACAAATAAAACACATTCAGTTTTCTATACTGTTGACGTTTCAAAAATATAACAATGTGTAACACAGATTTAAAGATATTGAAAGAATAATGAAGATTTTTCTGAAAGCTGGGAGAAATGCGATTACGGATCATTGAAATATGTCAGAATCGCAAAAGTATTGGATCTTTGAATTAAGAAAACGCTTTGTCTTCGGAATTGACAATCGTGACTTTTGATGTGCTTGCACTGTTTCATCAAAAAAAAATATTTTATGTGGTACGATTTGCTAAACATTATATTATAATATTTAGCAAGTGATAAGCAGTGATAGCCTAGTGGTTAGACCTTTGGACTGCAAAGTCAGAGGTCTCGGGTTCAAACCCAGGCACGCACCTCTGTCTTTTCGAAAGCATGTGCGTATTACAAATTAATTATTACTTGCTTTAACGGAAGCTTTTGAAGGAAAACATCGTGAGGAAACCTGCATGCCTAAGAGTTTCTCGAAGGTGTCTGAAGTTCGCCAACCTGCACTGGGCCAGCGTGGTGGACTATGGCCTAAGCCCTTTAAGTTGGAGAGGAGGCCCGTGCACAACAGTGGGACAGTTTCTTAACAGGGCTAGTTTTATTCTAATAAATAAAAATCTAATAAAACATTAATCTAATATTCATACGTTGTGATTCAAATTAAAAGTCTTAATTTGGCCGATTTTAAATTATAATGAAAACAAAAATTAAAACTAATTCAGTTTTACATCACCGTTTATAATATATATATTCCTAAATAAATTTATTTTGAAATGATGCAAATATTACATCATGTATTATTGACTAAGATAAAGACTAGCATTCATAAAATGACAAAGGCATTAGATAGCACATATAAAGCATGAAATAATAAAACCCGTAAAGTCCATTGAAATATATGAAAAAATAACTGCGGTTAAATGAATCAAACGAATTAATAACTGTCTTTCGCACTTATTACCATCTGCAAAGCCGGGCTTTCGATGCAAAAAGGTAATGAGCGAGAAATAGTCGAGCGGAACGGAGCAGAACTAGTTAAAATTGTTAAGATTCCACTAAAAAGGAGTTTGATTATTTTCCTTTTCGTGCAAAAGGGAAAAAGGGGAGCAAGTCTATTTTAAAATATTTTTACTTGTTCAGCACTTTTGGCTTACTCTTGGTAAGAAGCGCTTATATGAAATTTACTGTTGCGAGTTAAACAGGCTCTGTACGGAGTCCGTTCCGCTCGCAGTGGAAACTCGGTTTTATTATAAGTATTTATATGCCTATTTTTTTTTTTTTTTTTTTTTTTTTTTTTTTTTTTTTTTTTTTTTTTTTTAAATTTAAAAAAAAAATATTGGTAAGTAGTAGACCTTAACTTTCTCGTGTGATGTATGTCTTATTATATTTAAAGTTACGACAGACAGTTTAAAGTGACGCAAAATGCACGCATTGGTGTCGTCCAAAATAATCTACGAGGAGGGATCAAAAAGTAGTGAGAATGAGATAGAATATAATGACTATTGATAACTTAATAATTTATTTTTCTACATAGTTTCCGATTCTCTCTACACACCGAGTCCAGCGCTTTTCCAAGGCTTCAATCCCTTTCACAAAAAATGTTTTGTCTTGGTCCTGCAAAAAGCTCTCCACGGCATCCATCACCTCGTTATCGTCTTCGTACGTGTTTCCCCTTAATTATTTTTTCAATTTGGGGAACAGATAAAAATCGCTAGCCGCCAGATCTGGTGAATAAGGGGGGTGGTCAACCAATTCGAAGCCAGCTTGCTGAATGGCAGCCATAGCAACTTCCGACCTGTGCGCGGGTGCGTTGTCGTGATAAAACAGCACGCTCCTTCGAAGTTTCCCTCTCCTTTTCTCTTTAATGGCATTCCTCAACTTGGGAATTAAAGCTGCATAATATTGACCTGTAATAGTGGTTCCACGCTCCAGGTAATCAATCAATTGACGGACTATTTAGCGCAGTGGTTAAGGGCTTAGCCCGCCCCGCCCACTGTGTCTAATAGTCGCGGGTTCGATTCCCGCACGGGACAAATCTTTGTGTGATCCACAATTATTTGTTCCGTTCTGGGTATTTGTGTATGTAAATTTTCATGTTTGTAAACGCACCCACGACACAGGAATTAATCCTAGTGTGGGGCAACGTTTTAAAAAAAAACAATTAAATATTCCTTCTGAGTCCCAAAATATTGAGGCCATAACCTTGCCAGCCGATGCCACGACACGAAACTTCTTCGGGGTCGGTGATGATCGCCGTTTCCATTGCGAAGATTGCTGTTTTATCTCGGGATCAAAACGATACACCCATGTTTCGTCTATTGTTACGAAACGAGACAAAAAGTTTTCAGAATCTTCTTGAAACTGGTCCAACAATATCTTCGAAATGTTAAGTCGATTTTGTTTCTGACTGTCGGTTAACATTCTCGGCACTCATCTTGCGGAGACTTTCTCATATTCAAAGATTGTTTCAATATGGATTGAATACTTCCATAGTAAATGCCCGTTTCTTGAATTAAGTATCGGATGGTAACTCTTCGATCGCTCAATACAATTTTCTCGACTTTCGCAACATTTTTTTGGGTGACTGACGTCGATGGACGGCCACAACGATGTTCGTCCTCCGTGCTCGTTCTCCCTACTCGAAATTGAGAAGCCCACCTTGCGACAGTGGAATACGGCGGAGCCGACTCTCCTAATCTTGCCTCCAAATCGCAATGAATCTCTTGCGTCGTTAACTTTTTTAAACAGAGGTATTTAATAACGGCTCGCACTTCGTTTTTCTCCATTTTCGAGAACACGTTGAGACACGAAGCAAACAAATGACTACATTCAGAAAAAAACAAAAGAGAATCGAAGATCTTTTTTTTTTATTAATATTACAAATATGTATCTGAGCTATGCCTGCCAGTAGTATTTTTTTTGCCAAGGTGTATGTCGTTCTCTTACTTTTTGATCCCTCCTAGTATTTATTTTCCACAGTTAAAAGATCTTAGGGAGGTGCGACACACTGAGGGGACTGTTATAAAGTAGTGGCAATTAACCAACGATACGAAAAAAATAATTAAGAGAAAATTCCGTAAATGTCGAATATTGAGCAAATATTTTAATGAGAATATAAAAATTTATACCATACATTTAGAATTCTATCTATCTATCTATCTATAACCTCACGCCAGATCCCTTGCGGGGTAGGCAGAGAGTACACAGTTCCACATTTAGAATTCAGGCAGTATTAGGCAGTCAAAAACATTTTGGTATACCAAAATCCCCATGCGCTTTTTTAATTTTTATTTATTTGCATGAACAAACAGTAAAAAATTACATGTGATTAATATGGTTAAGATATAAGTAAAATTAAATTTAACACCAACATCGTTTATCACAGTTAAATTGGCAATAAAATTTGGCAATCCTGAATTGTTCACACTTTAAAACACTATATGAACTAACTTAGTTATAACAAAATAAAGAGCAGAGAAAAAGAAAGCAGCGACAAGGAAAAAGCAACAAACAGAAAAAAAAAACGGTGATCAAACTACAATACTAAGTTGATAAATTATCGAGTATTGAATTTTAAATGTACTTGGACGCATTGCCGCGATATCAATAGAGTTGAAGTTCTCGTTGTACGACTGTACAAGTCGATAAAGGAGCGAACGTTTACCGGCATTTGTGCGACATCTGGTTGTCGCGAATAGTTGACACGAATTACGGCAATGAGTCCTAGTAGGTACTTTATAACATAACTTATTGATGATAACGGAACAATCGTATCTTTTATGGCATACGTCGTACAACAACATGGTTTGTAGCTGGGTACGTCTTTGCTTAAGGCTTAAGAGATTGTACTTGTTTAGAAACTGGTCATACGTTAAATAGTGGCGATAGCATCTATAATGCATACTTTTTGATTTTTTTTCTGGATGCTCTTTACCAAAATGTTCGCACTTTACCAAAACTATCTCAAACAGATAACGGTATAAATGAAAGTTGAACTTAATACAGTGTCATGATATTTTATTGTTTTATTGGCTGGACAAACGTCATTTTTGTATCAAATATTGAACAGCGGGTAACCGCGCGTAGGTTTTTTCGTGACACTCCTGACTCAGCATGATCGCATCTCTCGAATGCGGACGAGTCACGTACTGGCCGGTACAATTTATCAGCCATCACGATGTATGGACCCTACGGTACCGTGGATATTTCACATAGTTATGGTGAACATGGGTCCAACGGGACACTTAATAAATTATTTGTCCGCCCGCAGTGAAGCCGTACATTTTTTATTTTTCCATATATTTTATGACTACAATTTCATCAGTTATTTAGCAGGTGGTTTGTTTGGAAAATGGACTAGTTAAGTTAGATTTAGGGCTTAGTCCAGTGGTTAGTGGAGGTTAAGCAGCTCCGCCTACTCGATCCAACTGGTGGAGCGTGTTAAGCAGTTCGATCAGGAGTCGCGGGTTAGATCCCCGCTCGGGACAAATGTTTGTGTGACCCACAAATGTTTGTTTCACTCTGAGTGTTTGCAAATCAAAATTTCATGAATGTAAACGCGCCCACGACGCAGGAGTGATTACTACTATGGGGTTACGAAAACAACAATAATATTAGCCCTGTTCGACAGTATCGACACTGATGCAGGAAGCTCTAGATAAAGTAACAAACTGGTGCACAACAAATAGCCTCTCGGTCAACCCGACGAAGACTAATGTCATCCTGTTTACAAGGAAAAAGGTACTGACGGGTTTACAGGACCTGCACATGTACGGAAGTAAAATTAAATGGGCCACTGAGGTCAAGTATCTGGGGGTGACCCTGGACAAGCAACTGAAGTGGCATACACATGTTGATCTAACCATAGCCAAAGCACTGAGAGTGCTGAATATGTGTAGGTCAGCGTATGGAAAGGCATGGGGACTACAGCCCAAAATAATGCACTGGTTATTTATCACTATGGTAAAACCGATAATAACGTATGGATGCATCGTGTGGTGGCCTAGAACCAAGACACAGACGTGCAGGGATTCCTTAACAAAACTGCAGAGGACAGCCTGCCTGGCCATCACAAGTGCATTCAAAACAACACCGACGGCAGCTATGGAGAGGCTACTCAACCTGACTCCATTACATATCGTCATTGAAACTGAGGTAAGGAAAGAAAGCTGGACTATGGAGCATAACGGCGCCAGGCCTCGAACACACCAAGCTAGAACCGGATAAGAAACTAGATGACATAAGGAACATGAGAAGCGACAAGATCCTAACCACATACATGTTCAATAAGAGATTTAGCACTCACATCCCAACCAGGGAACAATGGAAAAGTGGTCTAAACAAGCAAGGCAAGGAGCAAATGATATGGTACACTGACGGATCCAAAACCAAGTTTGGAACAGGAGCCGGAGTATACACGGAAGGATACAGCCTCAGCCAAAGCATGGACAGGTTTACATCAATATTCCAGGCAGAGACCTATGCGATAAACATTTGTGCAAAAGAGATATTGGACAAACGAATCACGGGCAAGAAAATCTACATTTGTAGTGATAGTCAGGCTGCCCTCAAGGCCGTCGGCTCCTATGAGCTAAACTCAGCACTGGCTGCGGAGTGCGCATACCTTCTTGACAGATGTGGAGCGCGCAACACGGTCAGGTTAGTCTGGGTCCCTGGGCACACGGGAGTTGATGGCAATGAGCGTGCGGACGACTTAGCCAGGAAGGGAGCAATGGAAAAACCCGTTGGTCCAGAACCGTTCATAGGCATACCAGACGGTGCCTATAGAGGCGCACTCTTCAAATATGCCCAAGAACAACATAAGAAAGAATGGGAAACACACACAGGGCTTCGACACTCAAAGGAATTCCTTTCCGCATGGTGTGAAAGCGATTGCAAGAGACTACTAAAATATAGTAGACTACAACTAAGGCAAATAACGGGAGCATTTACAGGCCACTATGGCACGAAAGAACATCTACACAAGATGAACCTATGCGGCGACGTGGTATGCAGGTGCTGTGGCACAGAAACTGAAACCATGAAGCACGTCGTCTGTCACTGCGACGCTCTGGCTGCGCGGCGAATGGAACTGCTGGGAGTGGCCTATCCAAACCCAGAAGAACTACGGCTCTGTCCCCCTGCTGGAATCTACAACCTAATACAGGGAGTACTGGACACCTCAGGTACGTAAGAGCATTAGGGCAAGGACAGCACAAAAGATCCCATGGGTCGAAGTGCGCCAGAGGTATCCTCGGTCCGGCAAGCCAATATAAGATAAGATAAGATAAGCCCTGTTAAGAAACTGTCCCACCGATGGGCACGGGCCTCCTCTCAAACTGAGAGGGTTTAGGCCATAGTCCACCACGCTGGCCCAGTGCAGGTTGGCGAACTTCACACACCTTCAAGAAACTCTTAGGCATGCAGGTTTCCTCACGATGTTTTCCTTCACCGTTAAAGCAAGTGATAGTTAATTTTTAATACGCACATGCTTTGGAAAAGACAGAGTTGCGTGCCTGGGTTTGAATCCGAGACTCCTTTGCAGTCCAACGGTCTAACCACTAGGCTATCACTGCTTACAAAAAACACGACTTTTAAATCGAAAATATAATTAACATATTATTGCGAAATTTGCAATTGCTTGTTAATACCGCATTTATTTATTACGCTAAAGCGTAGGTGTTACTAAAATCGAATTCAAATGAAATCGTCATTGATAGTCGTTAAGCTATGACCAGAATAAGTGTCCATCATAAACGTTTGGGTTTATTAAATTCTGCTTACTACGTACTAATCGGTATTGTACCTAACTGTTGCCGCAGTTTCAGAATGGTAGATATTCAGAAACTGAAATCATCTATTAAAATATGGAAATTCTATTACTCATTGTAAAGTAAAGGCGGCAAAGGTGTACCTTTGCCGCCTTTTTGTAAAAAAGTGGGTGTACACCCACTTTTTACATCGTCGTTAGGTCACATGTAATAGAGGGTTATGCCTAATGCAATTTACCACAATTGCGGATTCCGGACTAATAATAGGCCTTTTTAGTTAGAAAAACTATATTTTGTCAGACCTAGGATTCGAACCGTCATGATCACTTTGTGTTAGACACCACTAGACTAACGAGGCCGTTGATTACTTAATCATTATTATTTTAAAATCTGTTGAAAGATTAGTGCATTGTACATAGCGCGCTGTACAACACTTAAAATCACACGAGAAATATAATAAGGCTTAGGTTAAGGCCTTGACTTAGGATGATAACCCATGACCTCGTGATCACTGCGTCCATTATTCGCCACTAGACCTAAGAGGCACCGAGAACTGAAAATATTAAAATCACAAATGTCATTATTCCATTACTCATTATCATAAAATCTGTAGGAAAAATGAGTAGCGTAATAGAGCCAAAATCACACATGAAAAATAATAAAAAGAAAGTCTCCCGCGAGTTTCGAGATCCAAGTTAATAACGGTCGGAAAACTGAGCATAATACTCTGGCAAGCCGAGGCGCGCTCAACAACGCGTTTATAAAAGCAAGTGATATTCGCACAGCAATCGGACTGCCAATCTAGATGGAAAGCTCCCGGGCGCCCCGTTCATAGAATCGGGCGCATATTGCAGTCATTGGCGGTGCATCGCGATGCGTTACTGTTACAATGCTATATATATTTGAATGGGATGAAATATTGCCGTTGCATTAGGGGGCTAGACAATTACTATTTTACCACAAATTAAGACTCCGGACTAATAATTGGTGTTTTTCGATATAAAACCACACTTAGTCCGACTTAGGACTATAACCCAGGACCTCGTGATCGCTGCGCCCATTATTCGCCACTAGACCAACGAGGCAACGAGAACTAAAAATATTACAATAACAAATTTCCTCACTCTATTACTCATTATCATTAAAATCTGTGGGAGAAATGAGTAGCGGAATTGAGCTAAAATCACACATGAAAAATAATAAAAAAGAAAGTCTTCCGCGAGTTTCGAGATCCAAGTCAATAACGGTCGAAAAACTGAGCATAATACTCTGGCAAGCCGAGGCGGGCTCAACAATGCGTTTATAAAAGCAATTGATATTTGCACAGCCATCGGACTCCCAATCTAGATGGAAAGCTCCCGGGCGCCCCGTTCACACGGTCGGGCGCATATTGCAGTCATTGGCGGTGCATCGCGATGGGTTGCTGTTACAATGCTATATGTATTACGCGGGTAAAATATTGCCGCTGCATTGAATGCGTCAGTCAAACGAGAATTGGACTTTATTCGTTATGACCAAATAAACAAGTAATCTTAACGCGGCGGGTTTGGCATTTTACTACATTTCCGAACTCCAGACTCATAATGGGAATTTTTGGTTATGTAAACTACACTTAGTCTGATTTAAGATTAGAACCCAGGGCCTTGTGATCACTACGTGCATCATAAACTACATAACCAATTAGGCAGTTTAATATTTCATTATCATTACTTCTCTGTAGAAAGGAAAACCTGGAGAAGGATTAGTACATACTACATAATGTTTTGTAGAGAACTAAAAACATAATGTTTTGTAGAGAACTAAAAATCACACGTGAAAAATAATAAAAAGAAAGTCTTCTGCGAGTTTCGAGATCCAAGTCAATAACGGTCGAAAAACTGAGCATAATAATAATAATAATAAGCCCGCAGGGCAGCTTGTGGCGAGCTGTTGGTGAGTAACGACACCACGGACCCGAGTGCTTCAGAGAGTCGAACAGGGCCCCTAACTCGGCGTGTCTTCGTCGGTCGAGTGGAAACCGAAGGGTGCCTGCAGGACTCTCGGCTCTGGCTAGCCTTAATTGGCCGTCCAGAGAGGAGCCGTGAGAGCTATATCGACGTAGGAAGATAATGCGTTCCTACGTCGATGTACTCCAGGGGTGGAAGTGTTAAAGGGCATAACGCCGCGAGTAACTTCGGAGAAAGCGCAGCACACCTCTCTACACCCCTGAGCCGCTCACACCGGTGTTGCCCTCAGTTGTCCTAGGACGACCGTTTGAGGGCCCATCTAGTAAGCGGCGAGTCACCGCCGGCCACGGGTAATTAGGTATCACTAATTATGGCCGGTGTCCGTCCCCTTTGAAATAGTCCAGTTTTTGTCCATCAAACCTCATTTACATAGTCCTTGTTTCTTTCCATAATTTACAATAGTCCTTGCACCTGCCGGGGTCAGTTCGCTGGTTATGTTTCTTCATTTTTAGCAAGTGATCTCAGCAGGTGGCTTACATAACATTAACTTCTCGCAAAGGGCCTCTACGTGTTGGACCCATGTCCCCATGCAAGCCTTTCAAAGGTCCGGGTAAAGCCCGTGAATCTCAGCGAGATACATATATAATAATAATAACCATGGCAACCGCTGTCAACGACACGTCGTTTTGTGTAAATAAAAATTTTTTTGGCGAAGAAATATTGAAAAGTATCCGTTTAGACATCAACAAACATCAAAAAACAACACACTTTAAGAGCAAAATTTACAATGCGAACGTGGGTTCGCAAAATGTGGATATGGAAGAAAAACATAACACATCTGTAAATGGCCGAGCCCAGCCGAAGAAACCCCGTGCGGCTGTGTCGGCAGCGGGATGCCCGGTCACCTAGCGCACGCCCAACACCTTTGCCCGGCTCGCCCACCTCGCCCCAGCCTTCGGAGGATGAAGATTTTTTTACACCGCCGACATCTGGGGCCTCTAGCGACGATGCCGGGATATCGGCGTCTCCACCTACATTAACATCTGCGAGGAGAGGACGCCCACCGCTGCCGGCACGCCTGGGACCAGCGGGACATTGTGCTCCGCCCACGGCCCCTGCTACCGGTGGTGTAGTGCGCCGCATGAGATGGACTCCAGAATTAAATTTGAGTGTCATGCGGGCCTACTATGGTGCTACAGAGGGAGGAACCATCCTCACCGCTTACCGTCCGAAATTGTTGTCTCTGTTTCGGGGGCTTCACCCGACTGTCGCCGTTACTCCGCAACGACTATCGGATCAAGTACGTGCCATCCAGCGGTGCAAGTTGTTGGATGACACAGTGCTTGAGCGACTGCACCGCGAAGCACTTCCTGCTCGTACTGAATCCAACGTGCGAAGTGTTGAAGATCCTATCTCTTTGAATAACTTCGCACGATCGGAGGAGGTAAATAGCGAGCAGGTAAGTGTTAGTGACCAGCTACAGGAGCAGGTGAGGAGAGCTCTGGAGGATGCCTTTGCGGAGTATCGGTCTGCACCGATTTCCCTAAGACCATGCCTACCCCGTTTGCCCATGCATAGACGTAACATTTCGCTTGTGAGTGCCCTAGACAATGTTTTAAAGCCACACTGGGAGACCAGTGTGGACTTATGTGATACCCATTCTATTTTGTACTGTGGAGCGGTGGCGGTGTGTCGGGTGGCAGGTGTAAGATTTCCTAATCTACATCGAGCCACCCAACCCACAAATGCTAAACCACTCTGGCAGTGCAGAATAGAGCGGCGTATAAATATGGCTAGGACACTCATAGCGAAATTGTTGTGCTTCCAGGCTGGAAACAACCGCCCGAGAGTTGTGCGTTTCGTGACCCAAGCCTTTGCAGGCACACGAGTGGCTCCTGTGGACTATGTGGCAGGAGTCGCGGAACGCATAGACTACTGGAAGCAAAAAGTTTATGCATGGGCGAAGAGGATTCGCAGGTATAAGGCGAGAGCAGACAGATACCACGTGAATCGCACCTTCCAGACGAATCAAAGGAGTGTATACCAGGCTTGGGAGCGCCCCCAAGAGAGAGTGACTGACGTGCACTTGCCAAATGCGGCCGTCATGGCCGAGTTTTGGCGTAAAATTTGGTCAGTGCCCGTCACTCACTCCGAGGGCGAATGGTTTGATGTTGTTGGACGATCCTGTGGGCCCATTCAGGAAATGGAGCCCGTAGTCATAAGCCGTGAAGATCTGGCCTGTGCGGTTCGTGCGGCGCCGAACTGGAAAAGTCCGGGGCCGGACGGACTGCACGCATTCTGGCTAAAGAGGCTCCAGGGCTCACATTCTCGTCTAGCGACTCAATTCCAAGAAGCTCTTCAATTGGGATCGCTTCCTAGTTTTATGACATCGGGTGTCACTCACTTGATTCACAAATCTGGCAGTACTTCGGAACCTAAAAATTATAGACCGATTACATGTCTACCTACGGTCTATAAACTCCTTACATCCATTCTGAGAATAAAAATCAATAATCACCTTAAGGCACAGCATATTCTATCGCCTACTCAGAATGGCTGTAAGGGGGGGTCCCGGGGTACAAAGGATTTGCTCCTCATTGATATTGCCATTTGCCAACAGGTACGACGATCCAGAAAGAATGTCTCCATGGCCTGGATTGACTATAAGAAGGCCTATGATTCGGTGCCTCATACATGGCTGGGGAGGGTGCTAGAGCTGTACAGAGTACACCCGGCGCTGTGCTCTTTCCTCGGTTCGTGTATGAGGCAGTGGACCACAGTTCTTCGTCACCCAGGATGTGGTGGCCTTTCTGGTTCGTCGGACTTGATAAAGATAAGCAGGGGTATCTTTCAGGGCGACAGTTTGAGTCCGTTGTGGTTCTGCTTAGCTTTGAATCCATTAAGTGCTATACTTAAGGATTCAAAGCTAGGTTACCATTTGCGGAGGGAGAGTGAGCCTATATCTCATCTACTGTACATGGATGACCTCAAGTTGTACGCTTCGAAGAAAACAGACCTGATGGAGTTGCTCAAAATAACCGGCAATTTTAGCAACGACATCGGAATGGAGTTTGGAGTAGACAAGTGTGCGGTCATCCATGTACAAAGAGGGAGAGTTGAAGATTCTTTTAATCTACAGCTCTCTGAAGATATATCCCTCAGGTCTCTCTCTAAAATGGATTCCTACAAGTATCTTGGTATGTCACAAGCCTTAAGTATAGCGGAACAGGATATGAAACAATCATTGAGGGATCGGTTCTTTGCCCGCCTGATAAAAGTGTTAAAAAGCCTTCTATCAGGTGGAAATAGGGTCCGAGCTTTCAATGGTTGGGTCATACCTGTTCTTACATACTCTTTTGGCATACTAAGGTGGACTCAGTCTGAACTGGATGCCCTGGATAGAAAGGTCCGTCGATTGCTGACAGCGTATCGTATGCATCACCCGCGGTCATCTGTTATGAGGTTGTACATCCCGCGGAAGTGCGGTGGTCGTGGGTTTTTAAACGCTAAGACACTACACAACCGCGAGGTGTGCAATCTCAGACAGTACTTTTTGAGTGTATCCGTGGTGATGTATCGAGATGTTGCCGCAATCGATAGAGGCCTAACTCCGCTTTCCTTGGCAAACGGGAACTGGCGAAGGCCCCAGGTATTAAGTACTTCGGACCGCACAGCCATATGGAAGGGCAAGGAGCTACACGGACGGTTCTATCGGGCTCTTACAGGGCCTGATGTGGACCAGCTCGCTTCCGTGACCTGGCTACGCTTCAGCAACCTTTTTGGGGAAACTGAAGGCTTTGTCTTTGCAATTATGGACGAAGTTATCATAACGAACAACTACCGGAAGTACATCCTAAAGGACGGCACGGTTGACATTTGTCGGGCATGCCACCGTCCCGGTGAGTCTATTAGACATGTAGTTTCCGGTTGTTCTCGTCTTGCTAACGGAGAGTACTTGCACAGACACAACCAAGTGGCTAGGATTATCCATCAGCAACTTGCTCTTAAATATGGCCTTGTGGACTCTGAAGTACCGTACTACCAGTACCAGCCTCTTCCAGTTCTCGAAAGTGATCATATCACGCTCTACTGGGATCGATCTGTTATCACGGATAGGACTATTGTAGCCAATAAACCTGATATCGTGATAATAGATCGATCGATGCGTCGTGTAATGCTAGTTGATGTCACCATTCCGCATGATGAGAACCTTGTAAAGGCCGAAAAAGAAAAATTATCAAAATATTTGGACCTGGCCCATGAGGTTACCGCCATGTGGAATGTTGATTCAACTATCATTATTCCGATGGTCGTTTCAGTCAACGGCCTTATAGCGAAGAGCTTCGATAAACACCTTGAGAAGCTCTCGCTAGGCAGTTGGGTGAAGGGCCTGATACAGAAGGCAGTAATGTTGGACACGGCACGCATTGTGAGGAGGTTCCTCTCTTTGGAGCCTTGACCGCCGGTAGCATGGGTCGTAGACCTTGCTGTCGGTGGAGCACATTTTTTTTATACAATATATATAAGAATATTTGTATTTTATATTTTTATATATATTTTATAAGAAATTATACTGAATAAATATATACATAATAATAATAATAACCATGGCAACCGCTGTCAACGACACGTCGTTTTGTGAAATAAAAATTTTTTTTGCGAAGAAATATAGAAATTATCCGTTTAGACATTAAAAAAACAACAAAAAACAACACAGTTCAAGAGAAAAATTTTACAATGCGAACGTGGGTTCGCAAAATGTGGTATTGGAAGAAAATACATATAACATCTGTAAATGGCCGAGCCCAGCCGAAGAAACCCCGTGCGGCTGTGTCGGCAGCGGGATGCCCGGTCACCTAGCGCACGCCCAACACCTTTGCCCGGCTCGCCCGCCTCGCCCCAGCCTTCGGAGGATGAAGATTTTTTCACACCGCCGACATCTGGGGCCTCTAGCGACGATGCCGGGATATCGGCGACTCCACCTACATTAACATCTGCGAGGAGAGGACGCCCACCGCTGCTGGCACGCCTGGGACCAGCGGGACATTGTGCTCCGCCCACGGCCCCTGCTACCGGTGGTGTAGTGCGCCGCATGAGATGGACTCCGGAATTAAATCTGAGTGTCATGCGGGCCTACTATGGTGCTACAGAGGGAGGAACCATCCTCACCGCTTACTGTCCGAAATTGTTGTCTCTGTTTCAGGGGCTTCACCCGACTGTCGCCGTTACTGCGCAACGACTATCGGATCAAGTACGTGCCATCCAGCGGTGCAAGTTGTTGGATGACACAGTGCTTGAGCGACTGCGCCGCGAAGCACTTCCTGCTCGTACTGACTCCAACGTGCGAAGTGTTGAAGAACCTATCTCTTTAAATAACTTCGCACGATCGGAGGAGGTAAATAGCGAGCAGGTAAGTGTTAGTGACCAGCTACAGGAGCAGGTGAGGAGAGCTCTGGAGGATGCATTTGCGGAGTATCGGCCTGCACCGATTTCCCTAAGACCATGCCTACCCCGTTTGCCCATGCACAGACGTAACATTTCGCTTGTGAGTGCCCTAGACAATGTTTTAAAGCCACACTGGGAGACCAGTGTGGACTTATGTGATACCCATTCTATTTTGTACTGTGGAGCGGTGGCGGTGTGTCGGGTGGCAGGTGTAAGATTTCCTAATCTACATCGAGCCACCCAACCCACAAATACTAAACCATTCTGGCAGTGCAGAATAGAGCGGCGTATAAATATGGCTAGGACACTCATAGCGAAATTGTTGTGCTTCCAGGCTGGAAACAACCGCCCGAGAGTTATGCGTTTCGTGGCCCAAGCCTTTGCAGGCACAGGAGTGGCTCCTGTGGACTATGTGGCAGGGGTCGCGGAACGCATAGACTACTGGAAGCAAAAAGTTTATGCATGGGCGAAGAGGATTCGCAGGTATAAGGCGAGAGTAGATAGATACCACGTGAATCGCACCTTCCAGACGAATCAAAGGAGTGTATACCAGGCTTGGGAGCGCCCCCAAGAGAGAGTGACTGACGTGCACTTGCCAAATGCGGCCGTCATGGCCGAGTTTTGGCGTAAAATTTGGTCAGTGCCCGTCAGTCACTCCGAGGGCGAATGGTTTGATGTTGTTGGACGATCCTGTGGGCCCATTCAGGAAATGGAGCCCGTAGTCATAAGCCGTGAAGATCTGGCCTGTGCGGTTCGTGCGGCGCCGAACTGGAAAAGTCCGGGGCCGGATGGACTGCACGCATTCTGGCTAAAGAGGCTCCAGGGCTCACATTCTCGTCTAGCGACTCAATTCCAAGAAGCTCTTCAATTGGGATCGCTTCCTAGTTTTATGACATCGGGTGTCACTCACTTGATTTACAAATCTGGCAGCACTTCGGAACCTAAAAATTATAGACCGATTACATGTCTACCTACGGTCTATAAACTCCTTACATCCATTCTGAGAATAAAAATCAATAATCACCTTAAGGCACAGCATATTCTATCGCCTACTCAGAATGGTTGTAAGGGGGGGTCCCGGGGTACAAAGGATTTGCTCCTCATTGATATGGCCATTTGCCAACAGGTGCGACGATCCAGAAAGAATGTCTCCATGGCCTGGATTGACTATAAGAAGGCCTATGATTCGGTGCCTCATACATGGCTGGGGAGGGTGCTAGAGCTGTACAGAGTACACCCGGCGCTGTGCTCTTTCCTCGGTTCGTGTATGAGGCAGTGGACCACAGTTCTTCGTCACCCAGGCTGTGGAGGCCTTTCTGGTTCGTCGGACTTGATAAAGATAAGCAGGGGTATCTTTCAGGGCGACAGTTTGAGTCCGTTGTGGTTCTGCTTAGCTTTGAATCCATTAAGTGCTATACTTAAGGATTCAAAGCTAGGTTACCATTTGCGGAGGGAGAGTGAGCCTATATCTCATCTACTGTACATGGATGACCTCAAGTTGTACGCTTCGAAGAAAACAGCCCTGATGGAGTTGCTCAAAATAACCGGCAATTTTAGCAACGACATCGGAATGGAGTTTGGAGTAGACAAGTGTGCGGTAATCCATGTACAAAGAGGGAGAGTTGAAGATTCTTTTAATCTACAGCTCTCTGAAGATATATCCCTCAGGTCTCTCTCTGAAATGGATTCTTACAAGTATCTTGGTATGTCACAAGCCTTAAGTATAGCTGAACAGGATATGAAACAATCATTGAAAGATCGGTTCTTTGCCCGCCTGATAAAAGTGTTAAAAAGCCTTCTATCAGGTGGAAATAAGGTCCGAACTTTCAATGGTTGGGTCATGCCTGTTCTTACATACTCTTTTGGCATACTAAGGTGGACTCAGTCTGAACTGGATGCCCTGGATAGAAAGGTCCGTCGATTGTTGACAGCGTATCGTATGCATCACCCGCGGTCATCTGTTATGAGGTTGTACATCCCGCGGAAGTGCGGTGGTCGTGGGTTTTTAAACGCTAAGACTCTACACAACCGCGAGGTGTGCAATCTCAGACAGTACTTTTTGAGTGTATCCGTGGTGATGTATCGAGATGTTGCCGCAATCGATAGAGGCCTAACTCCGCTTTCCTTGGCAAACGAGAACTGGCGAAGGCCCCAGGTATTAAGTATTTCGGACCGCACAGCCATATGGAAGGGCAAGGAGCTACACGGACGGTTCTATCGGGCTCTTACAGGGCCTGATGTGGACCAGCTCGCTTCCGTGAACTGGCTACGCTTCAGCAACCTTTTTGGGGAAACTGAAGGGTTTGTCTTTGCAATTATGGACGAAGTTATCATGACGAACAACTACCGGAAGCACATCCTAAAGGACGGCACGGTTGACATTTGTCGGGCATGCCACCGTCCCGGTGAGTCTATTAGACATGTAGTTTCCAGTTGTTCTCGTCTTGCTAACGGAGAGTACTTGCACAGACACAACCAAGTGGCTAGAATTACCCATCAGCAACTTGCTCCTAAATATGGCCTTGTGGACTCTGAAGTACCGTACTACCAGTACCAGCCTCTTCCAGTTCCCGAAAGTGGTCATATCACGCTCTACTGGGATCGATCTATTATCACGGACAGGACTATTGTAGCCAATAAACCTGATATCGTGATAATAGATCGATCGATGCGTCGTGTAATGCTAGTTGATGTCACCATTCCGCATGATGAGAACCTTGTGAAGGCCGAAAAAGAAAAATTATCAAAATATTTGGACCTGGCCCATGAGGTTACCGCCATGTGGAATGTTGATTCAACTATCATTATTCCGATGGTCGTTTCAGTCAACGGCCTTATAGCGAAGAGCTTCGATAACCACCTTGAGAAGCTCTCGCTAGGCAGTTGGGTGAAGGGCCTGATACAGAAGGCAGTAATGTTGGACACGGCACGCATTGTGAGGAGGTTCCTCTCTTTGGAGCCCTGACCACCGGTAGCTTGGGTCGTAGACCTTGCTGTCGGTGGAGCACATTTTTTTTATACAATATATATAAGAATATTTGTATTTTATATTTTTATATATATTTTATAAGAAATTATACTTAATAAATATATACATAATAATAATACACTTTGTTGTACACCAAAAAACAATACAAGAAACAATTTAAATACAAAAACAGTACAAATGGCGGTCTTATCGCTTAAAGCAATTTCTTCCAGACAACCATTGGAAGGAAAACAAATAAGAATAAAAAGGGCAGTTGGTGGTGTACACTATTGATAATAATTTACAATACACATATATAATATAAACCTAGTCATATATATACAGACATTACAATATACACTATTACATACCACACACATATTATAGCTAACAGATAAAGATAAATAGCAAGTAATCATATTATTGACAGATAGTGACTCTTAACCATGTTTTTGAACGAAACCAACGACTTTGCACGTCTAACTGACACTGGCAATGCATTCCACAGACGGACGGCTTGAATGGTAAAGGATTTATCGAAGAAATTTGTGGAATGCATCGGCATTTTCAGTTTTTAATTTTCCGATGATCTCAGGAACTAATTACAGGAGCATAATACTCTGGCAAGCCGAGGCGGGCTCAATAACGCGTTTATGAAAGCAATTGATATTTGCACATCCATCGGACTCCCAATCTAGATGGAAAGCTCCCGGGCGCCCCGTTCATACGGTCGGGCGCATATTGCAGTCATTGGCGGTGCATCACGATGGGTTACTGTTACAATGCTATATGTATTACGCGGGTGAAATATTGCCGCTGCATTGGATGCGTCAGTAAAACGAGGCTGGGACTTTATTCGCTATGACCAAATAAACAGGTAATTGTAACGCGACGCGTTACCTTAATGGTATAGGTCCACTGGAGTACCAGTGGACCTATACATTTGCGATCTAGTATACATCTGGAGTACCGTCTTTAAAATAATCACAGTAAGTCGCATTTTTGGCAATACTGTGCTAAGCACGTATTCCTAATGTGAAGACATATCTACGTTTCTGTATATCGTCGTTGTCAAACCGATATCTGCTTTGTGCAAAAAGTAAAAATTTTATATGACGTCTTTTGTAAAATTTTATATGAAACATAATTTTGAAGCAAATTTTGTAGCGACCATAGTTCACCGTACTCAGAGTCACATAGCAGTCGTTTTGTACAAAAGGTTTCTGGTTTTTAACCGACTTCAAAAAGGAAGAGGTTCTATGTTCGGTTGTATGTATCCTTTTTTTTTATGTATGTTCAGCGATATTTCCGTCAATTGTAGACCAATTTTGATGTTTTTTTTTTGCATTGGGTTCAGTATAGCTCCGAGGTGGTCCCATTTTAATTTCATTGGCATTGGACCTTGGACTTAGAAGATACACCAGGGAACTCCTTAACGACAAACAATAGGCATGTGTAAATTGAGATATTATGGGTATTCCGTCAATCCTATAGGTGCCCTACTATAGAACTAAGCAGTATATTAGCCAACTTCAAAAAAGGAGGTTAATAATCCTGTTTATAACTTCTTTGCTTATGAACCGATTTTGATGATTCTTTTTGCATTTGGTTCAGTATAATTTTGAGGTGGTCCTATTTTATTATTATTGGTATTGGACCTTGGACTTTGAAGATACAAGAGGGAACTCCTTAACGGCGAACAGCACGAATGTATAGATTCCGTTATTATAGTCATTATATTATTCCTGTAGGTACCTAACTGTACAACTCAGCAAAATCATATAATATCGGTATATAAATATTACTAAATAATTCACTCGTCACTTAAAATTGTAAAATAAAAATCTTTTAAAAAAAAGGTAAACCGACTTCAAAAAGCAAAGAATAAATATTTGAAGTCGGTGCCAAGTAACCGACTGCACCAACCAGCACCGACTTCAAATATTTATTCTTTGCTTTTTGAAGTCGGTTTACCTTTTTTTAAAGATTTTTAAACTAATTTATTTAGTAAACTTGTCACAATAGTCAGAATGTCGAAATTCCTAAAAAGTACACATAGCAGATATTGGTTTGATGATAACGATATTTAAGGTTCCCAAATGAATGCAGTATCGGCACATACGGTAGATATTTATGATAAAATTTAAACGATTGCCTAGGTAAAGTGCGTGATCATTTGACGATGTTAGCTTAACGCGCCACGTTTGTTCATAGCGAATAAGGATTCTGTTTAAAATTATATTTTTATCTACGATGTTGTTTAATTGGAAACGGGGTATGTGAGGCAACCATTGTATAAGACAAACTGCACTAATTTACAGATATGCCCATGCACAGTATATATTTACGTTATTATTTAATATCCAAACAAAAATCAGCTTTAGTAAATCTAAGACGAAATGAAACATGTATACACAGGTAACGTATATGTATACATTAAATTTAACTTATTTTAGAATAAGATAATTACAGCAATCATCAGATTGACTTAGTTTTCAATCCGATCTCTATAACTGTTAAGTTAATACTTGATTTAGGATCGACTTGCAAGCATAATGTTTGCGCTTTACCACCTGGTCAAGTTGTGTCAACAAGATTAATTGAAGTCTGCAACAATAACACGTCACCAACTAGGGGTAGATGCATTGTGCACAGTTGTGTGTATATGTTAATACATGATTTGCAGCATGTCGCCGCTTCATAAACCTATCATTCAAACAAGCTCAATTATTAGTACGAGAACTGACTTTAGGCCCGCCCTGGATGTATGATTTCTGGAAATGTTTTTAGAGAAATAAACACTGTCACGCCTATATTCCCCACGAAGCAAAATGTAATCAGATTAATGATTAAAGATTACTCTTATATTTCGTTATCATCAACGATTACGATTACATTTTTAATCTTCAATCATGATTGAACATTTTACCCATCTCTACTTATACCCACAGATCGCCAATGATATAAGGTCCTAATTTAATATGACGCGACCGTATTGCCATTATATCTGGCACAATTCAAGACAAAAAATTTGATAGAAAATTATAGTTTAAAAATAAATAAAAAAACACGCCTTAATTACAAGCCGAACTGAAAAGGAGAAAATAATAACGAAACAATTAATTTATCATGAAAACCGTAGGGTGCTCGACATCGTTTGTAAAAATAGTTGATAGCTATTTATAAAAGTAGACTTATTATAAATATGTAGTAAAAAGACTAAGTGAGAGAGGTATGCAAGGTAAGAACCTGTTGGAACTCTGTACTCTCTGTCTACCCCGGAAGGGATTTGGCGTGATGATAAAGATAGATAGAGAAAAAGACCAACGAGGCAGTCTGTAATTGTATGAAAATGTACTTATATTGTAATTAATAGAGTAAAGGTGTATGTGAAACATATCTGACGTGATGATATAGATACGTAGAGAAAAGTGACCTAATCTTGATCAAAAACTGTATCTAACCACTATTTAAGGTAATTCATTAATTAAAACAAGTTACCTCCTGTATCAATGAGAATATTTTTTATGTACAAACAATTCATTCTTCAATCACTGTAATTCAAATTTTATTAAATATTTACGTCACACGGTAGTTGAACAATTCCAATCATCGTTTGTAACAATTATTTCGTACAGTGTCACTGAAACATTCGCTAAAATAAAATACAAACTACATGTTACGAATTATTTCAATAATAATAAATGTAATTAACACACTATTAACTGCAATATTAATGAATCAACCTTTATTACAGCATATCATTTATTTACAATAATATGTGTTATTGGTGAACATATTAACTCGGTAGCTTTTAGTTTTGTGTGCCTAATCGTAATGTATTTCCGTTAATATTAAAAGGCAATTCAATATTGTGATTAAATAGCAAAGAAAGATTTTGCAGAAAATCTTGGGCCCCGTCTGAAACTCAGATAGAGGTTGGAGAGTGCGCAATAACGCCGAAATCGAAGAACTCATGGCTTGCCCTAATATCCAAGGAGAGGCCAAAGCGTACAGACTCCGATGGCTTGGCTACATTCAAAGAATGGGAGAAGACCGTAGTGTAAAGAAAGCCTATCTGGACCGACCAATCGGCCGCCGGCCTGTTGGTAGTCCCAGATATCGCTGGAAGGACATGGTTGAGTCGTGAGAAGTGGTCAAATCTCGTTTCGGAGGCCAAGACTCACTTAGGGTCGCTGAGCCAACGGAGTGAGTTAGTAAGTGGTAAATAGCAATGCTTTTCTGGATATATTAAAAGGCGTGTACACAACACACAATGCAGGTGTAATTTAAGCCACAAAACTGTTCACTATTCCATGATTCGTATATCGAATTAAAAAGAGTTTAATATGCACAATCGTGTTCCAAAATGAATTTTAAAGTAAAGTAAAAGAATTTAATTTGCACAATCGTGTTCCAAAATGAATTTTAAAGTAAAGTACTTAAAACAAGTTTTATCATTTTTAAAGAGGAGTTTGCATCACTGCGTGGTTGCGGTGTTCCTTGTGATCACCAAGGTTAACGAACATTCAGAACGATCGACCCAAGTCAAGTCTAGTGACAATTTGTTAAATTTTTGCTAAAGATCTTCACCTTGATTTAGAAGGCATGTTAAGCTGTTCATACAGTTACTTCTTCATGTTGTAATGATTAAGCTAAGTTGGAAGTGAGTTGATTAGTTCCAAGAAGGTCAAGAGACCTATCTCCACCAATCCACACTGGGTCAGCGTCGTAGAGAATGACCTATTCTCTCTCACCTTAATTTATAGAAAAAGCCTTTGTATATCAGTGGGACTGAATAGTTTGATTATTACATTTCCCTAATTATATCCCAGTAAATTTGAGCTGGCACAATTTTACTAATAAAGTGCTGTTACAAAATATAGCCAGATCCAGGCCTACTATACGCATGCTATAAGGATGGATCGCGTGCCGTTGGAGATTTATAACTCAATCCAGCAATCAGTGAAACGCTTAACTAGCTGGCGATAAGGTGTCGGCAATGATTGCATCCGTCTATTCACTGAAATACTGAACTATCGATTGTTGACTGTTCAATACCTTTCGGTTGTACTAGAGACCTTCGTGTAGATAAGTATCTTATGAATCGAATTGCTAAGTAATATAAACAGATTGATCAAAGTGAAATAAACCGTATTTACGATTTAAGTTCATAATTAATTTTACCACGTCCATCATATCAATATTCTTTGTCACGCCTATATTCTCTAAGCGGGGGTGGCAGAGGTGTACTGTCTACATCCACTTTTCGCCGACGATGTTAGTTTCCATGTAAATGGGAGCGAGCTTATAGCCGTTATACTGGGCACAGTGCTAGACTCAAGACTGATACCGGGAAATTTTCCACCGAAAAATTCAGTTCTTTCGACCTTTGAACTCAGGCAGGATATAATGATCGCTGCGTGCATTAGCCACTAGACTAAAGAAGCATACAAAGTTTAAATCGTATTACCGATTCTTATCGTACTTATAAAGATGACCACTATCCACTGTCTGGGAATAGGTAGATAGATAGTAGTATATATATAGAATATGTAACTAACTATACTTACCTTTTAAAGACATATTATTTATTTTTGTGGAATAAAAGACACACCAGTTTGATTGTTGTCTGATGCATTAAATATCAGCAGTATCAATAGGTATTTAATAAAAATACTTTTATGAATTTGTAACTATTATAATTATCATAATAACATTCGCTTATCCGTATATGTGTGGTACCTATAACTCTCTTTTCCCTCACCCGTTTCTTTAATAAAATAAGAAATCTTAGATACAGTTCTATACAATAAGCTTCGTATCCTGAAACGTCTACTTACCTGCCATTGTTCCACCTGTGTTGGCAATATCCGTCGGCGGAAGAGAGCCGTGTGGAATGAAAGAAAAAGGAAATGGAACGGCTGATAATTGTACTAGCTTATACATTGTACTACCCACAATGGCATCGATGCCTGTCAATTGGATTTAATACAGAGATTTTATTAAAAGATTAAATTTATTTATAGTTAATGGAATTGTGGTAGAATTATATAAAAAGAAGCTCAATTGAAACATTGAACAGACGTTATACATTTCTCGCCGAAACTTTTCAGCGTGCCTTCCGATGCGATGGTAAATGTAATAATTTTGACTAATTAAACCGGGTACCGGCGAAGACCTAGACTGTCTTACCATGACCAAACAGGCTGTGTCCTATCAGAAGGGCAAGTCAAGAATCTCCGTAACCGGCAAGCGTGTATGAGACGAACTATCAGAGTGGAGTAAGCCAGACAAGTCTGTAAGAAATGAACCTGTCTATCTATCTATCTATCTATTTATATGTCTATCTATCTATCTATCTATTTATAAAGATAGATAGACAGATAGACATATAAATGATTTTTGATTTTGACCTTATTTGCCTATACAAATAAATAATTTATAGCTTTGACTTTGTCACATATCATATGTCATAGTAAAAAATAACAATGGTCATAGTTTTACTACCCCCTTAACTAGTAGATTAGCCCTTTGCCAAGATTAGCCTATCCAGGGTTTGATCCAAGATCGAACAAAAGTAATCTTTCGAAAGAAATTTTCCCGTATCAATCCAGAGACTGGCTTTGTGCCTAAGTGTGTGCAAACAAAAATGACAAAAGTTACATCGACACAAGAAAAGATAATTATTTAGTAACGCCCAGACTAAAAGCACATAGGACTGGCACTAAGTCGTGTATTCAACAAATACTAGTTTCAAATGAAGTTACATACGTGGGCTATATTTTGGTCTTAGCACATGTGTACTTGGTACATTATATACCGTATATAATTGGATCCACTTGTACGTCTGGCGAGTGTATCCAACAAACTCGGGGCTGGCACATAGTGGTATGATTTAGACAAGTCGTCCGCTCTGCAAGTTTAGATGTATTCCATTTGGTACTATTAGAATTTGGACTATTTATAATGCGTTTTTTATCAAGAAATGGCCAATAGTCTCGTCAATTATTTATTAACGTCGCGGAATATAATCATTTAGGTTAAAAACCCAACGTGTATTGTATTTAACTTTGGAATAGTTATCTTCCATCTATTCATTTATCTATATTGCCACGCCTAATTCCTTGAACCGTTGAATGGTAGCTCGTTGAAATGTAGGCATGAACTTACTATGTAGATAAAGAATTATAAACAGTTTAACTAACAATTTTATTGACAAGTATTTATTAAATCAATAATCTAAATAACATGTTAATGTTCATTCAGCTATTTAAGCTTTTATGTACTCATTGGTAATCAGTTGGCACTTTGTACTCTCGGCCTACGCGCAAGGGATCTGGTGTGATGATGATCTATCATGGACCAAGACACCTTCCCTTTCCCCAGCATCATATTAATATTATAAATGTGAAAGTTTTTATGTTTTGATGTTTGTTACACAATCAAGCAAAAAACGGATGTACGGATTTGATTGAAATTTGGCACACAGTTTATTACCTGGATTAACACATACTATTTTATTTCGGAAAAATGTTAGGTTCCTGTCTAAAGTCAACGCGGACGAAATCGAGGGCAGAAGCTTCACCCCCGAAACAACCGATTAACAGGGTCGATCTAATAAACGCAAAAGGAGCAAACCAGCCACAGCCGCTCAGTTTCTGCTCCAACTAGTCCTCACACGGTGCATTACCCGCGTCCACCGCATTCGAGAGCTATTTGCTGCCGGGGATCAGATTAATGTTGCCACTTTTCTACTTGTCGTAACCACTGAACTCACCCAGCCCCTACGTCCAATTGTACTCCCGCCTGAATTATTTATGTTAAGTATCTGTACGACGCTGTTAGAACATAACGCACAAAAGGATTTCAGAATAGCTTTCGAAAGAAATTTATAGATACAGAAAATAAAGCATTTCATGACGGCAAATAATGAGAACGTTGTGCTTATAAAGAACCTTATTTTCGCATAAAAAATAATTCAAGATTAGAAATTATATTTTATATGACAAGTAGATAAAAGATTAGTTAGAGTGAATTTATAATAAGTACAATATTTAAGCGTAGTACGAATGTTACAATGAATTTTTATTTACTTCTGTAATTCAAGAAACGAAGTTGTCTTTTTCAGGAGAAAACTCTTACTGAAAGAATTTCACTAATTTGTTTGTTATTACGGAACATACAGTTACAGAATTTGTAAAAATTAGGTAATCCAGTAAAAGAGACGTACGGTTAAATTGGATTAAACGGTATAATAATAATATAAAGGGGAACAAAATTAAAAAGAGTTTCATGTTTATCTGCCTATATCATCACTCCAGACCAAGAGGTCTTATGCCCCGCTCTTGTGGGGTATCAAATCATAATGTAGTTAATAATGTTTTATACATTATAAGCAAATTTTACCTACCATAATTTTACTCGATCGTAACACATTAGCAATGGTTGGATGTAAAAATGCATCTTCGTGTATGAGGCATTACCTTCTTATTATTGTTAGTACATCTTTAAATTATACCGAAAGAACCCGACATTATACCGAAGATATCCCGGACATCAGTCTGTACGAGATTAATACAGCTCTCAAACAGCTCAAAAACCATAGGGCACCAGGCGATGAACGTATGACAACTGAGCTTCTCAAGGCTGGTGGGAAGCCGATACTAAAGGCTCTCCAGAAGCTATTTAATTCCATCATTGTCGAGGGCAAAACGCCAAAGTCACGGCACAGAAGTATGGTGGTTCCCTTCTTCAAAAAGGGTGACAAAACACTATTGCAAAACTGTAGACCAATATCACTTCTAATCAAATATATAAGCTGTTTTCGAGAGTCGTTACAAATCGTCTCACACGCAAACTCAATGACTTCCAGCCTCCCGGACAAGCCGGTTTTCGAAAAGGCTTTAGCGCCATAGACCACATACATATGCTGCGGCAGGTTAACAGAAGACAGAGGAGTATAACCGGTCACTATGCTTAGCGATTATGGACTATGAAAAAGCCTTTGATTCGATTGAGACATGGGCTGTGCTACAGTCACTCCAGCGGTGCCAAGTAGACCACAGCTATATCGAAGTGTTTAAGAGTTAGCATGAAAACCCCACGATGTCAGTCCGTCTCCATGGCCAGAACTCAAACCCATCCAACTGCAGCGAGGCGTGAGAAAGGGAGACGTTATATCTCCAGAACTGTCATCCGCCGCGCTGGAAGACGTTTTTAAGCTTCTGGACTGGAGAGAATATGGCATCAATATCAACGGCTAGTACATCTCTTACTTTCGGTTTACCGACGATATCGTGGGCATGGCTGAGACCCTGAAAGAAATCGGCACTATGCTCGATGAGCTCAGCAGTGTCTCTCAATAAGTGGGACTTAAAATAAACATGGACAAGACGAAAATCATGTGAACACCCATGTCGTACCCACTCCTGTGAAGGTTGGAGACTCTACACTCGAAGTTGTAGAATATTATGTATACAATTGTTAGATTAAATACAATAAGTGTTAGATTATACACAATAATAGTAATGTTAGTTAGTTAATAATTATAACTATTACGTTTTTATTAATAAGTCGATTGTTACTTAGTCTGTATCGATTATAAATAATTATTATTTTGTAATGGCAACACTGTAAAGGCGAGAATGATGACAACACTGTTTAATGCCAAGCACATTGGCGGAGCATCATTCTCGTTTGAGACGCCTTTCGATCAACACGTAAAGGGAAATACAGTGAAGACCGGATAATCAGTTCTTTTATTTCTGATAATAACCTCTCCAACGTCGTGCGGCTTTTATCAGAAGTGGGATATACCCACATTTTATTACATAATATGGGTCGGCAGCGGTCGAAACGCTCACACGCTCGCCACGCGGAAAAACGAAAACGGACAAGACATAGAAGCATGACGAACGAATCGTCGGATAATTCGTCTACCCACAGTGGAAGAAATGGAAATAAATCTTCAAAACGTTGACGATCACGGAGTACACGTGACAAACAAAACCACAGGCAGGATAGTGTTGGCCGTGGAAGAGGTCTCAAGGCTGTACATTCAAGAATTTCTGCGACCGGACGTGATAGAGGAACCAGTTTGTTAGCAACGGAGGTGCAAGGACGTGGTGCAATGAGCAGGGAACGGCGAACGCAGTTGGAGGAGGCCGTCGCGTCAGAGATGGGTAGCTTGCAGCCAGCGTCGGTGCTCCCTTCGACAACACCCGAGGTACGATCGCAGCCTGGACCGTCTTGTGAGTACAGTACAAATAGTAATCCTAATGTAGTGCTTAATATGAGCGACTTTTCGCAATTATTACAATCGTTTGGTAGGCCCAATCTACCCTCATCAATTAATACTAATATTAATATGATACCTGAATTCGATCCATCGATAAAAAACCACAGAATCGATGCATGGATTGCAAAGGTGAACGAATGTGCGAAAATATACAATTGGGACGCAATGCAAGTCATGCATTATGCATTGCCAAAACTTATAGGTAATGCGAAAAAATGGTATCAGAGCCAAACCACTATTTTGCACAGTTGGAAACAGTGGCAGGTACTATTACGTAAAGCTTTCCCTTGTGAAACAAATTATGGTGTCCTTTTAACAGAAATGCTTGAGCGTCGGCTTAAATTTGGTGCAAATTTAGATGAATACTATTATGATAAAGTCATGTTATTAAGTTCGTGTAACATTTCTGGAAAAAAGTCTGTCGATTGTATCATTCATGGTATTGACGATAGGACGATACGTGCCGGTGCATCTTCTGCGCGTTTTGTGGAACCAGAAGACTTATATAAATATCTGAAGGACGTTTGTAAAGAACAAAAGGATACATTGCAAATTCTAGTGTGAACACTTATTAGTTGATATATGATTATATCTTATATGATTGGTTGTACATGGATTATAGATTGATTGATAGAGATTGATAGATAGTAGAGACCAATCTGGAAGGTGAGGCACGGTCGTGAAGTCTAACGGTAAGCTTGACCTTTTGACTGATCGGCGAGGGGTCCACTGCAGATTGTGAATATGTGGTGAATCTGGAATGTGCGGCACGGTTGCAGAGTCTTGTAACAATGAGGTACTTGACTTTGTAGCGAGGGGCCCACTGCAGATATAGCATGATTCGTACTTATCTGGAAGATGTGGCACGATCATAGAGTCCGTAGCATAATTAGCTCGGATTTTGTGATGAGGGGTCCGTTGCAGGTAGTGCTATGATAGACTGGAAGGCAAGGGTGACCCAATGATTGGGTGAAGTCCTTGATGCAGTCATGTTGCTTGAAGTACTATCCGGATCATGTTGAACGACAGGAGTATAATATGAGATAGATGACTATATTATACATTAGTGGTTACAGTTTGAGGACAAACCTGATTGGTCAGAATGGCCGAATGTTAGATTAAATACAATAAGTGTTAGATTATACACAATAATAGTAATGTTAGTTAGTTAATAATTATAACTATTACGTTTTTATTAATAAGTCGATTGTTACTTAGTCTGTATCGATTATAAATAATTATTATTTTGTAATGGCAACACTGTAAAGGCGAGAATGATGACAACACTGTTTAATGCCAAGCACATTGGCGGAGCATCATTCTCGTTTGAGACGCCTTTCGATCAACACGTAAAGGGAAATACAGTGAAGACCGGATAATCAGTTCTTTTATTTCTGATAATAACCTCTCCAACGTCGTGCGGCTTTTACAATGACGTTTCACCGCCAATATTAAAACGCAAACTTTTATCAAACAATTCAACCAGGCGCGCACTGAAAAAAAATGCGGTCGCTAAAAGTAGATACATCCCTTTCCCCGCACTTCCGTTCGCGCAGGTGAAAATATTACGTGGAGGTGTAAACGAGCCCCGGCAAGACCGTTATTGCCATCGTTAAGTTAAAATTTTCTCTCCTGAATAGCAAAGCGAATGTGAGACATAAACACAGCCATTTATGTTATTTGCGAACGAATATTGGGATGAATAGACGGCGAAATATTAACGGGTACGCTCCGTTTATATTTCGCCGTTTATAATTCAAAAATTACAGGTTTTTGAACGAATAAACTGGATCATTTTTATTTTGTTTGTTTTTATGTAGATAAGGTATGTTAACAGGTCTTGTTAGAACAAAGGAGATCCAATGCAGGGTAGGCAGACAGTATAGAGTTCCAACAGGTTCTTTTCTCAGACCTCTCTGGCTTGGTCCGCTCTCATAGTCATTCGTCGCATATACGCTCGCCGCTTACAGAAACGACATATTTCAGAATATTATTATTTCGAAGAATGACGTTAAGGACACTCGAATATAACTTTTCCACTAAAAAATTGACCGGTAATAGCTCATCACAGATTGAACTGGAAGGTTTGCAGAACATTTTTCGCTAGCTGTGGCAAAATATACCTAGCTTAAGAAAAAGTTATCCTAATATAGCATTTCGAAATGTATTACTAACGTAATACTCCCTAAAAAAATATGCTAGAAACATATTTTTAATGAATTAATTTAAATAAAGGTCGCTACGAATCGTACACAAAAATAATTAAAAAGCTTATCATGTACCCGAACCATTCGTGCAGAAAAATAGTCTCAAATTGTTTGTCCAACTCTCGATTCCCCGAGTCAACTCGTGTTTACTGTTAAAGAATAATAAAGTTGTTTCATTTGCTACACTCGGTAGCCAACAGACGTCAGTTCACGGAAACAAGCAGGCAATAGAACAGATTTCCCTGAGGAGAGCTATTTTACAAGTTTCCATAGAGGAAATGTAAGTGTACTGAAAAACTAGCGGCGCAAGTAATTCGATAGTTGAATTATTGAAAGAATACATATTGTAGTTTTGGGAGTGTGACTATTTGAGGAGTATATTTAGGAAAACATGTACATTTTATATGACACATATTAATGTCTCTAGAAATTTGAGTAATTTAGCTTTTTTAACTTAAAGTTACATCATACTGCACTGCAGTCAGGGATAATCAGATTTTTTGCTTAGCTGTGGGGCAATATACCTAGGTTAAAAAAAACAGTTTTCCTAATATCTCATTGTCAAACGTTTTTCTAACGTAATACTGCTTACTTCGACACTAAAAGAAAATGTGACACACATAAATAAAATATAACTATACTAAAATCATCTATCTATCTATAACCTCACGCCAGATCCCTTGCGGGGTAGGCAGAGAGTACAGAGTTCCAACAGGTTCTTTCCTTACATACCTCTTTGGCTTCCTCGACTCTCATAGTTCGTCTCATACACGCTCGCCGGTTACGGAGACTCTTGACTTTTCCATCAGATAAGACTCGGTTTATTTGGTCGTGGTAAGATAGTCTAGGTCTTCCCCGGTACCTGCATCCTTCCACTTTCACATTGTATATCTGTTTTGTCATTCTTTCCTGTGGCATTCTTTCTATATGCCCGAACCAACGGAGCATGCCCTTTCTCATCTTTACACCGATACTATCTTTCATACCTACTCGCTGTCTTACTATGCTGTTGCTAATGCGGTCGGTCAGCTAACTACTAAAATCATAAACGCCAAAAAATATATTCGTCTCGAACTTAGGAGTAAGATAATTTTATGTATTTTCCGTACTAAGATTATCTTTTGCCTACTGTCTTAGCATCGATATCATTAACCATTTAGTCGTTATTTACAATTAACAATGAAATGGTAAGTCGCTCTAAAACATAATAGAAATAGGTATTTCGATTGACTCGAAATGAATCCAAATGAATAGCCCATAAATATTTTCCTTCGACCAAAAGGTAAACTAGATAACCATTAATTAAGCACATAGTGCGCTACATTATAGAACTTAAAGTAATTAAAGGCTTAAAAAGGCACCCCTCCTGCGCCTATAGAGTTTCAAAGATACTTAATTACATACCGTGAACCCTCTTTGTGTAGGGCCCGTACAAAGAAATAAATATGTTTAGTATTACTGGGAGCGTAAAATTTTGTAATTACAAATTTGCTGTCGTTACATTACAAAAACCACGCATTTGTATATTAATTCTCATTCAAGACGCTTGTAATTCTGTGGCATTGGTCCCTCCCGATGCCCTTACATCCCTTCTTTCGGATAAAGATACCGCACACGGGATCAGACACCGACCTCGCCGGCGAGGTCGAAGAATCCCTTGCCCACCGGCCAGTGCAGAGCACCACGGCGAGACACCTAGTATACGCTCTTCCCCATAGCGACTGCCCAAGCCGAGGCCATTCCTCCTTGAGGCGTCCTTGAGCGAGTTGCCCCCTTGCCCTTCTGGCTCGAGCGTAGTGGTTGCACGCTCGCCCTCTTGTCCGGTGAAGCTGTAAAGGCCCCGCGGCCAACAGCGTAAATCATTCACATACACACACACCCCCACACGCACGATCTGTGGCATTGGTATTGCTGTGTTCTTAGCAATTATCAAGGTCAAGAAATGTTTAGCTTGGTCCGTTCGAGACGGGTGACTGTTTCATCATCATCATCATCATCTCAGCCTATACTTGTCCACTGCTGAACATAGGCCTCCCCAATCGCTTTCCAGCGTAACCGGTCCGATGCCACCTGCATCCAACGACTTCCTGCGATTTTCACAAGATCGTCGGTCCATCTGGCAGGCGGTCGTCCCACGCTGCGCTTGCCAATACGTGGTCTCCACTCTAGAATCTTTCTGCCCCAACGCCCGTCCGATCTACGCGCTATGTGGCCCGCCCATTGCCACTTCAGCTTGCTAATCTTAACGGCTATGTCGGTGACCTTGGTTCTTCTACGAATCTCCTCATTCCTGATTCGATCGCGTAGAGAAACGCCGAGCATAGCTCTCTCCATAGCTCGCTGAGCAACTCTGAGCTTTTTTATGAGACCTATTGTAAGAGACCACGTCTCTGATCCATATATCATTACTGGTAACACACATTGACTAAAAACTTTAGTCTTTAGGCACTGAGGTATTTTGGATGAGAAGATGTTGCGCAGTTTCCCGAACGCTGCCCAGCCGAGTTGGATTCGTCGATTGACCTCTCTCTCAAAGTTGGACCTACCTAACCGGACTACCTGTCCCAGGTAAATGTATTCGTCGA
The DNA here is from genome assembly GCA_905147815.2 of Phalera bucephala. Taxonomy (NCBI): domain Eukaryota; kingdom Metazoa; phylum Arthropoda; class Insecta; order Lepidoptera; family Notodontidae; genus Phalera; species Phalera bucephala. The sequence continues at coordinate 16,706,234 of LR990613.1, forward strand.
CAACTTCAAGAGTAGAGTTCCCAACGGTGAGTGCGGTGGGTACGACATGGACGTTAGACATTATTTTCGTTTTGTCCATGTTCATTTTAAGACCCACTTGTTGAGATACTCTGTTGAGGTCACCGAGCATTCGTCCTAGATCTTTCAGCGACTCTGCCACGACCACAATGTCGTCGGCAAATCGAAGGTGAGTGATGTATTCGCCATTGATGTTGATGCCAAGTCCTTGCCATTCCAAGAGCTTGAAGGCGTCCTCTAAGGTGGCCGTAAACAGTTTCGGAGAAATGACGTCTCCCTGCCTTACTCCTCTTTTTATGGGGATCGCCTTCGTGCACTGCCCCTGTACTCGGACTGACATGGTGGCGTTATTATACAAGCACTTCAACACTTCAATGTACCGATAGTCAATGCGGCATCGCTGGAGAGATCTAAGAACCGCCCAAGTCTCGATCGAATCGAAGGCTTTCTCATAGTCCACAAACGCCAAGCATAGTGGCCGATTATACTCCTCGGTCTTCTGTATAATCTGCCGCAGCGTATGTATGTGGTCTATGGGACTAAAGCCTTTCCGGAAACCGGCTTGTTCGGGAGGCTGGAAGTCATCAAGCCTGCGTTCGAGACGATTCGTGATGACTCTCGAAAACAACTTATAAACATGGCTCAGCAGTGTGATGGGCCTATAATTCTTCAGTAAAGTGTTATCACCTTTCTTGAAAAACAGTACCACCACACCCCTTTTCCATGCTTCCGGCGTTTTCTCTTCGAGCAAGACGGAATTAAACAGCCTCTGAAGGACTTTAAGTACCGGCGTTCCGCCCGCTTTCAGAAGCTCTGCGGTAATTCCGTCTTCGCCTGGCGCTTTGTTATTTCTGAGTTGTTTGAGAGCCATCCTAATCTCGTACAGGCTGATGTCCGGGATATCTTCAGTGTAGTGTCGGGTTAGCTTGGCTCTTGGGTCTTTTACCAAGTCAACAACATGTTCAGCTACTGAGGTGTACAACTGCCCATAGAACCTCTCTATCTCCCTGAGCACCTCTGACCTATTCGACGTTACGTTTCCGTCCTCCGTCTTCAGCTTCGTCAACTGGCTTTGCCCAATAGACGCGTCTCTTGCGAACACTTTGGAGCCCTTGTTCTGTGCTATGGTCTCCTCAATACGCCTTGTATTGAAGGACCGTAAATCGTGTCGCAAGGACTTCAGTATGTGTCCATTGAGCTGCCTATAGGACTTAGCATCATCGTAGGTTTGGAGCGTCATGGAACGTCGCTCAGCCATGAGGTTTCGGGTGTAGTTGGATAGTTTTTGAGGTCTATTTTTACGGTGGGGCTTAAAATATTGATTATATTGAGTACACCCACGTTTCGCCGACGATGTTAGGTCCAATGTAGAAGGGGGCGAGCCTATTGCCATATACCGGGCAATTTAGGCACACATAATATCTAGTTAAACTAGATTAACACATAGGATACTTTTATCCCTAAAAAATGTTAATTTCCCGTGTAAAGTCAACGCGGATGAAGTCGCGGGCAGAAACCATTCTATACATATACATAATAAAACTGTAAGTCGCATGTGTATATGATATATACTTAGGAAATAAAATTTTGTGTCATTGTAGCCTGTACAAAAGATCACAACTCTGTACACTTATATTTTAGAAAATACAAAAATATAAAGAATTACAAACAGTTTTACTTACAATTTTAATAACTAGTAGTTATTAAATCCATAATCTAATGAACGTGTTGATGTTCATTGAGCTGTTTATGCTCATATGTACTTATCAGTTGGCACTTTGTACATACTCTCTGCCTACGGCGCCAGGGATCTGGTGTGATGATAGGAAAGTAATTGGCGTAATAATCTAGCATCCTATTAATATTATAAATGTGAAAGTTTGTATGTTTACATGTTTGTATTTTTGTGTCATATTCACGCAAAAACTGATGTACGAATTTAGTTGAAATTTGGCACACAGTTTATTACCTGGATTAACACATACGATTTTATTCCGGAAAAATGTTAGGTTCCTGTCTTAAGTCAACGCGGACGAAATCGAGGGCAGAAGCTGGTACTATATAAATATTCTCCCCCAAAACAACCGATTAACAGAGTCGATCTAATAAACGCAAAAGGAGCAAACCAGCCACAGCCGATCAGTTTCTGCTCCAACTAGTCCTCACACGGTGCATTACCCGCGTCCACCGCATTCGAGAGCTATTTGCTGCCGGGGATCAGATTAATGTTGCCACTTTTCTACTTGTCGTAGCCACTGAACTCACCCAGCCCCTACGTCCAATTGTACTCCCACCTGAATTATTCATGTTAAGTATCTGTACGACGCTGTTAGAACATAACGCACAAAAGGATTTCAGAATAGCTTTCGAAAGAAATTTATAGATACAGAAAATAAAGCATTTCATACCGGCAAACAATGAAAACGTTGTGCTCATAAAGAACCTTATTTTCGTATAATAAAAAATTCAAGATTAGAAATTATATTTTATATGACAAGTAGATAAAAGATTGGGTAGAGTGAATTTATAATGAGTACAATATTAAAGCGTAGTACGAATGTTACAATGAATTTTTATTTACTTCTGTAATTCAAGAAACGAAGTTGTCTTTTTCAGGAGAAAACTCTTACTAAAAGAATTTCACTACTTAGTTTGTTATTACGGAACATACAGTTACAGAATTTGTAAAAATTAGGTAATCCAGTAAAAGAGACTTCCGGTAAAATTGGATTAAACGGTATAATAATAATATAAAGGGGAACAAAATTAAAAAGAGTTTCATGTTTATCTGCCTATATCATCACTACAGACCAAGAGATCTTATGCCCCGCTCTTGTGGGGTAAGCAAATCATAATGTAGTTAATAATGTTTTACACATTATAAGCAAATTTTACCTACTATAATTTTACTCGATCGTAACGCATTAGCAATGGTTTGATGTATAAATGCTTCTTCGTGTATGAGGCATTACCTTTTTATTATTGTTAGTACATCTTTAAATTATACCGAACAAACCCGACTTTACACCGAAGATATCCCAGACATCAGTCTGTACGAGATTAATACAGCACTCAAACAGCTCAAAAACCATAGGGCGCCAGGCGATGACGGTATGACAACTGATCTGGCAAATGCTGGTGGGAAGCCGATACTAAAGGCTCTCCAGAAGCTATTTAATTCCGTCATTGTCGAGGGCAAAACGCCAAAGTCATGGCACAGAAGTGTGGTGGTTCCCTTCCTCAAAAAGTGTGACAAAACACTATTGAAAAACTTTAGACCCGTATCACTTCTTAATCAAATCTATAAGCTGTTTTCGAGAGTCATTACGAATCGTCTCACACGCAAACTCAATGACTTCCAGCCTCCCGGACAAGCCGGTTTCCGAAAAGGCTTTAGCGCCATAGACCACATACATACGCTGCGGCAGATTATACAGAAGACAGAGGAGTTTAACCGGTCACTATGCTTAGCGATTATGAACTATGACAAAGCCTTTGATTCAATTGAGACATGGGCTGTGCTACTGTCTCTACAGCGATGCCAAGTAGACCACAGTTATATCGAAGTGTTTAAGAGTTTGCATGAAAACCCTACGATGTCAGTCCGTCTCCATGGGCAGAACTCAAACCCATCCAACTGCAGCGAGGCATGAGAAAGGGAGACGTTATATCTCCGAAACTGACATCCGCCGCGCTGGAAGACGTTTTTAAGCTTGTGGACTGGAGAGAAAATGGCATCAATATCAACGGCTAGTACATCTCTTACCTTCGCTGGCTGAGACCCTGGAAGAACTCGGCACTATGCTCGATGAGCTCAGCAGAGTCTCTCAATAAGTGGGTCTTAAATTAAACATGGACAAGACGAAATTCATGTCAAACACCCATGTCGTACCCACTCCTGTGAAGGTTGGAGACTCTACACTCGAAGTTGTAGAATATTATGTATACCTGGAACAAACAGTCCAATTAGGTAGGTCCAACCTTGAGAAAGAGGTCAATCGTCGAATCCAGCTCGGCTGGGCAGCGTTCGGAAAACTACGTAATATTCTTTCGTCCCAAATACTGCATTGTCTCGAGACAAAAGTCTTTGGCCAGTGTGTGTTGCCAATGATGATTTACGGTACCGAGACATGGTCAATCACGACGGGCCGCATAATAAGGCTTAAGGTCACCCAAAGGGCAATGGAAAGAGCTATGCTCGGAGTTTTTCTGCGAGATCGAATGACATCATTAAATAACCAATCTCTAGTTTAGTTAGTAGTTAACCATAGAAATAAAAAATTAACGTGATTAAATCTGCAAAAGTATTTTCGTTCCATATAAAATATATTATGAATACGTGTAGCTAAACATAGTGCGCTACAAGATTATCTAACATAAAATATCTAACACTACTAATCACACGTATGCCGTATACATACCCATCGTATAAACACAAAAAGCAATATAAACCCAACTCCTAACTGGCGTCATCACAATGACGATTCACCGCCAATATTAAAACGCAAACTTTTATCAAACAATTTAACCCGCCGCGCGTTCGCACTGAAAAAAATGCGGTCGCTAAAAGTAGATACATCCCTTTCCCCGCACTTCCGTTCGCGCAGGTGAAAATATTACGTGGAGGTGTAAACGAGCCCCGGAAAGACCGTTATTGCCATCGTTAAGTTAAAATTTTCTCTTCTGAATAGCCAAGCGAATGTGAGACATAAACACAGCCATTTATGTTATTTGCGAACGAATATTGGGATGAATACACGGCGAAATATTAAGGGATCGTACCCCAAAAATTACAGGTTTTTGAACGAATAAACTGGATCATTTTTATTTTGTTTGTTTTTATGTAGATAAGGTATGTTAAAGAGATGTAATACAGGGTAGGCCGATAGTATAGAGTTCCAACAGGTTCTTTTCTTCAGACCTCTCTGGCTTGGTCCGCTCTCATAGTTATTCGTCGCATATACGCTCGCCGCTTACAGAAACGACATATTTCAGAATATTATTATTTCGAAGAATGATGTTAAGGACACACTAATATAACTTTATTCACAAAATAATTGACCGGAAATGGCTCATCACAAATTGACGTGGAAGGTTTGCAGAAGATTTTTCGCTAGCTGTGGCAAAATATACCTAGCTTAAGAAAAAGTTATCCTAATATAGCATTTCGAAATGTATTACTAACGTAGTACTACTTACTTACTCCCTAAAAGAAGATGCTAGAAATAAATTTTTAATATATTACTTGAAAAAAAGGTCGCTACGCATCATGTACCCGAACCATTCTTGCAGAAAAATTAGTCGCAAATTGTTTGTCCAACTCTCGAGCCCCGAGTCAACTCGTGTTTACTGTTAAAGAATAATAAAGTTGTTTCATTTGCTACACTCGGTGGCCAACAGACGTCAGTTCAAGGAAACAAGCAGGCAATAGAACAGATTTCCCTGAGGAGAGCTATATTAAAACTTTCCATAGAGGAAATGTAAGTGTACTGAAAAACTAGCGGCGCAAGTAATTCGATGGTTGAATTATTGAAACAATACATACTGTAGGTTTGGGAGTGTGACTATTTGAGGAGTATATTTAGGAAAACATATACATTGTTTGCATTTGAATAGGTGCAATTTTATATGACTTATATTTATTTCTCTAGAAATTTAAGTAATTTACCTTTTTTAACTTAAAGTTACGTCATACTGCACTGCAGTCATGGACAATCACATTTTTTTGCCTAGCTGTGGGGCAATATACCTAGGTTAAAAAACAGTTATCATTGTCAAACGTTTTTCTAACGTAATACTGCTTACTTCGACACTAAAAGAACATGTGACAAACACAAATAAAATATAACTATACTAAAATCATAAACGCAAAAAAATATATTCGTCTCGAACTTAGGAGTAAGATAATTTTATGTATTTTCCATACTAAGATTATCTTCTGCCTACTGTCTTGGCATCGATATCACTAGCCATTTAATCCGTTATTTACAATTAACAATGAAATGGTAAGTCCCTCTAAAACATAATAGAAAGAAGTATTTCGATTCACACGAAATTTTCCTTCGACCAAAAGGTAAACTAGATAACCATTAATTAAGCACATAGTGCGGTATATTATAGAACTTAAAGTAATTAAAGGCTTAAAAAGGCGCCCCTCCTGCGCCTATAGAGTTTCAAAGATACTTAATTACATACCGTGAACCCTCTTTGTGTAGGGCTCGAACAAATACGGGTAAAGAAATAAATATGTTTAGCCGAAAAATTTTGTAATTACAAATTTGCCGTCGATACATTACTAAAAACCACGCATTAATTCTCATTCAAGATGCTTATAATTCTGTGGCATTGGTCCCTCCTGATGCCTTTACAACCCTTCTTTCGGATAAAGATACCGCACACGGGATCAGACACCGACCTCACCGGCGAGGTCGAAGAATCCCTTGCCCGCCGGCCAGTACAGAGCACCACGGCGAGACACCTGGTATACGCACTCCCTTAAAGCGACTGCCCAAGCCGAGGCCATTCTTCCTTGAGGCGTCCTTGACCGAGTTGCCCCCTTGCCCTTCTGACTCTACCGTAATGGTTGCAGGCTCGCCCTCTTGTCCGGTGAAGCTGTAAAGGCCCCGCGGCCTGTAACGTAAATCATTCACACACACACCCACATAATCTGTGGCATTGGTATTGCTGTGTTCTTAGCAATTATCAAGGTCAAGCAATTTAGTTTAGTTTGGTCCCTTCGAGACGGGTGACTGTTTGAAGTACTTTCATTGTTGAAGATTTCTGTGCTGGATGTGCAACTTACGTACTGGAGTACGTAAATTTCACATCCTAGCCGCCACTTAAGGTTGTAATGACTAGGCAACGTTGAAAGCATTATAGATAGTGTAATAAGTTTCAAAAGAAGGTGGCTACACACCTGACTCCACCAATCCGCGTCGAGTACGCGTGGTGGAGCATAACCTATATTCTCTTTCACGTTTATTTGTAAGGGAAGGCCTTTGCTCAGCAGAAGGACGGTGTAGGCTGGTTTATACATTAATACCACATGAAATATATGGCACAGTACCGTACAGGCAGGTTGGAATGCAAAAGAAAAAGTAGCTTGATTAATTAAGTGTCTCTCAAAAACAATATCGAATAATTCATTTCCTATGTATGTGTACACATAAGTGTCTTGTTGAAAGCATTATTTGTCGGTCGAGCGAAGTTTGACTCAGTGTATTAATTTTTTTAATGTATGTATGTGTTTGTCGTAAGTTGTTTGTCTGATTGCCTTTCGATTTTGTTGAAGGGACGGGAATCTTATCATCGTATAAATTTAAGAAAAATCAAATTCGATTAAATGATGAGCTTAACGAGCCTAAGCTTCCTTCTATTACCGGTGAGCTTACTAAATTCATAGAAAACAGGAGTAGTTTGTTCCAACTTGAAGACAGATATGGATAATAGGGCAGTATGTTTGAGTCGGACACTAAGTATTACCATTTGCAATTTTATCTGAAATATGCTTTAACTTTATACATAAAATTTACAACATTTATATCTTCAGGAGATTCTTAAAGAACGTAGGTACGTAGTACAAGCAAAGGAAGCTCTGTGAAGCGATTTTTTTTAAATTTGAACTAGTTTGGTGACAATTTTGAAAAGGCAAAGGAATAGCGTGCTAGTGCACTCTTGTTAATGCAGTTTAAGCATAGCAATATGGTCTCGAAAAACATGCAAAAGGTATGCAAATACTTTTTTAGGTGGGACACTTTTCATTGAAAGGGTTGATAATAAAAATTAATGAATATTAGGCAGAAATATTTTTCGATGCACACATGACTGATAAAGGTGGTGTAATATTTTGTCCAGAGGTACCATTACGTCCTTTGGTGGAAGTCGTATGGCTAAAAAAATACAAGAATTTATTTTTCTTTCCCGGTATCTACTATATTAAAAAGTAGCTGTTGCCCGCGGCTTTGCACGCGTTTATATTGTAATTTGACATAGGAAGGTAGGACTTTTTGGATACATTATTCCAAGACTTTAGAGACGCCTCCAAATTAATTTTCTTTTAAATCCGTTCAGCCGTGGTAATATGGAGAAACAAAAACAACTATCACCCATGAATCATGCATTTCCCGTGCTAAAAAGTAGTCTTAAACAATCTCTGAAAAATCCTCAATTGCGTATTCAATTGGCCGTATGCGCATAAAATATCTCCTTTATATCAATACACAAATTCCAAAATAATATTCCCATGCGCTGTGCGGGGATCGTACCTGCGACTATTTAACAAAGTAAGTTAAGCAGTCTACCTTTTATCGCCTAAATCAAGTCGTCTTTGTTTTGCAAAATTACTTATAAAGTAAACTTAAATATCAGTAAATTGTCTTTATAGGACAATTTCAGCAGGTCTCCAAGCTTCAAGTCACCTGTTAAAAGGAAGAGGAAAATCGAAAGATTGCCAGGCTCTTCTTTAGCCAAAATATGATTAGTATCTTTGGGCCTTCATGCAGGCCGGGACAAATCCACCAAATGCATATTGGTGTGATTTTATATACCACTTAGACGGATAATAGCGGCATGATCTATTGTTTAAACAATATAAGGTCCTTTAATAATATCTAATTATCTGTATCATCATGTCAGATCCCTTGCGGGGTAGGCAGAGAGTACATAGTTCCAACAGGTTCTATCCTTACAGACCTTTCTGACTTTTTCCACTTTCATTGTTCGTCTTATACACGCTGGCCGGTTACGAAGACTCTTGACTTGCCCTTCGGATAAGACATGGTCTATTTGATCATGGTAAGATAGTCTAGATTTTCCCCGATATCTACATTCTGTCTAAGTACACTAACAACTAACAGCGGCGAGGAACCATTTGACCCTATGTAAATATTTATATTTCTTTTTTTTATTAATAATTCTTTCCTGTTGTTCTACGTCCTTCAACTTTCGCATTGTATACCTGTGTGGTTTCTATCATATTAAATTTCTTTATAACCTGTTCAGCCGCTTTAGTAGGAAAGTGCCATATTTCGAGATAAAAAGTGTTCTGTTTTATTTTACGATGATGTTAAGGGATCTTAACCTTCATATACAATTCCAATTAAATTCGTTTAGCCATTTTAATATGAAGAAATAATCCCGGGAGTGAATATCTACACTCATAATAACATGTATAATAAAGAGGAAAGATTTTTATTTTTGTATGTTTCTAACGAATAAACTCAAAAACTACTAGACCGATTTAAATGATTCTTTCACCATTTGCACACAGGCTATAAAACAAAAACAGTAGGTGGCGCTGTGGTCGACCGGGTACGAAGTCGCGGGAAGCTGCTAGTATTGTATATTTTGTCAACTTTCACCAGACTTATTTCTCTATCAACTATCTCTATCACCGGGTTCAGTTTAACCCCACTTAGCCCGCACAGGTGGTCTTTGTAAAATATAAACTAAACTATAGCGCGATCTTATTAAACACACAACACTTACGCCGTCTCATAAAAAAAACGTATGCAATACCTTCCTTTTTAAGAAGGGTTATCTATTTATTTTAAAATTATCGTATTAATATTTCTGATTTAAATCTTCTCTACCTATTCTGTCAAGATTATAATCTAGCGTAATCATATCTAAAAACGGTACATTGTCAGCTAAGTATGTAGCAAACTTTTGTCAGTAGATTTAATGTTAGTCTTCTCGTAAGGTTTTAATCGTCGTTAAAGTTTCGTATCCAGCCCTTTCATCGTAAGAGTTCTCTCCAGAAGAAACAATTCCGAATGCATCATTGGTTCATGAACAAAACCATGTTTCAGTGTTTAAATCAAACGTGTATGAACAATTTCAAGTGAGTGCTTTTAAACACTGAAAAGTGTTTCGTGAGGAGACGAACCTGAGCCCAATATCAATTCATGGACGAATTCATGTGTAGGCAAAATCACATATTTTACATCGTAACATAACTTAGTTCGGGACAAATAGTAATAAAGTATTTTGGTTTATCCCGCGACAATCTAGTAGCTAAGTTGTTTTGGAACAATTAATGATTTATCAAAATCGACTTTCTTCAGAAACTGTTAAGTTTTTGGTCTTTTGTACATGCTTGAATTATACTAAATTTCATTGAAATTTTCAAAAAGGTTTGGAGTAAAGTGTATTTATAGAAATCCAATCTTACGCTTATTTTCATCGTTTTTGGAGAAACCTTTTGATTTTCCGGGATAAATACTATACAACATGTTAGCCAACATTTTAAGGTATTCGCATGAAAAGCTTAATCAAAATCCGCTTGGTAATTTTTGCGTGATGATGGTTCATGCCATTCGACAGACAAACAGACACGAAAGCCAAAAATTCTAGAAGTGGCTTCTTTATAAAAAAAATTACTTAAAAATATTCCATGTACAGACACGACTTCCTAACAGTTTTATTATATGTATAGATGTGTTGATAACTATATTGTTTATTGATCATTCAATTCATTATAAGCTCCTCATTATTTTTAAACTAAGAAGATTTCTTATTCCGAAAGAGATGGCACGCCTATATTCCCCAAATGGTAGTAGCAGAGGTGTACTCTGTATAGCCACTTGACGCCGACGATTTTAGAGATATAATGTGGAAAATTAAAATTATAAAATATCGGCCACCTCAATATACCAACACGCCTCAATTTGCCCTTCAAGAATAGCGAATAGTAGATAACTAGCGTATTACTATTTATTTGAATAACATTACCACCACCAATGATAATATTGTTGACAATTTTGCCAAGTTGAATCGTGTCCATCAAGCCCATTCGTTTGCGAACCGAAATGTGTCCATCGATCCTCGGGTCCATAGCGCCACGATCGTTTCGATATCCGAATAAAGCAATTCAACATTAGAAAGCGCGTCGGGCGGGCCATTTCCGCGGAATAACCGGCCAGCCCAAATTAAACGCGACGAAACAAGCACATTTGGAACAACATACCGCTCCACGTTTGGTTAACTGCTACGGACTGTGGTACTCATGGAGTATGCGGTGTGGACCGTGCATTATGCTGCTTGCAGTTAATTTTAGCAAGTTGTGGTGATTGTTTAGATTGCCCTGAAATATGCATGATATTATGCCTTATAGTTAATGTAATTAAATAACATACCTCGTTGGAGTGATGCACAGAGCGGCTCACGAACACAAGGCCCTGGGTTTGAATATGTAGATATAACAGAATCTACCAATGCCATTTGTTAAGTACAGGCAGGCGTAACGGTGTTTGAAAAAAAACTTAAAGATATGCGACGAATTCCGAGAGTGCACTAATACTCGAAGATTGGAGACTCTGTACTTGATATTAGGCCTAATTGCCATGTGGTGAGGGATTAAGTGCGTACCATCGTTCCCCAAGCATTCGTCTCAAGAACTGTATAATCAAGCAATAATTAAATAAATACATAACAAAATAGTAGTATATTCTGTCAATCAATCTGCACTTGCTTGATGGGCGGCTTGGTCCAGTGGTAAAGTGCTTAAGCCCACTGGATCGAACAGTCGCGGGTTCGATCTCAGCACGGGACAAATCTTTATGTGACCCACGCATATTTGTTTTGGTCTGAATGTTTGTGTATGTGAATTTCGTGTTTGTAAACGGATCCACGACACAGGAATAAATTCAAATGTAGGGCTACATTTTTATTTAAATTACAAATTACTCTCCATCATCAGCCGGGTCTTTGTTGCCGAGGTACGCAGAAACTAAAGAGTTTCAACAGGATCTTTCTTTACAGACCTCTACCGCTTTCTCCAATCTCATAGTTTGTATAGAATTATTATGGATATTAATGTAGAAAATTTTACTGTAAGTATATACTTATGGATCATCAGATAGGTTGACAGCTCCGTAAGTCTATACCGGGACCTCGTAATATGACTTATATATAAAAAAATACTCAAAGCTTACTCTTGTATTGATACCTATTATCTCGTATTAACATTATCTCGTAATTAAAACTTTGTTCATTGGTACATGGTGCTGTTATTTACTCGTTATGCTTGTTAGAAAATTTCATGTTTTATTATAGTAGCAGTATTCCGCTTTTGGAGAGTTTGCTCCCAGTCGGAGCTGGAGTATTTCATAAACAAACCGTTCGCTCGCAGTATGTGTTTACGCAGGACGGGCGCCGTGACGCAGCCACGTGCCGGGGCACTAGCGAACGTGGCTATTGTATCATGCTTTTGTACGGCATCATACATAATTGCCTAGATTATACCTAGATATACTGGGTAACTCAGAAATATAATTTTAAGTCGAAAGCCTAAACTAAACCTGCATTTATACGCCAGGCTGAATAACAATATATTGTTTTACAACTTTTAAATTATTCGCGTTTTTTTTTCATTTTCCTATAAGAGTTCACTCGTTCAGCTAATACTTTTATCTATCTATCCATATTATTATGCCAGATCCCTTGCGGGGTACGCAGAGAGTATAGAATCCCAACTGGTTCTTTCCTTACAGACCTCTCTTGCTTGATCTAATACTTCTTATCCCATATTAACAATATCTCATAATTAATACTTAGAGCATTTGTGCGTGTTGATATCATTTACTCGTAATGATAGTTAGAAAGTCTCATGTTTTACTATCGTAGCAGTATTTTGCTTTTAGAGAGTCCGCTCCCAGCGGGGGCGGGGGTATTTCATAAACAAACCGTTCGCTTGCAGTCTGTGTTTATCCAGGACGGGCGCCGAGAGGCAGCAACGTGGCTATTGTATCGTGTGTTTGTCCGGCATCATACATAATTGCCTAGATTATACATGGTTATACGGGATAACTCGGAAAGAGGATTTTATATCATAAGTAGCATTTATAAGCCAATCTGAATAACCGTATTGTTTTAGAACTTTTTTTATTTGCCACAATTTTTTTTCACTTTCCTAGACAAGTTCTCACGTCCAGCTGATATTTTATCTATCTTTCTATATTATCACGCCATATCCTTTGCGGGGTAGGCAAAGATCACAGAGTTCCAACAGGTTATTATTAGATTTTTTGAGCATTGGTTCACATTGCTGTTATTTACTCGTTATGCTGCTAATTATCTCATGTTTTATTAACCTAGCAGCGAGAGTCCGCTCGCAGTGGGGGCTGGTGTATTTTATACACAAACCGGTTGCTTGAAGTCTGTGTTTACGCAGAACGGGTGCCGAGGAGTAGCCACGTGCCAGAACACTAGCAAACGTGCCTATCGCATCCGGTTTTTGTACTGTATCATACATAATTGCCTAGATTATATCTAGTTATACTGGGTAACTCAGAAAGTCAATCTGATCAACCATATTGTTTTACAACTTTTTATTTGTTTGACGACTTCTTCACTTTCTTATACAAGTTCACTTGATCACCTGATCAATTTGTTTTATTAAATAGAAAAACAATTCTCTCAAAATTAACAAGTAATAGAACAAACTTTGTTTAGACTCGGTACTCCATGGTACAGATAGATCGACGTATAAATGCATTGATATGTAGCGTATAAATGCAATAACTTTCAGCATGATACTTCATTTCTGTGTCACTCTATGTTGGCTTTGAACCCAAGCTTGAACAAAGAAAGGCTTAGCATAAAAAAACTAGCTACAATTTTCGTATCTTTCATACGGTTTGGTACACGGCCCTCAATCGTACTAAGTGATATAATTTTTTCAATTTTTAAATTTAAAATAAATTAAGATTGCCATTAAGTTGAATATTTTAAAATAAGTGAGTTTTTATGGCAGACCTAATATTTCAACTTTTTTGGCTTAATGTTTTATAGCGTTCCCATGAGCTGTTGCTCTATTTACGTTCGTTTTAAAAGCAGTCGTCATATCATAGCAATTAGCCTAACACTACACTTTATTTTTATTTCTTGCATATTCCGTAGGGGTGCCGTACATTTTTCTTACATGATTATAAACGAGCTCAACAACGAGCTTTGTGAATCATGGTAGAGCTACTGAACATTAGTCTCTAATCTCAAGTTGAAATTAGGCATGGAACAAAAATGTGTGTGATTCTGCTTGAGATACGTGTCAGCCGAGTAAGTACTTAAATTAGACCGGAAGTCAAATTCGTCTGTAGAATGATCATTCAATTCCCTGCACGCAGTTCCTGGGTTGTAATAAACGAGCAACACCTTCACCGGTAGGCTACGGCCGTAGCTGGTCACCGCACTCCCAGCAAAATCATACCGCTAAGCGACTCAGTTGTGTTTCCCGGAATTGTCACACAAGGCAGATCTACCCTGATCATATTGATTAGGAACCTGTTCTAACTTCCACCTGCTTAGCTTATTTCTGAGTGAATGGGCTATTATTACTGAGCCAGTAAGCCACATTTTCGGCTCCATCGTCACTTTCCATCAGGTAAGATAGGGGTCAATCGCTGAATTCGTTAAAAATATACAATTTAACAGCTCAAATTGTATTTAGTCCCGATTTTCATTCAAACGGCAGACCAAGGTGCTATGTCGCCACTCTGTCTGAGCAATTGACATTCAGATGGCACTATGGCGGTGTAGGTTTCAAAATACCTATTTACTTTTTATCCACATTTATTGTGTAGACGTGTACGGCAACGCAAAATCACATACCGAGATACTTTGAAACTTTAAATGAGTGTTTATACCTTACGTGTCTGGAAATGGAATGGAAATTATTTATAATGCAAAGAAAAAGCTGGTTTTCAACGTCTAACATTCTAATAAGAAAATAAAATCCACAATAACAGAAACCATTAGTTTCAAATCTGTCAACAAAAGCCAGCTGTGCTAAAATATAGTTCTGAAAGTTTAGATTGATTTCAGTTGTGTATACATATTGGTAGATAGATAAAAATAGAGGAAATTCAATAAAGTAATGATTAATTGTTTGAATAATGCTATAAAAGAAGTTGGTGCTAATTATATCATAGGAGAGAAAAAGATTGCCTCATTTCTTCTAGGCGTTAAATCGACGCCAGCAAAATGACTGTAAGACATATAATGACAATCTTTCCAAAACAATAAAGTAATAATTGAAAAGTTCCTCGTTGGTCTAGTGGCGAATAATGCGGTTTGCGACAACGAGGTCCTGGGTTCAAATCTTGGGTCGGACAAACAATTGTCAGTATCAGTCCGGAGTCTGGCATTGTGCCCGGTATGATGACAATAGGCTCGCCATACATGGGTTTAAAATAGTGTACGAAAAGTGAGTGTACACAGTACACCTTTTGCCACCCCCACGTGGTCAATATAGGCGTATCGTTGTTAATTTTTATGTTTCTATTTATTAAATGAATAATCTTGAGTAATCCAGTAATAGTTATACCTTTTCATAAACATTGATAGTACGATAAACGTTGTATAACAAAGGCAGAGAAAAATTAAAATGTAGTCAGTTTAGCGAAGTTGTAATTGCGCGCCTGTAGTTTCTCATTCTGGAGAAACCGTCTGCATTGATCACGCTATTTTATCATTAAAGATATTTCCATGAATATTTCAGTAAACTTGAGGCGAGCTTTCGGTAACTAACGAACTAAACTTCAAGAAGTATATGGACTGGCGACTTTAGAATCTAGTAAAAAGAATACACGATTAAACAAAATTTCCCCGATAGAATAAAAATCTAAAGTCATCTCTATTGCTTTTTATTTTCTGATCCAACGTGAAATGCTTAAGAACGAATCAATTCAATTCACCTCAAAAACTAGCAAACAATTTTAACAAAGTTCTTGTAAAGCAGTTTTTTATATCAAAGAGTAGATTTTTAGAAAATGATAATATAGGATTTTGCAATTTTTTTTACATTTGTTTATTTCCGAGCACGCGCTCAATATATTCGTCCCTTATTATTTTTCTGTAAAGTAATTCCATCACTGTCAGTCACCCGCTCGATAAATGGTCTATTGCGGTAGGCCCTTAACGCTGATAGAAAACGATAAAATGTTCGGGAATGACATTTTACAATGAAAAGTTACATGGTCAGAACATGCTTGCAACTTGGCGTGACCCTCAGGTGTAATGATTATATCATAATTTATTAGGCTTAAACCTAATTTTGGGGTACTTTTTTGCTATGCCTATGTTTGTACTTAACTTTTACCTAAGACAGTTGTGAATACCTACAGCCACTCGTAAAAAATGGCATCGCACGCGTTCATTTTGTAATTCGATTGAGAGATGCAATAATGAATACAACGAAACGATAAATTTACCTTAAAGTTCACCTTACAATTTTTATTGTGTCTTAAATATAAAAGCTATAAAACTTCTAAGGACAACAATTTTGCAATGCGTGATTTAAAGTTGATGTCAAATAGGTGAAATTTTTATTGTTTCTTTTTTGAAATATTCCCTTTTGATGTTGTACTCTGTTGTCCCACTAATATTATAAATGTGAAAATTAGTATGTTTGTTAATCAATATCGCAAAAACGGCTGAACGGATATGAATGAAATTAGGCACACATACACAACACACCATTAGGCCTATATTCTCCAAGGGGGGGGGGGGGCTTAGGTGTACTGAGTACACCCACGTTTCGCCGTCGATGTTAGGTCCCATGTAGTAGGGGGCGAGCCTATTGCCATATACCGGGCAATTAAGGCACACATAATATCTAGTTAAACTAGATTAACACATAGGATACTTTTATCCCTAAAAAATGTTAATTTCCCGTGTAAAGTCAACGCGGATGAAGTCGCGGGCAGAAACCATTTTATACATATACATAATAAAACTGTAAGGAAGTCGCATCTGTATATGAAATATATTTAGGAAATAAAATTTTGTGTAATTGTAGCCTGTACAAAAGATCACAACTCTGTACACTTATATTTTAGAAAATACAAAAATATAAAGAATTACAAACAGTTTTACTTACAATTTTAATAACTAGTAGTTATTTAATCCATAATCTAATTAACGTGTTAATGTTCATTGAGCTGTTTATGCTCATATGTACTTATCAGTTGGCACTTTGTACATACTCTCTGCCTACGGCGCCAGGGATCTGGTGTGATGATAGGAAAGTAATTGGCGTAATAATCTAGCATCCTATTGATATTATAAATGTGAAAGTTTGTATGTTTACATGTTTATATTTTTGTGTCATATTCACGCAATAACTGATGTACGAATTTAGTTGAAATTTGGCACACAGTTTCTTACCTGGATTAACACATAGGATACTTTTCATCCCAGAAAAATGGTAGGTGCCTGTCTAAAGTCAACGCGGACGAAATCAAGGGCAGAAGCTGGTACTACATAAATATTCACCCCCGAAACAACCGATTAACAGGGTCGATCTAATAAACGCAAAAGGAGCAAACCAGCCACAGCCGCTTAGTTTCTGCTCCAACTAGTCCTCACACGGTGCATTACCCGCGTCCACCGCATTCGAGAGCTACTTGCTGCCGGGGATCAGATTAATGTTGCCACTTTTCTACTTGTCGTAACCACTGAACTCACCCAGCCCCTACGTCCAATTGTACTCCCGCCTGAATTATTTATGTTAAGTACCTGTACGACGCTGTTAGAACATAACGCACGAAAGAATTTCAGAATAGCTTTCGAAAGCAATTTATAGATACAGAAAATAAAGCATTTCATGACGGCAAACAATGAAAACGTTGTGCTTAAAAAGAACCTTATTTTCGCATAAATAAAATTCAAGATTAGAAATTATATTTTGTATGACAAGTAGATAAAAGATTGGGTAGAGTGAATTTATAATAAGTACAATATTTAAGCGTGGTACGAATGTTACGATGAATTTTTATTTACTTCTGTAATTCAAGAAACGAAGTTGTCTTTTTCAGGAGATAACTCTTACTGAAAGAAATTCACTAATTTGTTTGTTATTAGGGAACATAAAGTTCCAGAATTTGTAGAAATTAGGTAATCCAGTAAAAGAGACGTCGGTTAAAATTGGATTAAACAGTATAATAATAATATAAAGGGGAACAAAATTAAAAAGAGTTTCATGTTTATCTGCCTATATCATCACTCCAGACCAAAAGGTCTTATGCCCCGCTCTTGTGGGGTAAGCAAATCATAATGTAGTTAATAATGTTTTTATTATAAGCAAATTTTACCTACTATAATTTTACTCGATCGTAACACATTGTATAAATGCATCTTCGTGTATGAGGCATTACCTTTTTATTATTGTTAGTACATCTTTAAATTATACCGAACGAACCCGACTTTACACCGAAGATATCCCGGACATCAGTCTGTACGAGATTAATACAGCTCAAAAACCATAGGGCGCCAGGCGATGACGGTATGCCAACTGAGCTTCTCAAGGCTAGTGGGAAGCCGATACTAAAGGCTCTCCAGAAGCTATTTAATTCCATTATTGTCGAGGGCAAAACGCCAAAGTCATGGCACAGAAGTGTGGTGGTTCCCTTCTCGAAAAAGGTGACAAAACACTATTGCAAATCAGTAGACCCGTATCACTTCTTATTCAAATCTATAAACTGTTTTCGAGAGTCATTACGAATCGTCACGCCTATATTCCCCGGAGGGGGTGGCAGAGGTGTACTGAGTACACCCACGTTTCATCGACGATGTTAATAGGGGGCGAGCCTATTACCATATACCGGGCACAATTCCAGACTCCGGACTCATACTGGGAATTTTTCGTTAGAAAAACTACATACGAATCGTCTCACACGCAAACTCAATGACTTCCAGCCTCCCGGACAAGCCGGTTTTCGAAAAGGCTTTAGCGCCATAGACCACATACATACGATGCGTCCGGTTATACAGAAGACAGAGAAGTATAACCGGTCGCTATGCTTAGCGATTATGGACTATGCAAAAGCCTTTGATTCGATTGAGACATGGCCTGTGCTCCAGTCTCTCCAGCGGTGCCAAGTAGACCACAGTTATATCGAAGTGTTTAAGAGTTTGCATGAAAACCCCACGATGTCAGTCCGTCTCCATGGCCAGAATTCAAACCCATCCAACTGCAGCGTGAGAAAGGGAGACGTTATATCTCCGAAACTGTCATCCACCACGCTGGAAGACGTTTTTAAGCTTCTGGACTGGAGAGAATATGGCATCAATATCAACGGCTAGTACATCTCTTACCTTCGATTTGCCGACAATATCGTGGTCATGGCTGAGACCCTGGAAGAACTCGGCACTATGCTTGATGAGCTCAACAAAGTCTCTCAATAAGTGGGTCCTAAAATAAACATGGACAAGACGAAAATCATGTCAAACACCCATGTCGCACCCACTCCTATTGAGACTCTACACTCGAAGTTGTAGAATATTATGTATACCTGGGACATACAGTCCAATCAGGTAGGTCCAACTTCGAGAAAAAGGTCAATCGTCGAATCCAGCTCGGCTGGGCAGCGTTCGGGGAACTACGTAATATCTTCTTGTCCCAAATACTGCATTGTCTCAAGACAAAAGTCTTTGACCAGTGTGTGTTGCCAGTGATGATTTACGGTACCGAGACATGGTCACTCACGACGGGCCGCATACACACACCGTCACGCCTATATTCCCCAGAGGGGGTGGGCGAGGTGTACTTAGTACACCCACGTTTCGCCAACGATGTTAGGTCCCATGTAATAGGGGGCGAGCCTATTGCCATATATCGGGCACAATTCCAGACTCCGTACTCATACTGGGAATTTTTCGTTAGAAAAACTATATTTGTCCGACCTAGGATTTGAACCCAGGACCTCGTGATCACAAAGCAATGCGCTTTGCCACCAGACCAACGAGGCAGTCACAACGCAGCAACGGGCCGCATAAGAAGGTCACCCAAAGGGCAATGGAAAGAGCTATGCACGGAGTTTTTCTGCGAGATCGAATGACA
This sequence comes from Phalera bucephala, assembly GCA_905147815.2. Taxonomy (NCBI): domain Eukaryota; kingdom Metazoa; phylum Arthropoda; class Insecta; order Lepidoptera; family Notodontidae; genus Phalera; species Phalera bucephala. The sequence continues at coordinate 16,726,089 of LR990613.1, forward strand.
TCATTAAATAACCAGTCTCTTTAGTATAGTTAGTAGTTAACCATAGAAATGAAAAATTAACGTAATTAAATCTGCAAAAGTATTTTCGTTCCATATAAAATATATTATGAATAAATGTAGCTAAACATAGTGCGCTAAAAGATTATCTAACATAAAATATCTAACACTACTAATCACACGTATGCCGTGTCCATACCCATCGTATAAACACAAAAAGCAATATAAACCCAACTCCTAACTGGCGTCATCACAATGACGTTTCACCGCCAATATTAAAACGCAAACTTTTATCAAACAATTCAACCCGGCGCGCGGTCGCACTGAAAAAAAATGCGGTCGCTAAAAGTAGATACATCCCTTTCCCCGCACTTCCGTTCGCGCAGGTGAAAATATTACGTGGAGGTGTAAACGAGCCCCGGCAAGACCGTTATTGCCATCGTTAAGTTAAAATTTTCTCTTCTGAATAGCAAAGCGAATGTGAGACATAAACACAGCCATTTATGTTATTTGCGAACGAATATTGGGATGAACACACGGCGAAATATTAAGGGATCGTACCCCAAAAATTACAGGTTTGTGAACGAATAAACTGGATCATTTTTATTTTGTTTGTTTTTATGTAGATAAGGTATGTTAAAGAGATGTAATACAGGGTAGGCCGATAGTATAGAGTTCCAACAGGTTCTTTTCTTCAGACCTCTCTGGCTTGGTCCGCTCTCATAGTTATTCGTCGCATATACGCTCGCCGCTTACAGAAACGACATATTTCAGAATATTATTATTTCGAAGAATGATGTTAAGGACACACTAATATAACTTTATTCACAAAATAATTGACCGGAAATGGCTCATCACAAATTGACGTGGAAGGTTTGCAGAAGATTTTTCGCTAGCTGTGGCAAAATATACCTAGCTTAAGAAAAAGTTATCCTAATATAGCATTTCGAAATGTATTACTAACGTAGTACTACTTACTTACTCCCTAAAAGAAGATGCTAGAAATAAATTTTTAATATATTACTTGAAAAAAAGGTCGCTACGCATCATGTACCCGAACCATTCTTGCAGAAAAATTTGTCGCAAATTGTTTGTCCAACTCTCGAGCCCCGAGTCAACTCGTGTTTACTGTTAAAGAATAATAAAGTTGTTTCATTTACTACACTCGGTGGCCAACAGACGTCAGTTCCAGGAAACAAGCAGGCAATAGAACAGATTTCCCTGAGGAGAGCTATATTACAACTTTCCATAGAGGAAATGTAAGTGTACTGAAAAACTAGCAGCGCAAGTAATTTGATGGTTGAATTATTGAAACAATACATACTGTAGTTTTGGGAGTGTGTCTATTTGAGGAGTATATTTAGGAAAACATATACATTGTTTGCATTTGAATAGGTGCGATTTTATATGACATATATTTATTTCTCTAGAAATTTAAGTAATTTACCTTTTTTAACTTAAAGTTACGTCGTACTGCACTGCAGTCATGGACAATCACATTTTTTTGCCTAGCTGTGGGGCAATATACATAGGTTAAAAAAAACAGTTATCATTGTCAAACGTTTTTCTAACGTAATACTGCTTACTTCGACACTAAAAGAACATGTGACAAACACAAATAAAATATAACTATACTAAAATCATAAACGCCAAAAAATATATTCGTCTCGAACTAAGGAGTAAGATAATTTTTTGTATTTTCCATACTAAGATTATCTTCTGCCTACTGTCTTGGCATCGATATCACTAGCCATTTAATCCGTTATTTACAATTAACGATGAAATGGTAAGTCCCTCTCAAATATAATAGAAAGAAGTATTTCGATTCACACGAAATTTTCCTTCGACCAAAAGGTAAACTAGATAACCATTAATTAAGCACATAGTGCGGTATATTATAGAACTTAAAGTAATTAAAGGCTTAAAAAGGCGCCCCTCCTGCGCCTATAGAGTTTCAAAGATACTTAATTACATACCGTGAACCCTCTTTGTGTAGGGCTCGAACAAATACGGGTAAAGAAATAAATATGTTTAGCCGAAAAATTTTGTAATTACAAATTTGCCGTCGATACATTACTAAAAACCACGCATTAATTCTCATTCAAGATGCTTATAATTCTGTGGCATTGGTCCCTCCTGATGCCTTTACAACCCTTCTTTCGGATAAAGATACCGCACACGGGATCAGACACCGACCTCACCGGCGAGGTCGAAGAATCCCTTGCCCGCCGGCCAGTACAGAGCACCACGGCGAGACACCTGGTATACGCACTCCCTTAAAGCGACTGCCCAAGCCGAGGCCATTCTTCCTTGAGGCGTCCTTGACCGAGTTGCCCCCTTGCCCTTCTGACTCTACCGTAATGGTTGCAGGCTCGCCCTCTTGTCCGGTGAAGCTGTAAAGGCCCCGCGGCCTGTAACGTAAATCATTCACACACACACCCACATAATCTGTGGCATTGGTATTGCTGTGTTCTTAGCAATTATCAAGGTCAAGCAATTTAGTTTAGTTTGGTCCCTTCGAGACGGGTGACTGTTTGAAGTACTTTCATTGTTGAAGATTTCTGTGCTGGATGTGCAACTTACGTACTGGAGTACGTAAATTTCACATCCTAGCCGCCACTTAAGGTTGTAATGACTAGGCAACGTTGAAAGCATTATAGATAGTGTAATAAGTTTCAAAAGAAGGTGGCTACACACCTGACTCCACCAATCCGCGTCGAGTACGCGTGGTGGAGCATAACCTATATTCTCTTTCACGTTTATTTGTAAGGGAAGGCCTTTGCTCAGCAGAAGGACGGTGTAGGCTGGTTTATACATTAATACCACATGAAATATATGGCACAGTACCGTACAGGCAGGTTGGAATGCAAAAGAAAAAGTAGCTTGATTAATTAAGTGTCTCTCAAAAACAATATCGAATAATTCATTTCCTATGTATGTGTACACATAAGTGTCTTGTTGAAAGCATTATTTGTCGGTCGAGCGAAGTTTGACTCAGTGTATTAATTTTTTTAATGTATGTATGTGTTTGTCGTAAGTTGTTTGTCTGATTGCCTTTCGATTTTGTTGAAGGGACGGGAATCTTATCATCGTATAAATTTAAGAAAAATCAAATTCGATTAAATGATGAGCTTAACGAGCCTAAGCTTCCTTCTATTACCGGTGAGCTTACTAAATTCATAGAAAACAGGAGTAGTTTGTTCCAACTTGAAGACAGATATGGATAATAGGGCAGTATGTTTGAGTCGGACACTAAGTATTACCATTTGCAATTTTATCTGAAATATGCTTTAACTTTATACATAAAATTTACAACATTTATATCTTCAGGAGATTCTTAAAGAACGTAGGTACGTAGTACAAGCAAAGGAAGCTCTGTGAAGCGATTTTTTTTAAATTTGAACTAGTTTGGTGACAATTTTGAAAAGGCAAAGGAATAGCGTGCTAGTGCACTCTTGTTAATGCAGTTTAAGCATAGCAATATGGTCTCGAAAAACATGCAAAAGGTATGCAAATACTTTTTTAGGTGGGACACTTTTCATTGAAAGGGTTGATAATAAAAATTAATGAATATTAGGCAGAAATATTTTTCGATGCACACATGACTGATAAAGGTGGTGTAATATTTTGTCCAGAGGTACCATTACGTCCTTTGGTGGAAGTCGTATGGCTAAAAAAATACAAGAATTTATTTTTCTTTCCCGGTATCTACTATATTAAAAAGTAGCTGTTGCCCGCGGCTTTGCACGCGTTTATATTGTAATTTGACATAGGAAGGTAGGACTTTTTGGATACATTATTCCAAGACTTTAGAGACGCCTCCAAATTAATTTTCTTTTAAATCCGTTCAGCCGTGGTAATATGGAGAAACAAAAACAACTATCACCCATGAATCATGCATTTCCCGTGCTAAAAAGTAGTCTTAAACAATCTCTGAAAAATCCTCAATTGCGTATTCAATTGGCCGTATGCGCATAAAATATCTCCTTTATATCAATACACAAATTCCAAAATAATATTCCCATGCGCTGTGCGGGGATCGTACCTGCGACTATTTAACAAAGTAAGTTAAGCAGTCTACCTTTTATCGCCTAAATCAAGTCGTCTTTGTTTTGCAAAATTACTTATAAAGTAAACTTAAATATCAGTAAATTGTCTTTATAGGACAATTTCAGCAGGTCTCCAAGCTTCAAGTCACCTGTTAAAAGGAAGAGGAAAATCGAAAGATTGCCAGGCTCTTCTTTAGCCAAAATATGATTAGTATCTTTGGGCCTTCATGCAGGCCGGGACAAATCCACCAAATGCATATTGGTGTGATTTTATATACCACTTAGACGGATAATAGCGGCATGATCTATTGTTTAAACAATATAAGGTCCTTTAATAATATCTAATTATCTGTATCATCATGTCAGATCCCTTGCGGGGTAGGCAGAGAGTACATAGTTCCAACAGGTTCTATCCTTACAGACCTTTCTGACTTTTTCCACTTTCATTGTTCGTCTTATACACGCTGGCCGGTTACGAAGACTCTTGACTTGCCCTTCGGATAAGACATGGTCTATTTGATCATGGTAAGATAGTCTAGATTTTCCCCGATATCTACATTCTGTCTAAGTACACTAACAACTAACAGCGGCGAGGAACCATTTGACCCTATGTAAATATTTATATTTCTTTTTTTTATTAATAATTCTTTCCTGTTGTTCTACGTCCTTCAACTTTCGCATTGTATACCTGTGTGGTTTCTATCATATTAAATTTCTTTATAACCTGTTCAGCCGCTTTAGTAGGAAAGTGCCATATTTCGAGATAAAAAGTGTTCTGTTTTATTTTACGATGATGTTAAGGTATCTTAACCTTCATATACAATTCCAATTAAATTCGTTTAGCCATTTTAATATGAAGAAATAATCCCGGGAGTGAATATCTACACTCATAATAACATGTATAATAAAGAGGAAAGATTTTTATTTTTGTATGTTTCTAACGAATAAACTCAAAAACTACTAGACCGATTTAAATGATTCTTTCACCATTTGCACACAGGCTATAAAACAAAAACAGTAGGTGGCGCTGTGGTCGACCGGGTACGAAGTCGCGGGAAGCTGCTAGTATTGTATATTTTGTCAACTTTCACCAGACTTATTTCTCTATCAACTATCTCTATCACCGGGTTCAGTTTAACCCCACTTAGCCCGCACAGGTGGTCTTTGTAAAATATAAACTAAACTATAGCGCGATCTTATTAAACACACAACACTTACGCCGTCTCATAAAAAAAACGTATGCAATACCTTCCTTTTTAAGAAGGGTTATCTATTTATTTTAAAATTATCGTATTAATATTTCTGATTTAAATCTTCTCTACCTATTCTGTCAAGATTATAATCTAGCGTAATCATATCTAAAAACGGTACATTGTCAGCTAAGTATGTAGCAAACTTTTGTCAGTAGATTTAATGTTAGTCTTCTCGTAAGGTTTTAATCGTCGTTAAAGTTTCGTATCCAGCCCTTTCATCGTAAGAGTTCTCTCCAGAAGAAACAATTCCGAATGCATCATTGGTTCATGAACAAAACCATGTTTCAGTGTTTAAATCAAACGTGTATGAACAATTTCAAGTGAGTGCTTTTAAACACTGAAAAGTGTTTCGTGAGGAGACGAACCTGAGCCCAATATCAATTCATGGACGAATTCATGTGTAGGCAAAATCACATATTTTACATCGTAACATAACTTAGTTCGGGACAAATAGTAATAAAGTATTTTGGTTTATCCCGCGACAATCTAGTAGCTAAGTTGTTTTGGAACAATTAATGATTTATCAAAATCGACTTTCTTCAGAAACTGTTAAGTTTTTGGTCTTTTGTACATGCTTGAATTATACTAAATTTCATTGAAATTTTCAAAAAGGTTTGGAGTAAAGTGTATTTATAGAAATCCAATCTTACGCTTATTTTCATCGTTTTTGGAGAAACCTTTTGATTTTCCGGGATAAATACTATACAACATGTTAGCCAACATTTTAAGGTATTCGCATGAAAAGCTTAATCAAAATCCGCTTGGTAATTTTTGCGTGATGATGGTTCATGCCATTCGACAGACAAACAGACACGAAAGCCAAAAATTCTAGAAGTGGCTTCTTTATAAAAAAAATTACTTAAAAATATTCCATGTACAGACACGACTTCCTAACAGTTTTATTATATGTATAGATGTGTTGATAACTATATTGTTTATTGATCATTCAATTCATTATAAGCTCCTCATTATTTTTAAACTAAGAAGATTTCTTATTCCGAAAGAGATGGCACGCCTATATTCCCCAAATGGTAGTAGCAGAGGTGTACTCTGTATAGCCACTTGACGCCGACGATTTTAGAGATATAATGTGGAAAATTAAAATTATAAAATATCGGCCACCTCAATATACCAACACGCCTCAATTTGCCCTTCAAGAATAGCGAATAGTAGATAACTAGCGTATTACTATTTATTTGAATAACATTACCACCACCAATGATAATATTGTTGACAATTTTGCCAAGTTGAATCGTGTCCATCAAGCCCATTCGTTTGCGAACCGAAATGTGTCCATCGATCCTCGGGTCCATAGCGCCACGATCGTTTCGATATCCGAATAAAGCAATTCAACATTAGAAAGCGCGTCGGGCGGGCCATTTCCGCGGAATAACCGGCCAGCCCAAATTAAACGCGACGAAACAAGCACATTTGGAACAACATACCGCTCCACGTTTGGTTAACTGCTACGGACTGTGGTACTCATGGAGTATGCGGTGTGGACCGTGCATTATGCTGCTTGCAGTTAATTTTAGCAAGTTGTGGTGATTGTTTAGATTGCCCTGAAATATGCATGATATTATGCCTTATAGTTAATGTAATTAAATAACATACCTCGTTGGAGTGATGCACAGAGCGGCTCACGAACACAAGGCCCTGGGTTTGAATATGTAGATATAACAGAATCTACCAATGCCATTTGTTAAGTACAGGCAGGCGTAACGGTGTTTGAAAAAAAACTTAAAGATATGCGACGAATTCCGAGAGTGCACTAATACTCGAAGATTGGAGACTCTGTACTTGATATTAGGCCTAATTGCCATGTGGTGAGGGATTAAGTGCGTACCATCGTTCCCCAAGCATTCGTCTCAAGAACTGTATAATCAAGCAATAATTAAATAAATACATAACAAAATAGTAGTATATTCTGTCAATCAATCTGCACTTGCTTGATGGGCGGCTTGGTCCAGTGGTAAAGTGCTTAAGCCCACTGGATCGAACAGTCGCGGGTTCGATCTCAGCACGGGACAAATCTTTATGTGACCCACGCATATTTGTTTTGGTCTGAATGTTTGTGTATGTGAATTTCGTGTTTGTAAACGGATCCACGACACAGGAATAAATTCAAATGTAGGGCTACATTTTTATTTAAATTACAAATTACTCTCCATCATCAGCCGGGTCTTTGTTGCCGAGGTACGCAGAAACTAAAGAGTTTCAACAGGATCTTTCTTTACAGACCTCTACCGCTTTCTCCAATCTCATAGTTTGTATAGAATTATTATGGATATTAATGTAGAAAATTTTACTGTAAGTATATACTTATGGATCATCAGATAGGTTGACAGCTCCGTAAGTCTATACCGGGACCTCGTAATATGACTTATATATAAAAAAATACTCAAAGCTTACTCTTGTATTGATACCTATTATCTCGTATTAACATTATCTCGTAATTAAAACTTTGTTCATTGGTACATGGTGCTGTTATTTACTCGTTATGCTTGTTAGAAAATTTCATGTTTTATTATAGTAGCAGTATTCCGCTTTTGGAGAGTTTGCTCCCAGTCGGAGCTGGAGTATTTCATAAACAAACCGTTCGCTCGCAGTATGTGTTTACGCAGGACGGGCGCCGTGACGCAGCCACGTGCCGGGGCACTAGCGAACGTGGCTATTGTATCATGCTTTTGTACGGCATCATACATAATTGCCTAGATTATACCTAGATATACTGGGTAACTCAGAAATATAATTTTAAGTCGAAAGCCTAAACTAAACCTGCATTTATACGCCAGGCTGAATAACAATATATTGTTTTACAACTTTTAAATTATTCGCGTTTTTTTTTCATTTTCCTATAAGAGTTCACTCGTTCAGCTAATACTTTTATCTATCTATCCATATTATTATGCCAGATCCCTTGCGGGGTACGCAGAGAGTATAGAATCCCAACTGGTTCTTTCCTTACAGACCTCTCTTGCTTGATCTAATACTTCTTATCCCATATTAACAATATCTCATAATTAATACTTAGAGCATTTGTGCGTGTTGATATCATTTACTCGTAATGATAGTTAGAAAGTCTCATGTTTTACTATCGTAGCAGTATTTTGCTTTTAGAGAGTCCGCTCCCAGCGGGGGCGGGGGTATTTCATAAACAAACCGTTCGCTTGCAGTCTGTGTTTATCCAGGACGGGCGCCGAGAGGCAGCAACGTGGCTATTGTATCGTGTGTTTGTCCGGCATCATACATAATTGCCTAGATTATACATGGTTATACGGGATAACTCGGAAAGAGGATTTTATATCATAAGTAGCATTTATAAGCCAATCTGAATAACCGTATTGTTTTAGAACTTTTTTTATTTGCCACAATTTTTTTTCACTTTCCTAGACAAGTTCTCACGTCCAGCTGATATTTTATCTATCTTTCTATATTATCACGCCATATCCTTTGCGGGGTAGGCAAAGATCACAGAGTTCCAACAGGTTATTATTAGATTTTTTGAGCATTGGTTCACATTGCTGTTATTTACTCGTTATGCTGCTAATTATCTCATGTTTTATTAACCTAGCAGCGAGAGTCCGCTCGCAGTGGGGGCTGGTGTATTTTATACACAAACCGGTTGCTTGAAGTCTGTGTTTACGCAGAACGGGTGCCGAGGAGTAGCCACGTGCCAGAACACTAGCAAACGTGCCTATCGCATCCGGTTTTTGTACTGTATCATACATAATTGCCTAGATTATATCTAGTTATACTGGGTAACTCAGAAAGTCAATCTGATCAACCATATTGTTTTACAACTTTTTATTTGTTTGACGACTTCTTCACTTTCTTATACAAGTTCACTTGATCACCTGATCAATTTGTTTTATTAAATAGAAAAACAATTCTCTCAAAATTAACAAGTAATAGAACAAACTTTGTTTAGACTCGGTACTCCATGGTACAGATAGATCGACGTATAAATGCATTGATATGTAGCGTATAAATGCAATAACTTTCAGCATGATACTTCATTTCTGTGTCACTCTATGTTGGCTTTGAACCCAAGCTTGAACAAAGAAAGGCTTAGCATAAAAAAACTAGCTACAATTTTCGTATCTTTCATACGGTTTGGTACACGGCCCTCAATCGTACTAAGTGATATAATTTTTTCAATTTTTAAATTTAAAATAAATTAAGATTGCCATTAAGTTGAATATTTTAAAATAAGTGAGTTTTTATGGCAGACCTAATATTTCAACTTTTTTGGCTTAATGTTTTATAGCGTTCCCATGAGCTGTTGCTCTATTTACGTTCGTTTTAAAAGCAGTCGTCATATCATAGCAATTAGCCTAACACTACACTTTATTTTTATTTCTTGCATATTCCGTAGGGGTGCCGTACATTTTTCTTACATGATTATAAACGAGCTCAACAACGAGCTTTGTGAATCATGGTAGAGCTACTGAACATTAGTCTCTAATCTCAAGTTGAAATTAGGCATGGAACAAAAATGTGTGTGATTCTGCTTGAGATACGTGTCAGCCGAGTAAGTACTTAAATTAGACCGGAAGTCAAATTCGTCTGTAGAATGATCATTCAATTCCCTGCACGCAGTTCCTGGGTTGTAATAAACGAGCAACACCTTCACCGGTAGGCTACGGCCGTAGCTGGTCACCGCACTCCCAGCAAAATCATACCGCTAAGCGACTCAGTTGTGTTTCCCGGAATTGTCACACAAGGCAGATCTACCCTGATCATATTGATTAGGAACCTGTTCTAACTTCCACCTGCTTAGCTTATTTCTGAGTGAATGGGCTATTATTACTGAGCCAGTAAGCCACATTTTCGGCTCCATCGTCACTTTCCATCAGGTAAGATAGGGGTCAATCGCTGAATTCGTTAAAAATATACAATTTAACAGCTCAAATTGTATTTAGTCCCGATTTTCATTCAAACGGCAGACCAAGGTGCTATGTCGCCACTCTGTCTGAGCAATTGACATTCAGATGGCACTATGGCGGTGTAGGTTTCAAAATACCTATTTACTTTTTATCCACATTTATTGTGTAGACGTGTACGGCAACGCAAAATCACATACCGAGATACTTTGAAACTTTAAATGAGTGTTTATACCTTACGTGTCTGGAAATGGAATGGAAATTATTTATAATGCAAAGAAAAAGCTGGTTTTCAACGTCTAACATTCTAATAAGAAAATAAAATCCACAATAACAGAAACCATTAGTTTCAAATCTGTCAACAAAAGCCAGCTGTGCTAAAATATAGTTCTGAAAGTTTAGATTGATTTCAGTTGTGTATACATATTGGTAGATAGATAAAAATAGAGGAAATTCAATAAAGTAATGATTAATTGTTTGAATAATGCTATAAAAGAAGTTGGTGCTAATTATATCATAGGAGAGAAAAAGATTGCCTCATTTCTTCTAGGCGTTAAATCGACGCCAGCAAAATGACTGTAAGACATATAATGACAATCTTTCCAAAACAATAAAGTAATAATTGAAAAGTTCCTCGTTGGTCTAGTGGCGAATAATGCGGTTTGCGACAACGAGGTCCTGGGTTCAAATCTTGGGTCGGACAAACAATTGTCAGTATCAGTCCGGAGTCTGGCATTGTGCCCGGTATGATGACAATAGGCTCGCCATACATGGGTTTAAAATAGTGTACGAAAAGTGAGTGTACACAGTACACCTTTTGCCACCCCCACGTGGTCAATATAGGCGTATCGTTGTTAATTTTTATGTTTCTATTTATTAAATGAATAATCTTGAGTAATCCAGTAATAGTTATACCTTTTCATAAACATTGATAGTACGATAAACGTTGTATAACAAAGGCAGAGAAAAATTAAAATGTAGTCAGTTTAGCGAAGTTGTAATTGCGCGCCTGTAGTTTCTCATTCTGGAGAAACCGTCTGCATTGATCACGCTATTTTATCATTAAAGATATTTCCATGAATATTTCAGTAAACTTGAGGCGAGCTTTCGGTAACTAACGAACTAAACTTCAAGAAGTATATGGACTGGCGACTTTAGAATCTAGTAAAAAGAATACACGATTAAACAAAATTTCCCCGATAGAATAAAAATCTAAAGTCATCTCTATTGCTTTTTATTTTCTGATCCAACGTGAAATGCTTAAGAACGAATCAATTCAATTCACCTCAAAAACTAGCAAACAATTTTAACAAAGTTCTTGTAAAGCAGTTTTTTATATCAAAGAGTAGATTTTTAGAAAATGATAATATAGGATTTTGCAATTTTTTTTACATTTGTTTATTTCCGAGCACGCGCTCAATATATTCGTCCCTTATTATTTTTCTGTAAAGTAATTCCATCACTGTCAGTCACCCGCTCGATAAATGGTCTATTGCGGTAGGCCCTTAACGCTGATAGAAAACGATAAAATGTTCGGGAATGACATTTTACAATGAAAAGTTACATGGTCAGAACATGCTTGCAACTTGGCGTGACCCTCAGGTGTAATGATTATATCATAATTTATTAGGCTTAAACCTAATTTTGGGGTACTTTTTTGCTATGCCTATGTTTGTACTTAACTTTTACCTAAGACAGTTGTGAATACCTACAGCCACTCGTAAAAAATGGCATCGCACGCGTTCATTTTGTAATTCGATTGAGAGATGCAATAATGAATACAACGAAACGATAAATTTACCTTAAAGTTCACCTTACAATTTTTATTGTGTCTTAAATATAAAAGCTATAAAACTTCTAAGGACAACAATTTTGCAATGCGTGATTTAAAGTTGATGTCAAATAGGTGAAATTTTTATTGTTTCTTTTTTGAAATATTCCCTTTTGATGTTGTACTCTGTTGTCCCACTAATATTATAAATGTGAAAATTAGTATGTTTGTTAATCAATATCGCAAAAACGGCTGAACGGATATGAATGAAATTAGGCACACATACACAACACACCATTAGGCCTATATTCTCCAAGGGGGGGGGGGGGCTTAGGTGTACTGAGTACACCCACGTTTCGCCGTCGATGTTAGGTCCCATGTAGTAGGGGGCGAGCCTATTGCCATATACCGGGCAATTAAGGCACACATAATATCTAGTTAAACTAGATTAACACATAGGATACTTTTATCCCTAAAAAATGTTAATTTCCCGTGTAAAGTCAACGCGGATGAAGTCGCGGGCAGAAACCATTTTATACATATACATAATAAAACTGTAAGGAAGTCGCATCTGTATATGAAATATATTTAGGAAATAAAATTTTGTGTAATTGTAGCCTGTACAAAAGATCACAACTCTGTACACTTATATTTTAGAAAATACAAAAATATAAAGAATTACAAACAGTTTTACTTACAATTTTAATAACTAGTAGTTATTTAATCCATAATCTAATTAACGTGTTAATGTTCATTGAGCTGTTTATGCTCATATGTACTTATCAGTTGGCACTTTGTACATACTCTCTGCCTACGGCGCCAGGGATCTGGTGTGATGATAGGAAAGTAATTGGCGTAATAATCTAGCATCCTATTGATATTATAAATGTGAAAGTTTGTATGTTTACATGTTTATATTTTTGTGTCATATTCACGCAATAACTGATGTACGAATTTAGTTGAAATTTGGCACACAGTTTCTTACCTGGATTAACACATAGGATACTTTTCATCCCAGAAAAATGGTAGGTGCCTGTCTAAAGTCAACGCGGACGAAATCAAGGGCAGAAGCTGGTACTACATAAATATTCACCCCCGAAACAACCGATTAACAGGGTCGATCTAATAAACGCAAAAGGAGCAAACCAGCCACAGCCGCTTAGTTTCTGCTCCAACTAGTCCTCACACGGTGCATTACCCGCGTCCACCGCATTCGAGAGCTACTTGCTGCCGGGGATCAGATTAATGTTGCCACTTTTCTACTTGTCGTAACCACTGAACTCACCCAGCCCCTACGTCCAATTGTACTCCCGCCTGAATTATTTATGTTAAGTACCTGTACGACGCTGTTAGAACATAACGCACGAAAGAATTTCAGAATAGCTTTCGAAAGCAATTTATAGATACAGAAAATAAAGCATTTCATGACGGCAAACAATGAAAACGTTGTGCTTAAAAAGAACCTTATTTTCGCATAAATAAAATTCAAGATTAGAAATTATATTTTGTATGACAAGTAGATAAAAGATTGGGTAGAGTGAATTTATAATAAGTACAATATTTAAGCGTGGTACGAATGTTACGATGAATTTTTATTTACTTCTGTAATTCAAGAAACGAAGTTGTCTTTTTCAGGAGATAACTCTTACTGAAAGAAATTCACTAATTTGTTTGTTATTAGGGAACATAAAGTTCCAGAATTTGTAGAAATTAGGTAATCCAGTAAAAGAGACGTCGGTTAAAATTGGATTAAACAGTATAATAATAATATAAAGGGGAACAAAATTAAAAAGAGTTTCATGTTTATCTGCCTATATCATCACTCCAGACCAAAAGGTCTTATGCCCCGCTCTTGTGGGGTAAGCAAATCATAATGTAGTTAATAATGTTTTTATTATAAGCAAATTTTACCTACTATAATTTTACTCGATCGTAACACATTGTATAAATGCATCTTCGTGTATGAGGCATTACCTTTTTATTATTGTTAGTACATCTTTAAATTATACCGAACGAACCCGACTTTACACCGAAGATATCCCGGACATCAGTCTGTACGAGATTAATACAGCTCAAAAACCATAGGGCGCCAGGCGATGACGGTATGCCAACTGAGCTTCTCAAGGCTAGTGGGAAGCCGATACTAAAGGCTCTCCAGAAGCTATTTAATTCCATTATTGTCGAGGGCAAAACGCCAAAGTCATGGCACAGAAGTGTGGTGGTTCCCTTCTCGAAAAAGGTGACAAAACACTATTGCAAATCAGTAGACCCGTATCACTTCTTATTCAAATCTATAAACTGTTTTCGAGAGTCATTACGAATCGTCACGCCTATATTCCCCGGAGGGGGTGGCAGAGGTGTACTGAGTACACCCACGTTTCATCGACGATGTTAATAGGGGGCGAGCCTATTACCATATACCGGGCACAATTCCAGACTCCGGACTCATACTGGGAATTTTTCGTTAGAAAAACTACATACGAATCGTCTCACACGCAAACTCAATGACTTCCAGCCTCCCGGACAAGCCGGTTTTCGAAAAGGCTTTAGCGCCATAGACCACATACATACGATGCGTCCGGTTATACAGAAGACAGAGAAGTATAACCGGTCGCTATGCTTAGCGATTATGGACTATGCAAAAGCCTTTGATTCGATTGAGACATGGCCTGTGCTCCAGTCTCTCCAGCGGTGCCAAGTAGACCACAGTTATATCGAAGTGTTTAAGAGTTTGCATGAAAACCCCACGATGTCAGTCCGTCTCCATGGCCAGAATTCAAACCCATCCAACTGCAGCGTGAGAAAGGGAGACGTTATATCTCCGAAACTGTCATCCACCACGCTGGAAGACGTTTTTAAGCTTCTGGACTGGAGAGAATATGGCATCAATATCAACGGCTAGTACATCTCTTACCTTCGATTTGCCGACAATATCGTGGTCATGGCTGAGACCCTGGAAGAACTCGGCACTATGCTTGATGAGCTCAACAAAGTCTCTCAATAAGTGGGTCCTAAAATAAACATGGACAAGACGAAAATCATGTCAAACACCCATGTCGCACCCACTCCTATTGAGACTCTACACTCGAAGTTGTAGAATATTATGTATACCTGGGACATACAGTCCAATCAGGTAGGTCCAACTTCGAGAAAAAGGTCAATCGTCGAATCCAGCTCGGCTGGGCAGCGTTCGGGGAACTACGTAATATCTTCTTGTCCCAAATACTGCATTGTCTCAAGACAAAAGTCTTTGACCAGTGTGTGTTGCCAGTGATGATTTACGGTACCGAGACATGGTCACTCACGACGGGCCGCATACACACACCGTCACGCCTATATTCCCCAGAGGGGGTGGGCGAGGTGTACTTAGTACACCCACGTTTCGCCAACGATGTTAGGTCCCATGTAATAGGGGGCGAGCCTATTGCCATATATCGGGCACAATTCCAGACTCCGTACTCATACTGGGAATTTTTCGTTAGAAAAACTATATTTGTCCGACCTAGGATTTGAACCCAGGACCTCGTGATCACAAAGCAATGCGCTTTGCCACCAGACCAACGAGGCAGTCACAACGCAGCAACGGGCCGCATAAGAAGGTCACCCAAAGGGCAATGGAAAGAGCTATGCACGGAGTTTTTCTGCGAGATCGAATGACATCATTAAATAACCAGTCTCTTTAGTATAGTTAGTAGTTAACCATAGAAATGAAAAATTAACGTAATTAAATCTGCAAAAGTATTTTCGTTCCATATAAAATATATTATGAATAAATGTAGCTAAACATAGTGCGCTAAAAGATTATCTAACATAAAATATCTAACACTACTAATCACACGTATGCCGTGTCCATACCCATCGTATAAACACAAAAAGCAATATAAACCCAACTCCTAACTGGCGTCATCACAATGACGTTTCACCGCCAATATTAAAACGCAAACTTTTATCAAACAATTCAACCCGGCGCGCGGTCGCACTGAAAAAAAATGCGGTCGCTAAAAGTAGATACATCCCTTTCCCCGCACTTCCGTTCGCGCAGGTGAAAATATTACGTGGAGGTGTAAACGAGCCCCGGCAAGACCGTTATTGCCATCGTTAAGTTAAAATTTTCTCTTCTGAATAGCAAAGCGAATGTGAGACATAAACACAGCCATTTATGTTATTTGCGAACGAATATTGGGATGAACACACGGCGAAATATTAAGGGATCGTACCCCAAAAATTACAGGTTTGTGAACGAATAAACTGGATCATTTTTATTTTGTTTGTTTTTATGTAGATAAGGTATGTTAAAGAGATGTAATACAGGGTAGGCCGATAGTATAGAGTTCCAACAGGTTCTTTTCTTCAGACCTCTCTGGCTTGGTCCGCTCTCATAGTTATTCGTCGCATATACGCTCGCCGCTTACAGAAACGACATATTTCAGAATATTATTATTTCGAAGAATGATGTTAAGGACACACTAATATAACTTTATTCACAAAATAATTGACCGGAAATGGCTCATCACAAATTGACGTGGAAGGTTTGCAGAAGATTTTTCGCTAGCTGTGGCAAAATATACCTAGCTTAAGAAAAAGTTATCCTAATATAGCATTTCGAAATGTATTACTAACGTAGTACTACTTACTTACTCCCTAAAAGAAGATGCTAGAAATAAATTTTTAATATATTACTTGAAAAAAAGGTCGCTACGCATCATGTACCCGAACCATTCTTGCAGAAAAATTTGTCGCAAATTGTTTGTCCAACTCTCGAGCCCCGAGTCAACTCGTGTTTACTGTTAAAGAATAATAAAGTTGTTTCATTTACTACACTCGGTGGCCAACAGACGTCAGTTCCAGGAAACAAGCAGGCAATAGAACAGATTTCCCTGAGGAGAGCTATATTACAACTTTCCATAGAGGAAATGTAAGTGTACTGAAAAACTAGCAGCGCAAGTAATTTGATGGTTGAATTATTGAAACAATACATACTGTAGTTTTGGGAGTGTGTCTATTTGAGGAGTATATTTAGGAAAACATATACATTGTTTGCATTTGAATAGGTGCGATTTTATATGACATATATTTATTTCTCTAGAAATTTAAGTAATTTACCTTTTTTAACTTAAAGTTACGTCGTACTGCACTGCAGTCATGGACAATCACATTTTTTTGCCTAGCTGTGGGGCAATATACATAGGTTAAAAAAAACAGTTATCATTGTCAAACGTTTTTCTAACGTAATACTGCTTACTTCGACACTAAAAGAACATGTGACAAACACAAATAAAATATAACTATACTAAAATCATAAACGCCAAAAAATATATTCGTCTCGAACTAAGGAGTAAGATAATTTTTTGTATTTTCCATACTAAGATTATCTTCTGCCTACTGTCTTGGCATCGATATCACTAGCCATTTAATCCGTTATTTACAATTAACGATGAAATGGTAAGTCCCTCTCAAATATAATAGAAAGAAGTATTTCGATTCACACGAAATTTTCCTTCGACCAAAAGGTAAACTAGATAACCATTAATTAAGCACATAGTGCGGTATATTATAGAACTTAAAGTAATTAAAGGCTTAAAAAGGCGCCCCTCCTGCGCCTATAGAGTTTCAAAGATACTTAATTACATACCGTGAACCCTCTTTGTGTAGGGCTCGAACAAATACGGGTAAAGAAATAAATATGTTTAGCCGAAAAATTTTGTAATTACAAATTTGCCGTCGATACATTACTAAAAACCACGCATTAATTCTCATTCAAGATGCTTATAATTCTGTGGCATTGGTCCCTCCTGATGCCTTTACAACCCTTCTTTCGGATAAAGATACCGCACACGGGATCAGACACCGACCTCACCGGCGAGGTCGAAGAATCCCTTGCCCGCCGGCCAGTACAGAGCACCACGGCGAGACACCTGGTATACGCACTCCCTTAAAGCGACTGCCCAAGCCGAGGCCATTCTTCCTTGAGGCGTCCTTGACCGAGTTGCCCCCTTGCCCTTCTGACTCTACCGTAATGGTTGCAGGCTCGCCCTCTTGTCCGGTGAAGCTGTAAAGGCCCCGCGGCCTGTAACGTAAATCATTCACACACACACCCACATAATCTGTGGCATTGGTATTGCTGTGTTCTTAGCAATTATCAAGGTCAAGCAATTTAGTTTAGTTTGGTCCCTTCGAGACGGGTGACTGTTTGAAGTACTTTCATTGTTGAAGATTTCTGTGCTGGATGTGCAACTTACGTACTGGAGTACGTAAATTTCACATCCTAGCCGCCACTTAAGGTTGTAATGACTAGGCAACGTTGAAAGCATTATAGATAGTGTAATAAGTTTCAAAAGAAGGTGGCTACACACCTGACTCCACCAATCCGCGTCGAGTACGCGTGGTGGAGCATAACCTATATTCTCTTTCACGTTTATTTGTAAGGGAAGGCCTTTGCTCAGCAGAAGGACGGTGTAGGCTGGTTTATACATTAATACCACATGAAATATATGGCACAGTACCGTACAGGCAGGTTGGAATGCAAAAGAAAAAGTAGCTTGATTAATTAAGTGTCTCTCAAAAACAATATCGAATAATTCATTTCCTATGTATGTGTACACATAAGTGTCTTGTTGAAAGCATTATTTGTCGGTCGAGCGAAGTTTGACTCAGTGTATTAATTTTTTTAATGTATGTATGTGTTTGTCGTAAGTTGTTTGTCTGATTGCCTTTCGATTTTGTTGAAGGGACGGGAATCTTATCATCGTATAAATTTAAGAAAAATCAAATTCGATTAAATGATGAGCTTAACGAGCCTAAGCTTCCTTCTATTACCGGTGAGCTTACTAAATTCATAGAAAACAGGAGTAGTTTGTTCCAACTTGAAGACAGATATGGATAATAGGGCAGTATGTTTGAGTCGGACACTAAGTATTACCATTTGCAATTTTATCTGAAATATGCTTTAACTTTATACATAAAATTTACAACATTTATATCTTCAGGAGATTCTTAAAGAACGTAGGTACGTAGTACAAGCAAAGGAAGCTCTGTGAAGCGATTTTTTTTAAATTTGAACTAGTTTGGTGACAATTTTGAAAAGGCAAAGGAATAGCGTGCTAGTGCACTCTTGTTAATGCAGTTTAAGCATAGCAATATGGTCTCGAAAAACATGCAAAAGGTATGCAAATACTTTTTTAGGTGGGACACTTTTCATTGAAAGGGTTGATAATAAAAATTAATGAATATTAGGCAGAAATATTTTTCGATGCACACATGACTGATAAAGGTGGTGTAATATTTTGTCCAGAGGTACCATTACGTCCTTTGGTGGAAGTCGTATGGCTAAAAAAATACAAGAATTTATTTTTCTTTCCCGGTATCTACTATATTAAAAAGTAGCTGTTGCCCGCGGCTTTGCACGCGTTTATATTGTAATTTGACATAGGAAGGTAGGACTTTTTGGATACATTATTCCAAGACTTTAGAGACGCCTCCAAATTAATTTTCTTTTAAATCCGTTCAGCCGTGGTAATATGGAGAAACAAAAACAACTATCACCCATGAATCATGCATTTCCCGTGCTAAAAAGTAGTCTTAAACAATCTCTGAAAAATCCTCAATTGCGTATTCAATTGGCCGTATGCGCATAAAATATCTCCTTTATATCAATACACAAATTCCAAAATAATATTCCCATGCGCTGTGCGGGGATCGTACCTGCGACTATTTAACAAAGTAAGTTAAGCAGTCTACCTTTTATCGCCTAAATCAAGTCGTCTTTGTTTTGCAAAATTACTTATAAAGTAAACTTAAATATCAGTAAATTGTCTTTATAGGACAATTTCAGCAGGTCTCCAAGCTTCAAGTCACCTGTTAAAAGGAAGAGGAAAATCGAAAGATTGCCAGGCTCTTCTTTAGCCAAAATATGATTAGTATCTTTGGGCCTTCATGCAGGCCGGGACAAATCCACCAAATGCATATTGGTGTGATTTTATATACCACTTAGACGGATAATAGCGGCATGATCTATTGTTTAAACAATATAAGGTCCTTTAATAATATCTAATTATCTGTATCATCATGTCAGATCCCTTGCGGGGTAGGCAGAGAGTACATAGTTCCAACAGGTTCTATCCTTACAGACCTTTCTGACTTTTTCCACTTTCATTGTTCGTCTTATACACGCTGGCCGGTTACGAAGACTCTTGACTTGCCCTTCGGATAAGACATGGTCTATTTGATCATGGTAAGATAGTCTAGATTTTCCCCGATATCTACATTCTGTCTAAGTACACTAACAACTAACAGCGGCGAGGAACCATTTGACCCTATGTAAATATTTATATTTCTTTTTTTTATTAATAATTCTTTCCTGTTGTTCTACGTCCTTCAACTTTCGCATTGTATACCTGTGTGGTTTCTATCATATTAAATTTCTTTATAACCTGTTCAGCCGCTTTAGTAGGAAAGTGCCATATTTCGAGATAAAAAGTGTTCTGTTTTATTTTACGATGATGTTAAGGTATCTTAACCTTCATATACAATTCCAATTAAATTCGTTTAGCCATTTTAATATGAAGAAATAATCCCGGGAGTGAATATCTACACTCATAATAACATGTATAATAAAGAGGAAAGATTTTTATTTTTGTATGTTTCTAACGAATAAACTCAAAAACTACTAGACCGATTTAAATGATTCTTTCACCATTTGCACACAGGCTATAAAACAAAAACAGTAGGTGGCGCTGTGGTCGACCGGGTACGAAGTCGCGGGAAGCTGCTAGTATTGTATATTTTGTCAACTTTCACCAGACTTATTTCTCTATCAACTATCTCTATCACCGGGTTCAGTTTAACCCCACTTAGCCCGCACAGGTGGTCTTTGTAAAATATAAACTAAACTATAGCGCGATCTTATTAAACACACAACACTTACGCCGTCTCATAAAAAAAACGTATGCAATACCTTCCTTTTTAAGAAGGGTTATCTATTTATTTTAAAATTATCGTATTAATATTTCTGATTTAAATCTTCTCTACCTATTCTGTCAAGATTATAATCTAGCGTAATCATATCTAAAAACGGTACATTGTCAGCTAAGTATGTAGCAAACTTTTGTCAGTAGATTTAATGTTAGTCTTCTCGTAAGGTTTTAATCGTCGTTAAAGTTTCGTATCCAGCCCTTTCATCGTAAGAGTTCTCTCCAGAAGAAACAATTCCGAATGCATCATTGGTTCATGAACAAAACCATGTTTCAGTGTTTAAATCAAACGTGTATGAACAATTTCAAGTGAGTGCTTTTAAACACTGAAAAGTGTTTCGTGAGGAGACGAACCTGAGCCCAATATCAATTCATGGACGAATTCATGTGTAGGCAAAATCACATATTTTACATCGTAACATAACTTAGTTCGGGACAAATAGTAATAAAGTATTTTGGTTTATCCCGCGACAATCTAGTAGCTAAGTTGTTTTGGAACAATTAATGATTTATCAAAATCGACTTTCTTCAGAAACTGTTAAGTTTTTGGTCTTTTGTACATGCTTGAATTATACTAAATTTCATTGAAATTTTCAAAAAGGTTTGGAGTAAAGTGTATTTATAGAAATCCAATCTTACGCTTATTTTCATCGTTTTTGGAGAAACCTTTTGATTTTCCGGGATAAATACTATACAACATGTTAGCCAACATTTTAAGGTATTCGCATGAAAAGCTTAATCAAAATCCGCTTGGTAATTTTTGCGTGATGATGGTTCATGCCATTCGACAGACAAACAGACACGAAAGCCAAAAATTCTAGAAGTGGCTTCTTTATAAAAAAAATTACTTAAAAATATTCCATGTACAGACACGACTTCCTAACAGTTTTATTATATGTATAGATGTGTTGATAACTATATTGTTTATTGATCATTCAATTCATTATAAGCTCCTCATTATTTTTAAACTAAGAAGATTTCTTATTCCGAAAGAGATGGCACGCCTATATTCCCCAAATGGTAGTAGCAGAGGTGTACTCTGTATAGCCACTTGACGCCGACGATTTTAGAGATATAATGTGGAAAATTAAAATTATAAAATATCGGCCACCTCAATATACCAACACGCCTCAATTTGCCCTTCAAGAATAGCGAATAGTAGATAACTAGCGTATTACTATTTATTTGAATAACATTACCACCACCAATGATAATATTGTTGACAATTTTGCCAAGTTGAATCGTGTCCATCAAGCCCATTCGTTTGCGAACCGAAATGTGTCCATCGATCCTCGGGTCCATAGCGCCACGATCGTTTCGATATCCGAATAAAGCAATTCAACATTAGAAAGCGCGTCGGGCGGGCCATTTCCGCGGAATAACCGGCCAGCCCAAATTAAACGCGACGAAACAAGCACATTTGGAACAACATACCGCTCCACGTTTGGTTAACTGCTACGGACTGTGGTACTCATGGAGTATGCGGTGTGGACCGTGCATTATGCTGCTTGCAGTTAATTTTAGCAAGTTGTGGTGATTGTTTAGATTGCCCTGAAATATGCATGATATTATGCCTTATAGTTAATGTAATTAAATAACATACCTCGTTGGAGTGATGCACAGAGCGGCTCACGAACACAAGGCCCTGGGTTTGAATATGTAGATATAACAGAATCTACCAATGCCATTTGTTAAGTACAGGCAGGCGTAACGGTGTTTGAAAAAAAACTTAAAGATATGCGACGAATTCCGAGAGTGCACTAATACTCGAAGATTGGAGACTCTGTACTTGATATTAGGCCTAATTGCCATGTGGTGAGGGATTAAGTGCGTACCATCGTTCCCCAAGCATTCGTCTCAAGAACTGTATAATCAAGCAATAATTAAATAAATACATAACAAAATAGTAGTATATTCTGTCAATCAATCTGCACTTGCTTGATGGGCGGCTTGGTCCAGTGGTAAAGTGCTTAAGCCCACTGGATCGAACAGTCGCGGGTTCGATCTCAGCACGGGACAAATCTTTATGTGACCCACGCATATTTGTTTTGGTCTGAATGTTTGTGTATGTGAATTTCGTGTTTGTAAACGGATCCACGACACAGGAATAAATTCAAATGTAGGGCTACATTTTTATTTAAATTACAAATTACTCTCCATCATCAGCCGGGTCTTTGTTGCCGAGGTACGCAGAAACTAAAGAGTTTCAACAGGATCTTTCTTTACAGACCTCTACCGCTTTCTCCAATCTCATAGTTTGTATAGAATTATTATGGATATTAATGTAGAAAATTTTACTGTAAGTATATACTTATGGATCATCAGATAGGTTGACAGCTCCGTAAGTCTATACCGGGACCTCGTAATATGACTTATATATAAAAAAATACTCAAAGCTTACTCTTGTATTGATACCTATTATCTCGTATTAACATTATCTCGTAATTAAAACTTTGTTCATTGGTACATGGTGCTGTTATTTACTCGTTATGCTTGTTAGAAAATTTCATGTTTTATTATAGTAGCAGTATTCCGCTTTTGGAGAGTTTGCTCCCAGTCGGAGCTGGAGTATTTCATAAACAAACCGTTCGCTCGCAGTATGTGTTTACGCAGGACGGGCGCCGTGACGCAGCCACGTGCCGGGGCACTAGCGAACGTGGCTATTGTATCATGCTTTTGTACGGCATCATACATAATTGCCTAGATTATACCTAGATATACTGGGTAACTCAGAAATATAATTTTAAGTCGAAAGCCTAAACTAAACCTGCATTTATACGCCAGGCTGAATAACAATATATTGTTTTACAACTTTTAAATTATTCGCGTTTTTTTTTCATTTTCCTATAAGAGTTCACTCGTTCAGCTAATACTTTTATCTATCTATCCATATTATTATGCCAGATCCCTTGCGGGGTACGCAGAGAGTATAGAATCCCAACTGGTTCTTTCCTTACAGACCTCTCTTGCTTGATCTAATACTTCTTATCCCATATTAACAATATCTCATAATTAATACTTAGAGCATTTGTGCGTGTTGATATCATTTACTCGTAATGATAGTTAGAAAGTCTCATGTTTTACTATCGTAGCAGTATTTTGCTTTTAGAGAGTCCGCTCCCAGCGGGGGCGGGGGTATTTCATAAACAAACCGTTCGCTTGCAGTCTGTGTTTATCCAGGACGGGCGCCGAGAGGCAGCAACGTGGCTATTGTATCGTGTGTTTGTCCGGCATCATACATAATTGCCTAGATTATACATGGTTATACGGGATAACTCGGAAAGAGGATTTTATATCATAAGTAGCATTTATAAGCCAATCTGAATAACCGTATTGTTTTAGAACTTTTTTTATTTGCCACAATTTTTTTTCACTTTCCTAGACAAGTTCTCACGTCCAGCTGATATTTTATCTATCTTTCTATATTATCACGCCATATCCTTTGCGGGGTAGGCAAAGATCACAGAGTTCCAACAGGTTATTATTAGATTTTTTGAGCATTGGTTCACATTGCTGTTATTTACTCGTTATGCTGCTAATTATCTCATGTTTTATTAACCTAGCAGCGAGAGTCCGCTCGCAGTGGGGGCTGGTGTATTTTATACACAAACCGGTTGCTTGAAGTCTGTGTTTACGCAGAACGGGTGCCGAGGAGTAGCCACGTGCCAGAACACTAGCAAACGTGCCTATCGCATCCGGTTTTTGTACTGTATCATACATAATTGCCTAGATTATATCTAGTTATACTGGGTAACTCAGAAAGTCAATCTGATCAACCATATTGTTTTACAACTTTTTATTTGTTTGACGACTTCTTCACTTTCTTATACAAGTTCACTTGATCACCTGATCAATTTGTTTTATTAAATAGAAAAACAATTCTCTCAAAATTAACAAGTAATAGAACAAACTTTGTTTAGACTCGGTACTCCATGGTACAGATAGATCGACGTATAAATGCATTGATATGTAGCGTATAAATGCAATAACTTTCAGCATGATACTTCATTTCTGTGTCACTCTATGTTGGCTTTGAACCCAAGCTTGAACAAAGAAAGGCTTAGCATAAAAAAACTAGCTACAATTTTCGTATCTTTCATACGGTTTGGTACACGGCCCTCAATCGTACTAAGTGATATAATTTTTTCAATTTTTAAATTTAAAATAAATTAAGATTGCCATTAAGTTGAATATTTTAAAATAAGTGAGTTTTTATGGCAGACCTAATATTTCAACTTTTTTGGCTTAATGTTTTATAGCGTTCCCATGAGCTGTTGCTCTATTTACGTTCGTTTTAAAAGCAGTCGTCATATCATAGCAATTAGCCTAACACTACACTTTATTTTTATTTCTTGCATATTCCGTAGGGGTGCCGTACATTTTTCTTACATGATTATAAACGAGCTCAACAACGAGCTTTGTGAATCATGGTAGAGCTACTGAACATTAGTCTCTAATCTCAAGTTGAAATTAGGCATGGAACAAAAATGTGTGTGATTCTGCTTGAGATACGTGTCAGCCGAGTAAGTACTTAAATTAGACCGGAAGTCAAATTCGTCTGTAGAATGATCATTCAATTCCCTGCACGCAGTTCCTGGGTTGTAATAAACGAGCAACACCTTCACCGGTAGGCTACGGCCGTAGCTGGTCACCGCACTCCCAGCAAAATCATACCGCTAAGCGACTCAGTTGTGTTTCCCGGAATTGTCACACAAGGCAGATCTACCCTGATCATATTGATTAGGAACCTGTTCTAACTTCCACCTGCTTAGCTTATTTCTGAGTGAATGGGCTATTATTACTGAGCCAGTAAGCCACATTTTCGGCTCCATCGTCACTTTCCATCAGGTAAGATAGGGGTCAATCGCTGAATTCGTTAAAAATATACAATTTAACAGCTCAAATTGTATTTAGTCCCGATTTTCATTCAAACGGCAGACCAAGGTGCTATGTCGCCACTCTGTCTGAGCAATTGACATTCAGATGGCACTATGGCGGTGTAGGTTTCAAAATACCTATTTACTTTTTATCCACATTTATTGTGTAGACGTGTACGGCAACGCAAAATCACATACCGAGATACTTTGAAACTTTAAATGAGTGTTTATACCTTACGTGTCTGGAAATGGAATGGAAATTATTTATAATGCAAAGAAAAAGCTGGTTTTCAACGTCTAACATTCTAATAAGAAAATAAAATCCACAATAACAGAAACCATTAGTTTCAAATCTGTCAACAAAAGCCAGCTGTGCTAAAATATAGTTCTGAAAGTTTAGATTGATTTCAGTTGTGTATACATATTGGTAGATAGATAAAAATAGAGGAAATTCAATAAAGTAATGATTAATTGTTTGAATAATGCTATAAAAGAAGTTGGTGCTAATTATATCATAGGAGAGAAAAAGATTGCCTCATTTCTTCTAGGCGTTAAATCGACGCCAGCAAAATGACTGTAAGACATATAATGACAATCTTTCCAAAACAATAAAGTAATAATTGAAAAGTTCCTCGTTGGTCTAGTGGCGAATAATGCGGTTTGCGACAACGAGGTCCTGGGTTCAAATCTTGGGTCGGACAAACAATTGTCAGTATCAGTCCGGAGTCTGGCATTGTGCCCGGTATGATGACAATAGGCTCGCCATACATGGGTTTAAAATAGTGTACGAAAAGTGAGTGTACACAGTACACCTTTTGCCACCCCCACGTGGTCAATATAGGCGTATCGTTGTTAATTTTTATGTTTCTATTTATTAAATGAATAATCTTGAGTAATCCAGTAATAGTTATACCTTTTCATAAACATTGATAGTACGATAAACGTTGTATAACAAAGGCAGAGAAAAATTAAAATGTAGTCAGTTTAGCGAAGTTGTAATTGCGCGCCTGTAGTTTCTCATTCTGGAGAAACCGTCTGCATTGATCACGCTATTTTATCATTAAAGATATTTCCATGAATATTTCAGTAAACTTGAGGCGAGCTTTCGGTAACTAACGAACTAAACTTCAAGAAGTATATGGACTGGCGACTTTAGAATCTAGTAAAAAGAATACACGATTAAACAAAATTTCCCCGATAGAATAAAAATCTAAAGTCATCTCTATTGCTTTTTATTTTCTGATCCAACGTGAAATGCTTAAGAACGAATCAATTCAATTCACCTCAAAAACTAGCAAACAATTTTAACAAAGTTCTTGTAAAGCAGTTTTTTATATCAAAGAGTAGATTTTTAGAAAATGATAATATAGGATTTTGCAATTTTTTTTACATTTGTTTATTTCCGAGCACGCGCTCAATATATTCGTCCCTTATTATTTTTCTGTAAAGTAATTCCATCACTGTCAGTCACCCGCTCGATAAATGGTCTATTGCGGTAGGCCCTTAACGCTGATAGAAAACGATAAAATGTTCGGGAATGACATTTTACAATGAAAAGTTACATGGTCAGAACATGCTTGCAACTTGGCGTGACCCTCAGGTGTAATGATTATATCATAATTTATTAGGCTTAAACCTAATTTTGGGGTACTTTTTTGCTATGCCTATGTTTGTACTTAACTTTTACCTAAGACAGTTGTGAATACCTACAGCCACTCGTAAAAAATGGCATCGCACGCGTTCATTTTGTAATTCGATTGAGAGATGCAATAATGAATACAACGAAACGATAAATTTACCTTAAAGTTCACCTTACAATTTTTATTGTGTCTTAAATATAAAAGCTATAAAACTTCTAAGGACAACAATTTTGCAATGCGTGATTTAAAGTTGATGTCAAATAGGTGAAATTTTTATTGTTTCTTTTTTGAAATATTCCCTTTTGATGTTGTACTCTGTTGTCCCACTAATATTATAAATGTGAAAATTAGTATGTTTGTTAATCAATATCGCAAAAACGGCTGAACGGATATGAATGAAATTAGGCACACATACACAACACACCATTAGGCCTATATTCTCCAAGGGGGGGGGGGGGCTTAGGTGTACTGAGTACACCCACGTTTCGCCGTCGATGTTAGGTCCCATGTAGTAGGGGGCGAGCCTATTGCCATATACCGGGCAATTAAGGCACACATAATATCTAGTTAAACTAGATTAACACATAGGATACTTTTATCCCTAAAAAATGTTAATTTCCCGTGTAAAGTCAACGCGGATGAAGTCGCGGGCAGAAACCATTTTATACATATACATAATAAAACTGTAAGGAAGTCGCATCTGTATATGAAATATATTTAGGAAATAAAATTTTGTGTAATTGTAGCCTGTACAAAAGATCACAACTCTGTACACTTATATTTTAGAAAATACAAAAATATAAAGAATTACAAACAGTTTTACTTACAATTTTAATAACTAGTAGTTATTTAATCCATAATCTAATTAACGTGTTAATGTTCATTGAGCTGTTTATGCTCATATGTACTTATCAGTTGGCACTTTGTACATACTCTCTGCCTACGGCGCCAGGGATCTGGTGTGATGATAGGAAAGTAATTGGCGTAATAATCTAGCATCCTATTGATATTATAAATGTGAAAGTTTGTATGTTTACATGTTTATATTTTTGTGTCATATTCACGCAATAACTGATGTACGAATTTAGTTGAAATTTGGCACACAGTTTCTTACCTGGATTAACACATAGGATACTTTTCATCCCAGAAAAATGGTAGGTGCCTGTCTAAAGTCAACGCGGACGAAATCAAGGGCAGAAGCTGGTACTACATAAATATTCACCCCCGAAACAACCGATTAACAGGGTCGATCTAATAAACGCAAAAGGAGCAAACCAGCCACAGCCGCTTAGTTTCTGCTCCAACTAGTCCTCACACGGTGCATTACCCGCGTCCACCGCATTCGAGAGCTACTTGCTGCCGGGGATCAGATTAATGTTGCCACTTTTCTACTTGTCGTAACCACTGAACTCACCCAGCCCCTACGTCCAATTGTACTCCCGCCTGAATTATTTATGTTAAGTACCTGTACGACGCTGTTAGAACATAACGCACGAAAGAATTTCAGAATAGCTTTCGAAAGCAATTTATAGATACAGAAAATAAAGCATTTCATGACGGCAAACAATGAAAACGTTGTGCTTAAAAAGAACCTTATTTTCGCATAAATAAAATTCAAGATTAGAAATTATATTTTGTATGACAAGTAGATAAAAGATTGGGTAGAGTGAATTTATAATAAGTACAATATTTAAGCGTGGTACGAATGTTACGATGAATTTTTATTTACTTCTGTAATTCAAGAAACGAAGTTGTCTTTTTCAGGAGATAACTCTTACTGAAAGAAATTCACTAATTTGTTTGTTATTAGGGAACATAAAGTTCCAGAATTTGTAGAAATTAGGTAATCCAGTAAAAGAGACGTCGGTTAAAATTGGATTAAACAGTATAATAATAATATAAAGGGGAACAAAATTAAAAAGAGTTTCATGTTTATCTGCCTATATCATCACTCCAGACCAAAAGGTCTTATGCCCCGCTCTTGTGGGGTAAGCAAATCATAATGTAGTTAATAATGTTTTTATTATAAGCAAATTTTACCTACTATAATTTTACTCGATCGTAACACATTGTATAAATGCATCTTCGTGTATGAGGCATTACCTTTTTATTATTGTTAGTACATCTTTAAATTATACCGAACGAACCCGACTTTACACCGAAGATATCCCGGACATCAGTCTGTACGAGATTAATACAGCTCAAAAACCATAGGGCGCCAGGCGATGACGGTATGCCAACTGAGCTTCTCAAGGCTAGTGGGAAGCCGATACTAAAGGCTCTCCAGAAGCTATTTAATTCCATTATTGTCGAGGGCAAAACGCCAAAGTCATGGCACAGAAGTGTGGTGGTTCCCTTCTCGAAAAAGGTGACAAAACACTATTGCAAATCAGTAGACCCGTATCACTTCTTATTCAAATCTATAAACTGTTTTCGAGAGTCATTACGAATCGTCACGCCTATATTCCCCGGAGGGGGTGGCAGAGGTGTACTGAGTACACCCACGTTTCATCGACGATGTTAATAGGGGGCGAGCCTATTACCATATACCGGGCACAATTCCAGACTCCGGACTCATACTGGGAATTTTTCGTTAGAAAAACTACATACGAATCGTCTCACACGCAAACTCAATGACTTCCAGCCTCCCGGACAAGCCGGTTTTCGAAAAGGCTTTAGCGCCATAGACCACATACATACGATGCGTCCGGTTATACAGAAGACAGAGAAGTATAACCGGTCGCTATGCTTAGCGATTATGGACTATGCAAAAGCCTTTGATTCGATTGAGACATGGCCTGTGCTCCAGTCTCTCCAGCGGTGCCAAGTAGACCACAGTTATATCGAAGTGTTTAAGAGTTTGCATGAAAACCCCACGATGTCAGTCCGTCTCCATGGCCAGAATTCAAACCCATCCAACTGCAGCGTGAGAAAGGGAGACGTTATATCTCCGAAACTGTCATCCACCACGCTGGAAGACGTTTTTAAGCTTCTGGACTGGAGAGAATATGGCATCAATATCAACGGCTAGTACATCTCTTACCTTCGATTTGCCGACAATATCGTGGTCATGGCTGAGACCCTGGAAGAACTCGGCACTATGCTTGATGAGCTCAACAAAGTCTCTCAATAAGTGGGTCCTAAAATAAACATGGACAAGACGAAAATCATGTCAAACACCCATGTCGCACCCACTCCTATTGAGACTCTACACTCGAAGTTGTAGAATATTATGTATACCTGGGACATACAGTCCAATCAGGTAGGTCCAACTTCGAGAAAAAGGTCAATCGTCGAATCCAGCTCGGCTGGGCAGCGTTCGGGGAACTACGTAATATCTTCTTGTCCCAAATACTGCATTGTCTCAAGACAAAAGTCTTTGACCAGTGTGTGTTGCCAGTGATGATTTACGGTACCGAGACATGGTCACTCACGACGGGCCGCATACACACACCGTCACGCCTATATTCCCCAGAGGGGGTGGGCGAGGTGTACTTAGTACACCCACGTTTCGCCAACGATGTTAGGTCCCATGTAATAGGGGGCGAGCCTATTGCCATATATCGGGCACAATTCCAGACTCCGTACTCATACTGGGAATTTTTCGTTAGAAAAACTATATTTGTCCGACCTAGGATTTGAACCCAGGACCTCGTGATCACAAAGCAATGCGCTTTGCCACCAGACCAACGAGGCAGTCACAACGCAGCAACGGGCCGCATAAGAAGGTCACCCAAAGGGCAATGGAAAGAGCTATGCACGGAGTTTTTCTGCGAGATCGAATGACATCATTAAATAACCAGTCTCTTTAGTATAGTTAGTAGTTAACCATAGAAATGAAAAATTAACGTAATTAAATCTGCAAAAGTATTTTCGTTCCATATAAAATATATTATGAATAAATGTAGCTAAACATAGTGCGCTAAAAGATTATCTAACATAAAATATCTAACACTACTAATCACACGTATGCCGTGTCCATACCCATCGTATAAACACAAAAAGCAATATAAACCCAACTCCTAACTGGCGTCATCACAATGACGTTTCACCGCCAATATTAAAACGCAAACTTTTATCAAACAATTCAACCCGGCGCGCGGTCGCACTGAAAAAAAATGCGGTCGCTAAAAGTAGATACATCCCTTTCCCCGCACTTCCGTTCGCGCAGGTGAAAATATTACGTGGAGGTGTAAACGAGCCCCGGCAAGACCGTTATTGCCATCGTTAAGTTAAAATTTTCTCTTCTGAATAGCAAAGCGAATGTGAGACATAAACACAGCCATTTATGTTATTTGCGAACGAATATTGGGATGAACACACGGCGAAATATTAAGGGATCGTACCCCAAAAATTACAGGTTTGTGAACGAATAAACTGGATCATTTTTATTTTGTTTGTTTTTATGTAGATAAGGTATGTTAAAGAGATGTAATACAGGGTAGGCCGATAGTATAGAGTTCCAACAGGTTCTTTTCTTCAGACCTCTCTGGCTTGGTCCGCTCTCATAGTTATTCGTCGCATATACGCTCGCCGCTTACAGAAACGACATATTTCAGAATATTATTATTTCGAAGAATGATGTTAAGGACACACTAATATAACTTTATTCACAAAATAATTGACCGGAAATGGCTCATCACAAATTGACGTGGAAGGTTTGCAGAAGATTTTTCGCTAGCTGTGGCAAAATATACCTAGCTTAAGAAAAAGTTATCCTAATATAGCATTTCGAAATGTATTACTAACGTAGTACTACTTACTTACTCCCTAAAAGAAGATGCTAGAAATAAATTTTTAATATATTACTTGAAAAAAAGGTCGCTACGCATCATGTACCCGAACCATTCTTGCAGAAAAATTTGTCGCAAATTGTTTGTCCAACTCTCGAGCCCCGAGTCAACTCGTGTTTACTGTTAAAGAATAATAAAGTTGTTTCATTTACTACACTCGGTGGCCAACAGACGTCAGTTCCAGGAAACAAGCAGGCAATAGAACAGATTTCCCTGAGGAGAGCTATATTACAACTTTCCATAGAGGAAATGTAAGTGTACTGAAAAACTAGCAGCGCAAGTAATTTGATGGTTGAATTATTGAAACAATACATACTGTAGTTTTGGGAGTGTGTCTATTTGAGGAGTATATTTAGGAAAACATATACATTGTTTGCATTTGAATAGGTGCGATTTTATATGACATATATTTATTTCTCTAGAAATTTAAGTAATTTACCTTTTTTAACTTAAAGTTACGTCGTACTGCACTGCAGTCATGGACAATCACATTTTTTTGCCTAGCTGTGGGGCAATATACATAGGTTAAAAAAAACAGTTATCATTGTCAAACGTTTTTCTAACGTAATACTGCTTACTTCGACACTAAAAGAACATGTGACAAACACAAATAAAATATAACTATACTAAAATCATAAACGCCAAAAAATATATTCGTCTCGAACTAAGGAGTAAGATAATTTTTTGTATTTTCCATACTAAGATTATCTTCTGCCTACTGTCTTGGCATCGATATCACTAGCCATTTAATCCGTTATTTACAATTAACGATGAAATGGTAAGTCCCTCTCAAATATAATAGAAAGAAGTATTTCGATTCACACGAAATTAATCCAAATGAATAGCCCATAAATATTTTCCTTCGACCAAAAGGTAAACTAGATAACCATTAATTAAGCACATAGTGCGGTATATTATAGAACTTAAAGTAATTAAAGGCTTAAAAAGGCACCCCTCCTGCGCCTATAGAGTTTCAAAGATACTTAATTACATACCGTGAACCCTCTTTGTGTAGGGCCCGAACAAAATACGGGTAAAGAAATAAATATGTTTAGTATTACTGAGGCCGAAAAATTTTGTAATTACAAATTTGCCGTCGATACAATACTAAAAACCACGCATTAATTCTCATTCAAGATGCTTATAATTCTGTGGCATTGGTCCCTCCTGATGCCTTTACAGCCCTTCTTTCGGATAAAGATACCGCACACGGGATCAGACACCGACCTCGCCGGCGAGGTCGAAGAATCCCTTGCCCGCCGGCCAGTACAGAGCACCACGGCGTGACACCTAGTATACGCCCTTCCCCATAGCGACTGCCCAAGCCGAGGCCGTTCCTCCTTGAGGCATCCTTGAGCGAGTTGCCCTCTTGCCCTTCTGACTCGACCGTAATGGTTGCAGGCTCGCCCTCTTGTCCGGTGAAGCTGTAAAAACACACACACACACAATCTGTGGCATTTCTAGTTCTTAGCAATTATCAAGGTCAAGCGATTTAGTTTAGTTTGGTCCGTTTGAGACGGGTGACTGTTTAAAGTACTTTCATTATTGAACATTTCTGTGCTCCATTACGTAAGTCGCAGATCCTAGCCGCCATTTAAGGTTGTAATGACTAGGCAACGTTGGAATCATTATAGATAGTGTGATAAGTTTCAAAAGCAGGTGGCTACAAACCTGCCTCCACCAATCCGCGTCGAGTACGCGTGGTGGAGCATAACCTATATTCTCTTTCACGTTTATTTGTAAGGGAAGGCCTTTGCTCAGCAGAAGGACGGTGTAGGCTGGTTTATACATTAATACCACATGAAATATATGGCACAGTACCGTACAGGCAGGTTGGAATGCAAAAGAAAAAGTAGCTTGATTAATTAAGTGTCTCTCAAAAACAATATCGAATAATTCATTCCCTATGTATGTGTACACATAAGTGTCTTGTTGAAAGCATTATTTGTCGGTCGAGCGAAGTTTGACTCAGTGTATTAATTTTTTTAATGTATAGTCGTAAGTTGGTTGTCTGATTGCCTTTTGATTTTGTTGAAGGGACGGGAATCTTATCATCGTATAAATTTAAGAAAAATCAAATTCGATTAAATGATGAGCTTAACGAGCCTAAGCTTCCTTCTATTACCGGTAAGCTTACTAAATTCATAAAAAACAGGAGTAGTTTGTTCCAACTTGAAGACAGATATGTATAATAGGGCAGTATGTTTGAGTCGGACACTAAGTATTACAATTTGCAATTTTATCTGAAATATGCTAAAACTTTATCCATAAAATTTACAACATTTTTATCTTTAGGAGATTCTTAAAGAACGTAGGTACGTAGTACAAGCAAAGGAAGCTCTGAGAAGCGATTTTTTAAATTTGAACTAGCTTTAGTGACATTTTTGAAAAAGCAAAGGAATAGCGTGCCAGTGTACTCCTGTAAATGCAGTTTAAGCATAGCAATATGGTCTCGAAAAACATGCAAAAGGTATGCAAATACTTTTTTAGGTGGTACACTTGTTATTGAAAGAATTGATAATAAAGATTTATGAATATTAGGCGGAATTAATTTACGATGCACACATGACTGATAAAGGTGGTGGTAATATTTTGTCCAGGTACCATAACGTCCTTTGGTGGAAGTCATTTGGCAAAATAAAGACAAGAATTTATTTTTCTTTCCCGGTATCTACTTTATTTAAAAACTAGCTGTTGCCCGCGGCATTGCACGCGTTTATTTTGTAATTTGACATAGGTAGGTAGGAATTTTTGGGATAGCATTATTCCAAGACTTTAGAGACAACTCCATATTAAGTTTATTTTAAATCCGTTCAGCCGTGGTAATATGGAGAAATAAAATCTACTATCCCCCATGAATCTTACATTTCCCGTGCTAAGAAGTAGTCTTAAACAATCTCTGAAAATTCCTCAATTGCGTATTCAATTGGCCGTATGCACATACAATATCTCCTTCATTTCAATATCACAAATCCCAAAATAATATTCCCGTGCGCTGTGCGGGGATCGTACCTGAGACTATTTGACAAAGTGAGTTAAGCAGTCTACTTTTTATCGCCTAAATCAAGTCGTCTTTGTTTTGCAAAAGTACTTATAAATTAAACTTAAATATCAGTAAATTGTCGTTGTAGAACAATTTCAGCAGGTCTCCAGGCTTCCAGTCACCTGTTAAAAGGAAGAGGGAAATCGAAAGATTGCCAGGCTTTTCTTTAGCCAAAATATGAATAATATCTTTAGGCCTTCATGCAGGACAGTAAAAACCCACCAAATGCATATTGGTGTGATTTTATTTACCACTAAGACGGATAATATCGGCATGATCTATTGTTTAAACAATATAAGATCCTTTAATACTATCTAATAATCTATTTCATCATGTCAGATCCCTTGCAGGGTAGGCAGAGAGTACAGAGTTCCAACAGGTTCTATCCTCACAGACCTTTCTGGCTTTTTCCTCTTTCATAGTTCGTCTTATACACGCTCGCCGGTTACGGAGACTCTTGAATTGTCCTTCATCATGGTAAGATAGTCTAGGTCTTCCCCGATAACTACGTTCTGTTCTAAGTATACTAACAACTGACAGCGGCGAGGAACCAATTGACCTTATCTAAATATTTATAATTTTTTTTTTTTATTAATAATTCTTTCCTGTTGTTCTACGTCCTTCAACTTTCCAATTGTATACTTGTGTGGTTTCTATCATATTAGGTTCTTTATAACCTGTTCAGCTGCTTTAGTAGGAAGAAATAATAGATATTTCGCAGAAGTCGTGCTATTTTTCGAGATAAAAAGTGTTCTGTTTTATTTTACGATGTAAGACACCTTGATATACAATTTCAATTAGATTCATTTAGCCATTTTAATATAAAGATATAATCCCGGGAGAACCGTGAATATCTACACTAATAATAATATAATAAAGAGGAAAGTTTTTATTTTTGTATGTTTGTAACGAATAAACTCAAAAACTACTGGACCGATTTTAATGATTCTTTCACCATTAGAAAGCTACATTGTCCAGAAGTAACACAGGCTATAAAACAAAGACCCAGTAGGTGGCGCTGTTGTCGACCGGGTACGGAGTCGCGGGAAGCTGCTAGTATTGTATATTTTGTCAACTTTCACCAGACTTATTTCTCTATCAACTATCTCTATCACCGGGTTCAGTTAATCCCACTTAGCCCGCACAGGTGGTCTTTGTAAAATATGAACTAAACTATAGCGCGATCTTATTCAACACACAACACTAACGCAGTCTCATAAAAAAAAGACATATACAATACCTTCCTTTTCAAGAATGATTATCTATTTATTTTGAAATTATCGTATTAATACTTTTGATTTAAATCTTCTCTACCTATCTTGTCACAGATTATAATCTAGCGTAATCATATCTAAAGACGGTACATTGTCAGCTAAGTATGTAGCATAGTTTTGTCAGTACATTTTGTGTTAGTCTTCTCGTAAGGTATTAATCGTCGTTAAAGTTTCGTATCCATTCATCGTAAGAGTTCTCTCCAGAAGAAACAATTCCGAATGCATCATCGGTTCATGTTTCAGTGTTTAAATCAAACTTGTATGAACAATTTCAAGCGAGTGCTTTTAACCACTGAAAAGTTTGTGTGAGGAGACGAACCTGAGCCCAATATCAATTCATCGATGAATTCATGTGTAGGCAAAACCACATATTTTACATCGTAACATAACGCAGTTCGGGACGAATAGTAATAAAGTTATATGGTTTATCCCGCGGCAATCTAGTAGTTAAGTTGTTTTGGAACAATGAATGATTTATCAAAATCGACTTTGTTTTTCTTTCCTCAGAAACTGTTAAGGTTTTGGTCTTTTGTACAGGCTACAATTACATAAAATTTCATTGAAATCCATCAAACAGGTAGTATGGAGTAAAGTGTATTTTTAGAAATCCAATCTTTCGCTTATTTTCTGGAGAAACCTTTTTATTTTCCGGGATAAATACTATACAACATGTTAGCCAACATTTTAAGGTATTCGCATGCAAAGGTTCATCAAAATCCGCCTGGTAATTTTTGCGTGATGATGGTTCATACCCTTCAACAGACAAACAGACACGAAAGCCAAAAATTCTAGAAGATGCTTGTTTATAAAAAAAATAATTTAAAATATTCCATGTATAGACACGACTTCCTTACAGTTTTATTATATGTATAGAGGTGTTGATAACTATATTGTTTATTGATCATTCAACATTATTATAAGCTCCTCATTATTTTCAAACTAAGATGATTTCTTATTCCGAAAGAGATGTCACGCCTATATTCCCCAAATGGTAGTAGCAAGGGTGTACTCTGTATAGCCACTTGACGCCGACGATTTTAGAGAAATAGATGCGGAAAATTATAAAATATCAGCCTCCTCAATATACCAACATGCCTCAATTTGCCCTTCAAGAATAACGGATAGTAGATAAAAAGCGTATTACTATTTATTTGAATAAAATTACCACCACCAATGATATTATTGTTGACAATTTTTCAAAATTCAATCGTGGCCATCAAGCCCATTCGTTTTCGTACCGAAATGTGTCCGTCGATCCTCCATAGCGCCACGATCGTTTCGATATCCGAATAAAGCAATCCAACATTAGAAAGCGCGTCGGGCGGGCCATTTCCGCGGAATAACCGGCCAGCCAAAATTAAACGCGACGAAACAAGCACATTTGGAACGACATACCGCTCCACGTTTGGTTAACTGCTATGTACTGACGTACTCATGGAGTTTGCGGTGTGGACCGTGCATAATGCTGCTTGCAGTCAATTTTAGCAAGTTGTGGTGATTGTTTAGAGAGCCCTGAAATATGCATGATATTATGCCTTATAGTTAATGTAATTAAATAACATACCTCGTTGGCGTGATGCACAGTGCGGCTCACGAACACAAAGCCCTGGGTGTGAATATGTAGATATAACAGAATCTACCAATTCCATTTGTCAAGTATAGGTAGGCGTGACGGTGTTTGAAAAAAATCTTAACTATATGCGACGAATTCCGAGAGTGCACTAATACTCGAAGATTGGAGACTCTGTACTTGATATTAGGTTTAATTGCCATGTGCTGAGGGATTAAGTGCGTACCATCGTTCCCCAAGCATTCGTCTCAAGTATATCGTACTGTATAATCGAGCAATAATTAAATAAATACATAACAAAATAGTAGTATATTCTATCTATCAATCTGCACTTGCTTGATGGGCGGCTTGGTCCAGTGGTAAAGAGCTTAAGCCGCCTACTGGATCGAACAGTCGCGGGTTCCATCTCAGCGCGGGACAAATCTTTATGTGACCCACACGTATTTGTTTCGGTCTGGATGTTTGTGTATGTGAATTTCGTGTTTGTAAACGGATCCACGATACAGAAATAAATTCAAATGTAGGGCTACATATTTTTTTTAATTACAAATAACTCTCCATCATCAGCCGGATCTTTGGCGAGGTAGGCAAAAACTAAAGAGTTTCAACAGGATCTTTCTCTACAGACCTCTCCCGCTTTCTTCAATCGAATAGTTTATATCGAATTATTATGAATATTAATGTAGAAAATTTTACTGTAAGTATATACTTATGGATCATCAGAGAGGTTAACAGCTCCGTAGGACTATACCGCCACCTCGTATTATGACTTACATAGAAAAAAATACTCAAAGCTTACCCTTGTATTGATACTTTTTATCTTGTATTAACATTATCTCGTAATTAAAACTTTGATCATTGGTACATGTTGCTGCTATTTACTCGTTATGCTTGTTAGAAAATCTCATGTGTTATTATAGTAGCAGAATTCCGCTTTTGGAGAGTTTGCTTCCAGTCGGAGCTGGAGTATTTCATAAACAAACCGTTCGCTTGCAGTATGTGTTTACGCAGGACGAGCGCCGTGACGCAGCCACGTGCCGGAGCACTAGCGAACGTGGCTATTGTATCATGCTTTTGTATGGCATCATACATAGTTGCCTAGATTATACCTAGATATACTGGGTAACTCAAAAATATTATTTTAAGTCGAAAGCCTAAACTAAACCTGCATTTATACGCCAGTGTGAATAACGATATATTGTTCTACAACTTTTCACTTTTTCGTGTTTTTTTTCACTTTTCTAGAAGAGTTCACTCGTTCAGCTGATACTTTTATCTAAGTATCCATATTATTATCCCAGATCCCTTGCGGGGTACGCAGAGAGTACAAAATGCCTACTGGTTCTTTCCTTACAGACCTCTCTTGCTTGATCTGATACTTCTTATCCCGTATTAACAATATCTCATAATTAATACTTAGAGCATATGTGCAAGTTGATATCATTTACTCGTAATGCTAGTTAGAAAGTCTCATGTTTTACTATCGTAGCAGCATTTTGCTTTTAGAGAGTCCGCTCGCAGCGTTGGCTGGGGTATTTCATACACAAACCGTTCGCTTGCAGTCTGTGTTTATCCAGGACGGGCGCCGAGAGGCAGCAACGTGGCTATTGTATCGTGTTTTTGTCCGGCATCAAATATAATTGCCTAGATTATACCTGGTTTTACGGGATAACTCGGAATAAGGACTTTATATTAAAAGTAGCATTTATAAACCAATCTGAATGACCGTATTGTTTTAGAACTTTTTAACACGATTTTTTTTCACTTTCCTAGAAAAGTTTTCTCGTCCAGCTGATATTTCTATCTATCTATATTATTGCGCCAAATCCCTTGGGGGGTAGGCAGAGATCACAGAGTTCCAACAGGTTATTAATAGATTTAATTGAGCATTGGTTCACAACGCTGTTATTTACTCGTTATGCTGCTAATTATCTTATGTTTTATAAACGTAGCAGCGAGAGTCCGCTCGCAGTGGGGGCTGGTGTATTTCATACACAAACCGTTTGCTTGGAGTATGTGTTTACGCAGAACGGGCGCCGAGAGGCAGCCACGTGCCAGAGCACTAGCAAACGTGCCTATCGTATCCTGTTTTTGTACGGTATCATACATACTAGGAGGGATTAAAAAGTAGTGAGAACGACATACTCCTTGGTAAAAAAAAATACTGGCAGGTATAGCTCAGATACATATATGTAATATTAATAAAAAAAAATCTTCGATTCTCTTTTGTTTTTTTTTTGTATGTAGTCATTTGTTTGCTTCGTGTCGGAACGTGTTCTCGAAAATGGAGAAAAACGAAGTGCGAGCCGTTATTAAATACCTCTGTTTAAAAAATTAACGACGCAAGAGATTCATTGCGATTTGGAGGCAACATTAGGAGAGTCTGCTCCGCCGTATTCCACTGTCGCAAGGTGGGCTTCTCAATTTCGAGTAGTAAGAACGAGCACGGAAGACGAACATCGTTGCGGCCGTCCATCGTCGTCAGTCACCCAAGAAAATGTTGCGAAATTCGAGAAAATTGTATTGAGGGATCGAAGAGTTACCATCCGATACTTAAATCAAGAAACGGGCATTTCATATGGAAGTATTCAATCCATATTGAAACAATCTTTGAATATGAGAAAAGTCTTCGCAAGATGGGTGCCGAGAATGTTAACCAACAGTTAGAAACAAAATCGACTTGACATTTCGAAGATATTGTTGGACAAGTTTCAAGAAGATTCTGAAAACTTTTTGTCTCGTTTCGTAACAATGGACGAAACATGGGTCCATCATTTTGATCCCGAGACAAAACAGCAATCTTCGCAATCTAAACGGCCATCATCACCGACCCCGAAGAAGTTTCGTGTCATGGCATCGGCTGGCAAGGTTATGGCCTCAATATTTTGGGACTCAGAAGGAATATTGATTACCTGGAGCGTGGAACCACTATTACAGGCCAATATTATGTAGATTTAATTCCCAAGTTGAGGAATGCCATGGAAGAGAAAAGGAGAGTGAAACTTCGAAGGGGCGTGCTGTTTCATCACGACAACGCACCCGCGCACAGGTCGGCAGTTGCGATGGCTGTCATTCAGCAAGCTGGCTTCGAATTGGTTCCACCCCCCTTATTCACCAGATCTGGCGGCTAGCGATTTTTATCTGTTCCCCAAATTGCAAAAATACTTAAGGGGAAACAGGTACGAAGACGATAACGAGGTGATGGATGCCGTGGAGAGCTTTTTGCAGGACCAAGACAAAACTGTTTTTGTGAAAGGGATTGAAGCCGTGGAAAAGCGCTGGACTCGGTGTGTAGAGAGACTCGGAAACTATGTAGAAAAATAAATTATTAAGTTATCAATAGTCATTATATTCTATCTCATTCTCACTACTTTTTGATCCCTCCTCGTAATTGCCTAGATTATATCTAGTTATACTGGGTAACTCAGAAAGTCAATCTGATCAACCATATTGTTTTACAACTTTTTATTTGTTTTGCGACCTTTTCAGTTTCTTACAAGTTCACTTGATCACCTGATCAATTTGTTTTAATAAATAGAAAAACAATTCACTAAAAATAAACAAGAAGTGGAACAAACGTTGTTTAGACTCGGTACTCCATGGTATCGATAGACCGACGTAAAAATGCATTGATATGTATCGTATAAATGCAAAAACTATCGGCATGATACCTCATTTCTTTGTCACTCTATGTTGGTTTTAAACCCCAGCTTGAACAAAGAAAGGCTTAGCATAAAAAAAACTAGCTACAATTTTCGTATCTTTCATACGGTTTGGTACACGGCCCTCAATCGTACTTAGTGTTATAATTTTTTCAATTTTTTAATTTAAAACAATTTAAGATTGCCATTAAGTTGAATATTTTAAAATAAGTGGGTTTTTATGGCAGACCTACTATTTCAACTTTTTCGGCCTAATGTTTTATAGCGTTCCCATGAGCTGTTGCTGTATTTACGTTCATTTTAAAAGCAGTCTTCATATCATAGTAATTAGCCTAACACTACACTTTATTTTTATTTCTTGCATATTCCGTAGAGGTGCCGTACATTTTTCTTACATGATTATAAACGAGCTCAACAACGAGCTTTGTGAATCATGGTAGAGCTACTGAACATTAGTCGCTAATCTCAAGTTGAAACATGTGTGTGATTCTGCTTGAGATACGTGCCAGCCGAGTAAGTACTCAAATTAGACCGGAAACCAAACTCGTCTGTAGAATGATCATTCAATTCCCTGCACGCAGTTCCTGGGTTGTAATAAACGAGCAACACCTTCACCGGTAGGCTACGGCCGTAGCTGGTCACCGCACT
This sequence comes from Phalera bucephala, assembly GCA_905147815.2. Lineage (NCBI taxonomy): Eukaryota > Metazoa > Arthropoda > Insecta > Lepidoptera > Notodontidae > Phalera > Phalera bucephala. The sequence goes on from LR990613.1 coordinate 16,768,521, forward strand.
CCCAGCAAAGTCATACCGCTAAGCGACTCAGTCGTGTTTCCCGGAATTGTCACACAAGGCCTAGCCTGATCATATTGATTAGGAACTTGGTCTAACTTCCACCTGCTTAGCTTATTTCTGAGTGAATGGGCTATTACTGAGCCAGTAAGCCACATTTTTGGCTCCATCGTCACTTTCCATCAGGTAAGATAGGGGTCAATCGCTGAATTCGTTAAAAATATACAATTTAACAGCTCAAATTATGTTAAGTCCCGATTTTCATTCAAACGACAGACCAAGGTGCTATGTCGCCACTCTGTCTGAGCAATTGACATTCAGATGGCACTATGGCGGTGTAGGTTTCAAAATACCTATTTACTTTTTATCCACATTTATTGTGTAGACGTGTACGGCAACGCAAAATCACATACCGAGATACTTTGAAACTTTAAATGAGTGTTTATACCTTACGTGTCTGGAAATGGAATGGAAATCATTTATAATGCAAAGAAAAAGCTGGTTTTCAACGTCTAACATTCTAATAAGAAAATAAAATCCACAATAACAGAAACCATTAGTTTCAAATCTGTCAACTAAAGCCAGCTGTGCTAAAAGATAGTTCTGAAAATTTAGATTGATTTCAGTTGTGTATACATATTGGTAGGTAGATAAAAATAGAGAAAATTCAATAAAATAATGATTAATGGTTTGAATAATGCTATAAAAGAAGTGGGTGCTAATTATATCATAGGAGAGAAAAAGATTGCCTCATTTCTTCTAGGCGTTAAATCGACGCCAGCAAAATGACTGTAAGACATATAATGAAAATCTTTCCAAAACAATAAAGAAATAATTGAAAAGTACCTCGTTAGTCTAGTGGCGAATAATGCGGTTTGCGAAAACGAGGTCCTGGGTTCAAATCTTGGGTCGGACAAACAATTGTCAGTATCAGTCCGGAGTCTGGCATTGTGCCCGGTATGATGACACTAGGCTCACCATACATGGTTTTAAAATAGTGTACGAAAAGTGAGTGTACGCAGTACACCTTTTGTCACCCCCACTTGTTCAATATAGGCATGTCGTTGTTTATTTTTATTTTTCTATTTATTAAATGAAAAATCTTGAGTAATCCAGTAATAGTTATATCTTTTCATAAACATTGATTGTACGACAAACTTTGTATAATAAAGGCAGAGTGAAATTAAAATGTAGTCAGTTAAGCGAAGTTGTAATTGCACGCCTGTAGTTTCTCATTCTCGAGAAACCGTCTGCATTGATCACGATATTTTATCATCAAAGATATTTACATGAATATTTCAGTTAACTTGAGGCGAGCTTTCAGTGACTAACGAACGAAATTCCCTTTATGTTCTGTGTGCACTATTCTGCAAAATGTTGCTATCGCTATATGCATAAGCAGCCGTGGTCAATCACCTGCCATTGTGAAAGCCACCACATTATTCGATGGAATAGTTGGCCTGTTACAGGTCCTATATCGTAAGCTCCGATATGACTTACTTTCAGCTTAAAATTTCAATACCTAAGGAAAATTTCGTATTATCCCTCTAAGTAGACTCTATACATTCTAGGGTTACCGCAAAAAAAACACGTTTTTTTAGTCCATAAACTTCAAGAAGTGAATGGACTAGAGGCTTTAGAATCTTGTAAAAGGAATACACGATTAAACGAAATTTCCCCGATAGAATAAAAAATTAAATTCAACTCTATTGCTTTATATTTTCTGATCCAACGTGAAATGCTTAAGACGAATCAATACTATTCACCTTAAAAAAATAGCAAACAATTTTAACAAAGTTCTTGTAAAGCAGTTTTTTATTTCAAAGAGTAGATTTTTTAAGAAAATTATAAAATTTGGTGTTGCACGTTTTTTTTACATTTGTTTATTTCCGCGCACGCGCTCAATATATCCGTCCGTTAATATTTTTTTGTAAAGAAATTACATCGATAAATGGTCTATCGCGGTAGGCCCTTAACGTGAATAGATAACGAAAAAAGGTTCGGGAATGACATTTTACAATGAAAAGTCACATGATCAGAACAATGCAATATCGATTGTGGCAAGAGAAACGAAACAAAATTTTTGCAACTTGGTGAGGCCCTAAGGTGTAATGATTATATCATAATTTATAAGACTTAAACCTAATTTTCGAGGGCTTTTTTTCTGTGAGATAGTTTCGATTACCTACGCCACGCCTTCATTTTGTAATTCGATTGAGAGATACAATAATGAATGCAACGAGTTTATCTTTAAGTTCACCTTATATATTTTATTGTGTCTTAAATATAAAAGCTAGACCTTTACTACCAAGGTTTTTTTATAAAACTTCTAAGAACCAAAAATTTTGCAATGCATTATTAAAAGTTGATGTCAAATAGGTGAAACTTTTATTGTTTCTGTTTTGAAATACGAGTATTTCCTTTTGTTGTTGTATTTTGTTGTCCTACTAATATTATCAATGTGAAAATTTGTTTGTTTGTTAATCAATCACGCAAAAACGGCTGAACGGATTTGAATGAAATTAGGCACACATACACAACACACCATTAGGCCTATATTCCCCAAGTGGGGGGAGGGGGGGGGGCAGAGGTGTACTGAGTACAACCACGTTTCGCCGACGATGTTAGGTCCCATGTAGTAGGGGGCGAGCCTATTGCCATATACCGGACACAATTACCGGGCAATTTAGGCACACATAATATCTAGTTAAACTAGATTAACACATAGGATACTTTTATCCCTAAAAAATGTTAATTTCCCGTGTAAAGTCAACGCGGACGAAGTCGCGGGCAGAAACCATTCTATACATATAATAAAACTGTAAGGAAGTCGCATCTGTACATGGAATATACTTAGGAAATCAAATTTTGTGTAATTGTAGCCTGTACAAAAGATCATAACTCTGTATACTTATATTTTAGAAAAAAATTACAGGTTCTGAGGAAAGAAAAAAAAAGACGATTTTGATAAATCATTCATTGTTCCAAAACTACTCTTCAGATGTTTGTGAAACTTTGTCCGGAGATATTTCATATGGCAGACAATATAGTTAATATTTAGATTTTCAGGAAATCAAACCGTTTGTAGGGAAAAGTAAAGCATCTATACATACTAAAAATTACATAAAATTACTCATAATGCAAATAAAAAGCTGGTTTTCAGCTTCTAACATTTTACTAAGAAAATAAAATCCACAATAACACAAACTATTAGTTTCACATCTGTCAACAAAAGCCGGCTGTGCTAAAAGATAGTTCTGAAAGTTTCGATTGATTTCAGTTGTGTATACATATTGATAGATAGATAAAAACGGAGAAAATTCAATAAAATACTGATTAATTACTTGAATAATGCTATAAAAGAAGTTGGTGCTAATTATATCACAGGAGAGAAATTTATTCTAGGCGTTAAATCGACGCCAGCCAATATGATAATGACTATAAAATACGTAATGACAATGTTTCCAAAATAATAAAGTAATAATTGAAAAGTTTCGCGTTGATCTAGTGGCGAATAATGCGGTTTTCGATAACGAGGTCCTGGGTTCAAATCCTGGGTCGGACAAACAATTGTCAGTATATGTCAGGAGTTTGGCATTGTGCCCGGACTGCCCGGTATGATGATAATAGGCTTGCCATACATGCGACCAAATATAGTCGGCGAAAGGTGGGTGTACTCACTACACCTTTTACTTTTATTTTAAATCTTTCTTTTGTTTTTTTTTAAAAACGTAGCCTCACACTATGTTTTATTCAAGTAGTGCACTTACAAACATGAAAATTCACATATACAAATACCCAAATAGAAACAAATAATTGTGGATCACACAAAGATTTTCCGTGCGGGAATCGAACCCGCGACTATTAGACAGTGGGCGGAGAGGCTTAAGCTCTTAGCCACTGCGCTAAATCAATTGATCAAGCAATTTTATTGTTTTTATTTATAAAATGAAAAATCTTGAGTAATCCAGTAATACTTATATCTTTTTATAAACGTTGATAGTACGACAAACTGTGTATTACAAAGGCAGAGAAAAATTAAAATGTAGTCAGCTTAGCGAAGTTGTAATTACGCGCCTGTAGTTTCTCATTCCAGAACAACCGTCTGCATTGATCACGCTTTTTTACCATCAAAGATATTTTCATGAATATTTCAGGAAACTTGAGGCGAGCTTTCAGTAACTAACGAACGAAATTTCCTTTATGTTCTGTGTGCAGTACTCGGGGAGTAAAATTTTGCTATCGCTTTATGCATAAGCAGCCGTGGTCAATCACCTGCTATTGTGAAAGCTACCGCATTATTCGATGCCCCGTTACAGATACTATATCGTAAGCTCCGATATGACTTACTTTCAGCTTAAAATTTCAGTACCTAAGGAAAATTTCGTATTATGCCTCTAAGTGGACTCTAAGAAGACGATATACATTCGTTAAGGACCTACCGCGAAAAAACATGTTTCTTGTAGTCCGACTTTAGAATCTAGTCAAAGGAATTCAAGATTAAACGAAATTTCCCCGATAGTAAAAAAATCGAAAGTCATCGCTATTGCTTTTAATTTTCTAAATCTAACGCGCAATGCTTAAGGACGAATAAATAGAACTAATTTAAGAACATTGCAAAGAATTTTAACAAATTTCTTGTAAAGAAGTTTATATCAAAGTGCAGATTTTTTTAGAAAATGTTTTTTTTTTACACAGCCGTCGTTATTTCCGAGCACGCGTCCATACATCTGTCCCTTATTGTTCTTTTGTAAAGAAATTGCATCACTATCAGTCACCCGGTTGTGGTAAGAGAAAAGAAACAATATACTTGCAACTTGGCTAGGCCTGTTATCTAATACCTGAGTGTTATCATAATTTATTATACTGCCTCGTTGGTCTAGTGTCAAAGCGAATCACTTTGTGATCACGAGGATCTAGGTTCAGATCCTAGGTCGGACAAAAAAATTTCCAACAAAAACTTTCCAGTATGACTCCAGATTCTGGAATTGTGGCCGGTATATGGCAATAGGCTCGCCCCCTATTACATGGGACTTAACATTGTGGGCTAAAACGTTTGTACTCAACTTTTACCTAAGATAGGTTTGAATACCTATAACCACTCATAAAAAATGGCATCGTACGCGTTCATTTTGTAATTTGATTGAGAGATACAATAACGAATACAACGAAACCTTAAATTTACCTTAAAGTTCACCTTACAATTTTTATTGTGTCTTAAATATAAAAGCTAGATACCTTTATTACCAAGGTTTTTTATAAAACTTCTAAAAACCAAAATTTTTGCAATGCATGACTAAAAAATGATGTCAAATAGATGAAATTTATGTTGTCTCGTTTTTTGAAATATTTCCCTTTTATCGTTGTACTTTGTTGTCCTACTTATAATATTATAAATGTGAAAATTTGTATGTTTGTTACGCAATCACGCAAAAACGGCTGAACGGGTTTGGATGAAATTTGGCACACAGATAGTTTATAATCTGGATTACCACATAGAATACTTTTATCCCTAAAAAATGGTAATTTCCTGTCTAAAGTCAACGCGGATGAAGTCGTGGGCAGAAACTATCATATTATGAAAGTAGAATGTAATAGAAGGTAAAATTGCTCTTACTCCTTGCTCTTGTTGGTCTTTCTCAGCAGAGCATAAAGTGTTTGGCCTGATCCGTTCTTGCCGCTATAAAAAGTAAGCACTAAAAGTGGAGCGGATATCCTTAAATAGGTGGACTGAGGCGTTATTGACGCTCTGCCCCAATAACTTTACATATCCTTTTGAGACTAAAACCTATAAAGTAACACTTTTAGTGGGAAGCCTGATTCAGCAACGTACCAGGTAAGATTTGTTATTTTTATCGTATATAAATTATATTATATTCTGAAATAAAACTATTTTGCGGAAGTTATCGCGGTTTTATTTTTTATTTTTAACATCGTGACGTTTCGAGTACTTCGCAGCAACCATGGTCACGGGAAAGACTAAGGTGTTAGACGTCCAAAAGACATAATTGTTCCGGGACACCGTGGGTCCTGCAAAGCACTTGAAACCTCAGGCACTTAAAAATCAAAAATAAACCACGATAAAATCCGTAAAATTTATTTTCCGTGTAATATACACGTAAGTCCAAAAACTCAATATGTAAAAATATTACCCTACACTAGGCATAGGTGGGTAAGTGGGTTTATAAACCAAAAATGTTATATGCCGAAATATTCTATCCGATATATTTGTGAGTGATTACAAAGTTTTGTCAAACTCGCTACTACTCGATTCAGTGAGCCGAATGACATACACTCATATCTTTTACTTTCTCAAAATGGCAAGTCAATTATCATTTCTAACTTAACTCGATAACTACAAAATGTAGATTAAGTGATACGTGAGCAGTAGAAATTTCCCTGTCCGAATTTAAGTAACCAAACCTTGGAAGATAAGTTGATGATTAAAGATATAGATTCTTTCTTTCGAACGCAAATGTAGCCTCCACACTAGGAATAAAACTTCTGTATCCTGTGTGCGAATTCACATCCACGAACACGCAGACCGAAAAAAATCACACATCTTTTGTTCCAAGCGAACATCAAATACGTGATAAATACGTTTTACTAGACCAAACCGTCATCATATTATACAATGTGTAACATAATTAACGCAAGACCTGAAAGTAGTTTGTTCTAAATGGGCAACCAAATCAGTTCCAACTATTTTTAAAGTATGTTACATTTTTTTTAAATGAGCAAAAAGTACCGCTACTCATTAATTTCGCTGTATTCAACAAAATTTAATCATTATTCTAAGCAGTATAGCAATTTTAAATGCATTTCTATTACACACACCTCAATATGCATACAAAAGTTAATTAATTATCGAATTGCGTGGTTAAGTTGAATACCAAAGAGCTTTTCTAAAATGGCAAAAAACTCTTTAGTTGGAAATTTAAATGTCATTTTGAATTCATAAAGCAATTATCTAATTGGGGAGTCTGTCTATCTAATTGAGGCTTGCGTTATTTACGATACAGCTTGTATGCGCATAGTTGTGATATTAAAATGTAATATACCTACCTACTGACCTAACTAAACATAATACTACTATATCATCATGCCAGATCCCTTGCAGGGTAGACAGAGAGTACAAAGTTCTAACAGGTTCTTTCCTTACAGACCTCTTTGGCAAATAAAACATACTAAGACCAAAATGTATAAGTCAACTGAAAAATCATGGCCGATTTATCTTGACTTCGGTACCGTTAAAAGTCTGTGGCATTCCAGATTCACAATTGAATTCCGATATCTGCGGTGCTACAGAATCCTAAGAGGCACATTCTTGCTTATTGATATTCAGTTGGCTATAGTACATAGGTACCAGTAAATAAAATTAATCATGACGCTTAAGTGACTAATGTGTCACTTCTTCTTGAAAAAATGCTTTAAAAGGCGCTAAAAAGTAGAGGAATTAATCAATTCTTTGTCGTCATGATTATAACTTACTATCTATCTATATCATCACGCCAGATCCCTTACGGGGTAGGCAGAGAGTACAGAGTTCCAACAGGCTCTTTCCTTACATACCTCTCTGGCTTACTAACGTACTCTCATTTAAACTGTTTTAGGGATAAGTGTGCACTTTAAAAACAAGGATCTTTGTGCCGTTGTTGGGTGACTGGGTGTATGTAATAAAATGTGTTGTCGGTTTAGTTATGTTTATTATAATGCTATAAACCTTACACGTTATTTCATTATATACTAAGGCGATGCTTTACACACTACATTTATCCTACACTTGGAATTATTGCTATAACGTGGGTGCGCTTACAAATATAATTTTGTATGCCCAAAATATGCAGAACTTAACATCTTTTGTGGTTCATAATGTATTTAGTGGAGGATCAAACCCGCGACTACTTGATTCAGTTATCCGAGCCCACGCAAAAGCTATTAGACCAAGTTCATATACGCAAATCGTGTTCTCTGTTAGTCGTCGTAGCTATACTCCTATATCAATAGAAAGTACCATTGAATTTATTTAACCAGGCAAACAAAGTACTCAATATTTTTAACAAAAGCAAATTAAGAAAGAAAGAAAATAAATTTATTCGCAACAAATAAAAAATGCAGTAGCAATACAATATATAAAGAAAAACTGATAATGTTGCGAATCGGTCCCACCTCAGCATGGTGCTGACTGCAAGCAATCAGCGCTGGTCTTCCGTTGGAGCCGTTCGTTGAGGTCGTGGTATGGCCACACACATGGTAACTTGTCTAAATATATGGTGCTTATTGACAAGTAACATTTACACACATAAGTAAACAAGGAGAAAAAGAAGACTATAATTCTCAGAAAGGCTAATTCTAGTTAAAAGCTAATTTGTAACCGGGATACAAACACATTAATTTGGGAATATTATATAATTTAAATTAGCAATCATTATTAATATTATTATAAATCTATACTGGTCCACTACAAGGCGAAGGTCTTCCCTCACTTTTTCGATGACCCCGGTCCAGAACAAGCTGACGCCAGTCCTTGTCATAGCTTGTCTTTCGACCTCTTGAAAATAGTGATGAAAATAACGCTTTATTAATATTCAAGTCAGTCAAAACTTTAACAAAACATACATACATAAATGTATAAACTCACGCCTTTATCCTACTGGAGTAGGCAGAGACTACAATTTCCCACAATACAACAAACCAAAAAGTGGAATTTTATTTATCCTACTCCTCCTGTTTTTCTTTCTAATTAAATTTGTTGCGGGTCTCCAGACAATTAAAGGGCTTCCCGTGACACTCCAAGGTTCAATCCTTGGCTTCATCTAAGGCGAGCATTTTGGATCCTAGCTTACAGGAGTTACAATGGCGGGAATGTGTGGCGGCCATAGTCCCTATAAACAAACCAAACCAACCAGCCAAAAACAAACTAAACAAACTTTTTACTCTCTGCCTACTGAGCGTAGTGGTTGCACGCTCGCCCTCTTGTCCGGTGAAGCTGTAAAGGCCCCGCGGCCAACAGATCAACCGTGATGATAAAGAGAGATAGATAGACAAACAAAACAATATACTGAATGATGTAAACACTTCAAGAGCAATAATACGTCATCAAAAACCGGAAGGAATGGCTGGAAGTATGTAGAGACAACAGTGATTTGAGGAACAAATAAGGGTACGCTGATAAGAGTCTCAATTTACATTTTAGCACTTACATTGTTCAAAACAAAGGCAGCGGCGTTGTCTGAAACCTATTTTGTATAAAATGGCTAACACTTTGCTGAAACTAAGAGGGCTTATCCAAGAACAAAGTGACTGTTTACACTTTACTGTCAAAGAATTTGATAATTAATCGTTATCAGTTAACATTGAAGCAGTGATAGCCTAGTGGTTAGACCGTTGGACTACAAAGTCAAAGGTCTCGGGTTCAAACCCAGGCACGCACCTCTGTCTTTTCGAAAGCATGTGCGTATTAAAAATTAATTATCACTTGCTTTAACGGTGAAGGAAAACATCGTGAGGAAACCTGCATGCCTAAGAGTTTCTCGAAGGTGTGTGAAGTTCGCCAACCCGCACTGGGCCAGCGTGGTGGACTATGGCCTAAACCCTCTCAGTTTGAGAGGAGGCCCGTGCCCAACAGTGGGACAGTTTCTTAACAGGGCTAATATTATTCGTTAACATTTCTTTTGTGTTTTAATTTGTTAGGGCAACACGAACATTGGAAGCTGATACTATGGTCTTGTTTATGAAAATTGTACGTATTTATAACATGAATAGATTTCACGTAGAGCTCCGCTAGTAAGAAACCTCTCAAGGTATATGGAATACGGCGTACCGTTTCTCTTTGACTTAAGTCAAGTCGTATCTTCGTTTTTACAGTTTTTAAATAAAACTATAAGTTATTTTATGGAGAAAATACCATCGAAACGAAATCTGTCAGCATGAATGACATCTTGAACGAATAAATAAACAATTATTTATAATTTATTTCATACAAATATATCTTAATATTATACCTCAATCATTTTAAGTATATCTTACAACTACAACCTTATATTAAATTTCGTTATAGTATATTTATTTTTACATTTATATAGAGTTACAAATATTACTACACGACTTTTAACGATATTTTTGTTTCGTAATTTAAGCTTTTTGGCTTCCTCGGAGCGGTTAAGTATAAGAAAGGTATGCAAAATAATTTAGACAAACAGTAAAAACTGTTTCTCTTGCTGATATTTTTTTTAGAATGAGTGCTTGCTAAATACAAAAACTGGTTTCAAAAGTAGCTTCTTTATTGATTTTTTTTTAATTTAAGATGTATACTTAAGCTACTTTTAAAACCTGTTTTTGTATTTGGCAATAGACTGACAAACTTGTACGCTTATAAATTACAGCACTCCCATAAGTTGGAAGCATAACAACTCTTGTCACCTGTATATTTTGACGTTTAAAGTATGATTTAAACCGAGCTCAGCTGCTTAGGTGCCAATAAAAAAAACATCAAATCTATTCAGTCCCTTAAAAGTTATGGTGACATAAACATCCTGAGAGTAAAACGTCCAAGGTGGCAAATAAACTATATATTTTAGGATATAAAATCAGTTTTAACGACTTTGGTGATCACAGTAATGAAAATAGCTACACTGTGATCTTTGAATCCTAACCCATTGAAGTCCTCACAGCCATTATAATGCAAAATAATTAAAAGGAATGAACGAACTCCTCTAGTACTATGGATAAGGTTTTTAAAATTAAGATTGCTCTGAGAATATAATTAATACATATACCACAAATCCTGTCAAAAATCTATGAAGTAATTTCCTTATTTTTCTCATACGGAATCTATAAATTTCTTTCCACCCCGCAAGGGATTTGACGCGATGATATACATCTATAGATAGACAGAAAAAAAATCTTTACATTTGAGGACGTATTACTTGTTTTGGAAACTGAAATCTGTAAATAAATACGTTTTCTCATTTTGCATAAATATATCGTGACAAGGATTCGAAAAGAAATAGATATAAAAAAAGAAAACAATAGCTCCAACTAGAACACCAATCTCCCCTTTCTTAATTTAGGCAAACATCAACCTAAATACTGTAAGACGAGGTATGAGTATCGATTATTATAGTACCGATTATAACCGAGATCGGTGCGTTTTCAATGTTGCAATGTGCATTCCAGTGTTTGAACAATGCAGGAACGTCGGGACACCGAGGACTTTTGTATCTAAATCGGGAGCGGTCGCTATACGAATATTAAAACTCGGAAAATGTATTGTTGAGAACTGCCACAGAATATTGAATAGCGGGGACTGTAGTATATTTTCATGGTATAACCGGGTATTGAGGACACGAAATAGTTGCTGGTAAAACGCTTAGCGCCAAGGTTAATGCAATCAAATCAGCACGTTGCGATTACGATTTATATATTCCCTGAATAGGCAATGGATATTAACTAACATACCACTAACTGTATTTTAATTTTTTACCGACTTCTAAAAGGGAGGAGGTTCTCAATTCGACTGTATGTTTTTTTTATTTTACAGTCGTTTTGCATTTTATTTAACACCTAAGAGGCGTGTTCATATGATGCGTTTTTATAAACACACGTGGTTTTTGCGGAATTAAGGTATTTATCTTGACAAATATTAAAGGCCCAGATAGTGTCCAGGGTTTGATGATGGAGCTGTAAGGTAGTTATTAGAACCACTAACTACTTAACATAACCGCGTCGTGTTCAGTTCCTTATATTCGTCTTGACTAGTACTATAGACCCAGATGGTGTTCAGGGTCTGATGCTGAAGCCGAAAGATGGTCATAAGTACTATTCAAATAAACAAAATAGCCTTATCGTGTTTAGGCTCATAGGATTTGTTCTATAAACTTCAGTAGTGGCTAGGGGTGGGATAAAGGAGCCGGAAAGAGCCGTTGGAACTCCTTAACGCCGTCGTGTTTTTGCTATAAAAGTTAGTCGATTAAAATATATTTTTAAGTTATATTTTTTTTATTTCATTTCCATTCATTAACTGTCATTAAGTTTAAAATAGTTAGTTGTTATAAAGTAATTATTAAACTTATTACTCTCATCGAGGCAAGATCCGGAGAGAAACTTTCAAGGAATACTGGAGTTAAAATAACACTAAACACAGCGCATAATTGTATGCCTCTTGTTACTGCAGGTATCACTTTCCACGGAACTGACGTTGATTACTCTGTTTAAACATCAAAGATGCTTCCATGAATATTTCAGCAAACTTGGAGTACACTTTTTGTAACGAACGGAATTTCCGTTGCGGGTCTATTATTAAACTGCAGAATTGTTTTCTCTCATTCACGAGGATGTTTTAATGCACAGAATAAAGTTAAATCGAAGGCAAATTAATAGGTTTATTTTACTTATGCCTCTGTGGCGCACATTGGAAGAGGCCTATATAAACTATTTTGAGCCGATAATGATGATGCACATACATAACTCAACTCAACTGTTTTCTACTTAACTATTCACATGTAGGTTTTCTGAACATTATGTGTCATAAATTAGTCCTTGTTAGTCTAGTGGCACGTGGTGATCACGAGGTTCTAGGTCCTGGTCCAATGGATTTTATAATAATAATAAGCACGCAGGGCAGCTTGTGAGTGGCGAGCTGCCCGTGAATAACGTCACCACGGACCTAAGCGCTCCAGAGAGTCGGTCAGGGCCCTCAACTCGGCGTGTCTTCGTCGGTCGAGTGGAAACAAAAGGGTGCCTGCATTGCCTCTCGGCTCTGGTTTGTCTTAATTGGCCACCCATAGAGGAGCCGTGAGAGCTATATCGACACCGTTACGCTTATATTCCCCAAGTGGATGGCAGAGGTATACTGTGTACACTCACTTTTCGCCGACGTTGTTAGATCCCATGTAATAGGGGGCGAGCCTATTGCCATATACAGGGCACTATATCAGACTCCGGACTGATACTGGGATTTTTTTGACAGAAAAACTAGATTTGTCCGACCTAGGATTTGAACCCATTACCTTGTGATCGTAAAGCACATTATTTACCACGAGACCAACGGGGCAGTATCAACGTAGGAAGATAATGTTTTTCTTCGTCGATGTACACCAAGGGTGGAAGTGTTCAAGGTCATAACGCCGCGAGTAACTTCAGAGAAAGCGCAACACACTTCTTGACACCCCTGAACCGCTCACTATGGTGTTGCCCTCAGTTGTCTTATGACGACCGTTTGGGGGCCCATCTAGTGAGTAGCTAGTCACGGCCGGCGACGGGTAGTTATGTATCACTAATTATGGTGTTAATCCCCTTTAAAATAATCCAGTTTTTGTCAATCAAATTTCATCCATATAGTCCTTGATTTCTTCCCATAATTTACAATATTACTTGCACCTGCCGGGATCAGGTCGCTGTTTATGTTTCTTCCTTTTCAACAATTGACCTCAGCCAGTAGCAGTCTGAAATTGCAGTTTTATAAATAGGCCCAACTTTAATTTCATTGGCACCTAACATCAAAATATGGGTGTGCATAATGCGCGTACACCTGCTTGAGGAATAAAGGTATGGTGGTGTTTATTATGTTTTACTAGACATCATTTATTAAAACTGAACTTAGGTTAGTTTAAAAAGTACAAGGGTAGGTACCCCTGTATGCCTATAATCCTTAAAAGAGGGTGGCAGTGGTTTGTCTCGTGTTTTATTTTATTTTTTTTAAGTTCCTGACGTTTCGAGTGCTTTGAAGCACTCATGGTCACGGAAATGACTAAGGTGTTAGACGTCCAAAAGGCATAATTGTTCCGCGGCACCATGGGTCCTGCAAAGCACTCGAAACCCCAGGCACATAAAAATTAAAATAAACCACGATGAAATCCAAAAAATATTTTTATTTTCTGTGTAATATTCGCGTAAATCCAAGAACTCAATATGTAAAAATATTACCCTACACTAGGCATAGGTGGGTAAGTGGGTTTATAAACCAAAAATGTTATATGCCGAAATATTATATCCGATATATTTGTGAGTGATTACAAAGTTTTGTCAAACTCGCTACTACTCGATTCAGTGAGCCGAATGACATACACTCATATCTTTTACTTTCTCAAAATGGCAAGTCAATTATCATTTCTAACTTAACTTGATAACTACAAAATGTAGATTAAGTGATACGTGAGCAGTAGAAATTTCGCCGTCCGAATTTATTTAACCAAACCTTGGAAGATAAGTTAATGATTAAAGATATAGTTTCTTTCTTTCGGACACAAATCGGAGTGTGGAGGCTACTCCACACTAGGAATGAAACTTCTGTATCCTGTGTGCGAATTCACATCCACGAACACGCCGACCGAAAAAAAATTTGAGGGTCACACATCTTTTGTTCCAAGCGAACATCAAATACGTGATAAATACGTTTTACTAGACCAAGCCGCCATCATATTATACAATGTGTAACAAAATTAACGTAGGACCAGAAAGTAGTTTGTTCTAAATGGGCAACCAAATCAGTTCCAACTATTTTTAAAGTATGTTACATAATTTTTTAAATGAGCAAAAAGTGCCGCTGCTTATTAATTTCGCTGTATTCAACGAAATTTAATCATTATTCTAAGCAGTATAAAATGCATAAAAAAGTTAATTATTTATCGAATTGCGTGGTTAAGTTGAATACCAAAGAGCTTAATAAAATGGCAAAAAACTCTTTAGTTGGAAATTTAAATGTCATTTTGAATTCAAAAAGCAATTATCTAATTGGGGAGTCTGTCTATCTAATTGGGGCTTGCGTTATTTACGATGCAGCTTGTATGCGCATAGTTGTGATATTAAAATGTAATATATCTACCTACTGACCTAACTAAACATAATACTACTATATCATCATGCCAGATCCCTTGGGGGGCAGGCAGAGAGTACAAAGTTCTAACAGGTTCTTTCCTTACAGACCTCTTTGGCAAATAAAACTTACTAAGACCAAAATGTATAAGTCAACTGAAAAATCATGGCCGATTTGTATCTTGACTTCGGTACCGTTATAAGTCTGTGGCGTTCCAGATTCACAATTGAATTCCGATATCTGCGTTGCTACAGAATCCTAAGAGGCACATTCTTGCTTATTGACTTTCAGTTGGCTATAGTACATAGGTACCAGTAAATAAAATTGATCATGACGCTTAAGTGACTAATGTGTCACTTCTTCTTGAAAAAATGCTTTAAAAGGCGCTAAAAAGTAGAGGAATTAATCAATTCTTTGTCTTCATAATTATAACTTACCCTGTATCTTTTAAACTGTTTTATGGATAAGTGTGCACTTTAAAAACAAGGATTCTTGTGCCGTTGTTGGACGACTGGGTGTATCTAATAAAATAAGTTGTCGGTTTAGTTATGTTTATTATAATGCTATTAAACCTTACACGCTACCTCATTATATATTAGGGCGATGCTATACACACTACACTTGTCCTACACTTGAAATTATTTCTATAACGTGGGTGCGCTTACAAATATAATTTTATATGCCCAAAATATGCAGAACTTAACATTTTTTGTGGTTCATATTGTATCTTGTGGAGGATCAAACCTACTACTACTTGATTCAGTTATCCGAGCCCACGCGGAAACTACTAGACGAATAATAAAATAATTAAGAAGTTTGAGGGTACCCCGGAACAACTATGCCTATTGGACGTCTAACACCTCAGTCCCTCCCGTGACCATGGAAGCTGCAAAGCACTCGAAACGTCGGGAACTAAAAATAAAAAAATAAACCGCGATAAAATCCGTAAAATAGTTTTATTTCATCTACTAGACGAAGTTCATCTACGCATATCGCGTTCTCTGTTAGTCGTCGTAGCTATACTCCTATATCAATAGAAAGTACCATTGAATTTATTTAACCAGGCAAAGAAAGTTCTCATTATTTTTAACTGAAGCAAATTAAGAAAGATAGAAAATAAATTTAATCGTAACAAATAAAAAATGCAGTAGCAATACAATATATAAAGAAAAACTGATAATGTTGCGAATCGGTCCCAACTCAGCATGGTGCTGACTGCAAGCAATCAGCGCTGGTCTTCCGTTGGAGCCGTTCGTTAAGGTCGTGGTATGGCCACACACATGGTAACTTATCTAAATATATGGTGCTTATTGACAAGTAACTTTTACACACATAAGTAAACAAGGAGAAAAGGAAGTCTATAATTCTCATAAAGGCTAATTCTAGTTAAAAGCTAATTTGTAACCGGGATACAAACACATTAAGTTAGTAATATTGTGTAATTTAAATTAGCAATCATTATTAATATTATTATAACCGAAGCCAGAGAGATATGTAAGGAAAGAGCCTGTTGGAACTCTCTGCCTACCCCGTAAGGGTTCTGGCGTGATGATATAGATAGATAGATTAATATTATTATAAATCTAGACTGGTCCACTACAAGGCGAAGGTCTTCCCTCACTTTTTCGATTACCCCGGTCCAGAACAAGCTGACGCCATTCCTTGTCATAGCTTGTCTTTCGACCTCTTGAAAATAGTGATGAAAATAACGTTTTTTTAATATTCAAGTCAGTCAAAACTTTAACAAAACATACATACATAAATGTATAAACTCACGCCTTTATCCTACTGTGGAGTACCAAAAAGTGGAATTTTATTTATCCTACTCCTCCTGTTTTTCTTTCTAATTAAATTTGTTCCGGGTCCCCAGACAATTAAAGCACTTCCCGTGACACTCCAAGGTTTAATCCTTGGCTTCATCTAAGGCGACCATTGTGGATCCTAGCTTACAGGAGTAACAATGGTGGGAATGTGTGGCGGCCATAGTCCCTATAAACAAACCAAACCAACCAGCCAAAAACAAACTAAACAAACTCTTTACTCTCTGCCTACTGAGCGTAGTGGTTTCACGCTCGCCCTCTTGTCCGGTGAAGCTGTAAAGCCCCCGCGGCCAACAGCGTAGAGCATTCACACACACACACACACACTCTCTGCCTACCCTTTAAGCCTGCAGGGGATCTAGCGTGATAATAAAGAGAGATAGATAGACAAACAAAACAATATACCGAAGGATGTAAACACTTCAAGAGCAATAATACGTCATCAAAAACCGGAAGGAATGGCTGGAAGTATGTAGAGACAACAGTGATTTGAGGAACAAATAAGGGTACGCTGATAAGAGTCTCAGTTTACATTCAAGCACTTTCATTGTTCAAAACAAAGGCAGCGGCGTTGTCTGAAACCTGTTTTGTATAAAATGGCTAACACTCTGCTGAAACTAAGAGGGCTTATCCAAGAACAAAGTGACTGTTTACACTTTACTGTCAAAGAATTTGATAATTAATCGTTAACATTTCTTTTGTGTTTGAATTTGTTAGGGCAACACGAACATTGGAAGCTGATACTATGGTCTTGTTTATGAAAATTGTACGTATTTATAACACGAATAGATTTCACGAGCCTCGCTAGTGAGAAACCTCTCAGGGTATATGGAATACGGCGTACCGTTTCTCTTTGACTTAAGTCAAGTCGTATCTTCGTATTTACAGTTTTTAAATAAAACTATAAGTTACTTTATGGAGAAAATACCATCGAATCGAAATCTGTCAGCGTGAACGACATGTTGAACGAATAAATAAACAATTATTTTTAATTTATTTCATACAAATACCTCTAAATAATAGACCTCAACATCCGATCGGCTGTCAGTCGATCGTCCAAGCAAGTCGAGGCGGAAGATCTCTACCTCAACCGCTTTCGACTGCCGGACGATGTTAGGGATCTCATTCGTTCCAAGAATGCTTCTATCCGAGCGTACGACTCCTACCCCACCGAAGCCAATCGGGCCCAGATGCGCGCTTTACAACGAGAGGTAAAGCGTCGTGTCGCGGAGGTCCGGGAGGAACGGTGGGGTGACTTCCTAGAGGGCATCGCGCCATCGCATCTGGCCTACTGGCAGCTGGCGCGTAGCCTCAAATCCGACTTCACGACTGACATGCCCCCGCTGTCCCGCCCTTCAGGCGCACCCCCAGCCTTCGACGACGACGAAAAGGCCGAGCTTCTCGCCGACTCCCTCGAGAGCCAGTGCGCCCCCAGCTCTCAGTCCGTCGACCAGTCCCACGTCGACGCGGTCGACAGGAAAGTCGAGCGCAGGGCATCCCTCCCCCTTGTCGATTCCTTACCTCCTATCACCCAAACGGAGGTCGAAGATCTAATTATGGGTCTCAAAACTCTGAAAAAAGCCCCTCGCTCTGACGGCATTTCGAATCGCGTTCTGAAATGCCTGCCCGCCCAACTCATCTGCATCTTAGTGGCCATATTGAACGCCGCCATGGCGAACTGCACCTTCCCCGCTAAGTGGAAGGAGGCGGACGTCATAGGCATTCCCAAGCCCGGCAAACCTCGCAATCTCCCCGCGAGCTACCGCCCTATCAGTCTCCTCAACTCCCTGGCCAAGATCTACGAGCGCCTACTTCTGGCGAGGCTCAAAGACTTCGTAACGTCAAGGGGTATCCTTATCGACGAGCAGTTCGGCTTTTGAGCCAAACACTCTTGCGTCCACCAAGTGCACCGCATCACGGAGCACATCCTCTCCGGTCTCAATAGACCCAAACCCATCTACACGGGCGCCCTCTTCCTAGCTGTCGCGAAGGCATTCGACAAAGTCTGGCACAACGGCTTGATCTACAAGCTCTACCAATTGGGTGTGCCGGACAGACTCGTGCTCATCTTACGAGACTTCTTGTCGAATCGCGCCTTCCGTTATCGCGTCGAAATGACGCGCTCCGCTTCCCACTCCATCAGTGCTGGAGTCCCACAGGGCTTAGTTCTCTCTCCGCTTCTGTTTAGCCTTTACACGAACGACATTCCTCGTTCGAGTAACGCCTCGCGGATCCCTCTTCGCGGATGATACCGCTCTCTACGTCTCGCATAGGAATAAGGGTTTCATTACCAGACACCTTCAGGCATCCGCCAATTCCCTAGGGAATTGGTTCAGGAAGTGGCGTATTGAGGTGAACCCGGACAAGAGCGCTGCGGTGTTCTTCTCCAGAGGTGCCACCCCGCGCCACTCCCTGCGTCGCCCTAGAAGTAATCTCGGCCAAGTGACCATGTTCGACCGACCCATTCCCTGGGTCAAAGAGGTCAAATATCTAGGGGTCACCCTAAACAGTACCATTTCCTTCGGCCCGCACATCAAGCGGGTCCGTCAACGAGCATCATTTGTGCTCGGTCGTCTCCATTCGTTAATCTGCAAGCGGAGTAAAATGTCCCTTAGAAATAAGGTGACACTTTACAAAACTTGCGTTCGACCCATCATGACTTATGCGTGTGTTGTGTTCGGGCATTCGGCCCCCTCTCACATCGATAAACTCCAAGTGGTTCAAAACCGCTTCCTCCGTAAAGCCGTAGGAGCCCCCTGGTTCGTACGGAACGTCGACCTCCACTCCGATCTAGGTCTCGAACCTATTCGCGCCTTTATTAAAAAGGCGTCAACACGTCACTTCGCGAACGCATATACCCATGCGAATCCGTTAATCGTAGCCACCGCCGACTACGATCTCCCCCCCGACCCCTGCCGCCACCGCCGGCCGCGACATGTTCTCACCGACCCCCCCGATGCTTTGTCATCCCTTCTTTCCGCTCAGAATACGGGCAACGACGACGACGTCGTAGTAGATCCCCTCCCATAGCCGGCGGTTGACCGGTGCACTTAGTAGTGCACCCGTCCCCCTACAGCGACTGTCCCAACCGAGGGCGCCTCTTCGAGGCGCCCTCAAGTATGTCGCCTCTTGCCCTTCTGGCTGGCTAGAGCGTAGTGGTTGCACGCTCGCCTTTTAGTCCGGTGAAGCTGTAAAGGCCTCGCGGCCAACAGCGTACATCATTCACACACACACACACACACACACACACACACAATAGACCTCAATCATTTTAAGTATATCTTACAACTACAACCTTATATTAAATTTTGTTATAGTATATTTATTTTTACATTTATATAGAGTTACAAATATTACTACACGACTTTTAACGATATTTTTGTTTCATAATTTAAGCATTTTGGCTTCCTCGGAGCGGTTACGTATAAGATTCCTATGCAAAATAATTTAGACAAACAGTAAAAACTGTTTCTCTGTTCATATTTTTTCTTAGAATGTGTGCTAGCTAAATACAAAAACTGGTTTCAAAAGTAGCTTCTTTATTGATTTTTTTTTAATTTAAGATGTAAACTTAAGCTTCTTTTAAAACCTGGTTTTGTATTTGGCTATAGACTGACAAACTTGTACGCTTATAAATTATAGCACTCCCTTAAGTTGGAAGCATAACAACTCTTGTCACCTGTATATTCTGACGTTTAAAGTATGATTTAAACCGAGCTCAGCTGCTTAGGTGGCAATAAAAAAACATCAAATCTCTTCAGTCGTTTAAAAGTTATGGTGACATAATCATCCTGAGAGTAAAACGTCCGAGGTGGCAAATAAACCATATATTTTAGGATATAAAATCAGTTTTAACGACGTTGGTGATCACAGTTATGAAAATAGCTACACTATAATCTTTGAGTCCTAACCCATTGAAGCCCTCACAGCCATTATAATGCAAAATAATAAAAAGGAATGAACGAACTCCTCTAGTACTATGGATAAGGTTTTTAAAATTAAGATGCTCTGAAAACATAATTAATATATATGCCACAAATACTGTCAAAAATCTTTGAAGTACTTTTCTTATTTTTCTCATACGGAATCTATAAATTTCTTTCTTACCCCGCAAGGGATTTGACGCGATGATATAAACATAGATAGACGGAAAAAATCTTTACATTTGAGGGCGTATTACTTGTTTTGGAAACTGAAAACTGTAAATAAATACGTTTTCTCATTTTGCATAAATACATCGTGACAAGGATTCTAAAAGGAGTAGATATAAAAAAGAAAACAATAGCTCCAATTAGAACACCAATCTCCCCTTTCTTAATTTAGGCAAACATCAACCTAAATACTGTAAGACGAGGTATGAGTATCGATTATTCTAGTACCGATTATAACCGAGATCGGTGCGTTTTCAATGTTGCAATATGCATTCCAGTGTTTGAACAATGCAGGAACGTCGGGACACCGAGGACTTTTGTATCTAAATCGGGAGCGGTCGCTATACGAATATTAAAAACTCGGAAAATGTATTGTTGAGAACTGTCACAGAATATTGAATAGCGGGGACTGTAGTATATTTTCATGGTATAACCGGGTATTGAGGACACGAAGTAGTTGCTTGTAAAACGCTTAGCGCCAAGGTTAATGCAATCAAATCAGCACGTTGCGATTACGATTTATATATTCCCTGAATAGGCAATGGATATTAACTAACATACCGCTTATTGTATTTAAATTTTTTACCGACTTCTAAAAGGGAGGAAGTTCTTAATTCGACTGTACGTTTTTTTTTTATTTTACAGTCGTTTTGCATTTTATTTAACACCTAAGAGGCGTGTTCATATGATGCGTTTTTATAAACACACGTGGTTTTTGCGGAATTAAGGTATTTATCTTGACAAGTATTAAAGGCCCAGATAGTGTCCAGGGCTTGATGATGGAGCTGTATGGTAGTTATTAGAACCACTAACTACTTAACATAACCGCGTCGTGTTCAGTTCCTTAAATTCGTCTTGACTAGTACTATAGACCCAGATGGTGTTCAGGGTCTGATGCTGAAGCCGAAAGATGGTCATAAGTACTATTCAAATAAACAAAATAGCCTTATCGTGTTTGGGCTCATAGGATTTGTTCTATAAACTTCAGTAGTGGCTAGGGGTGGGATAAAGGAGCCGGAAAGAGCCGTTGGAACTCCTTAACGCCGTCGTGTTTTTGCTATAAAAGTTAGTCGATTAAAATATATTTTTAAGTTATATTTTTTTTATTTCATTTCCATTAATTAACTGTCATTAAGTTTAAAATAGTTAGTTGTTATAAAGTAATAATTAAACTTATTACTCTCATCGAGGCAAGATCCGGAGAGAAACTTTCAAAGAATACTGGAGTTAAAATAACACTAAACACAGCGCATAATTGTATGCCTCTTGTTACTGCAGGTATCACTTTCCACGGAACTGACGTTGATTACTCTGTTTAAACATCAAAGATGCTTCCATGAATATTTCAGCAAACTTGGAGTACACTTTTTGTAATGAACGGATTTTTTCGTTGCGGGTCTATTATTAAAACGCAGAATTGTTTTCTCTCATTCACGAGGATATTTTAATGCACTACAATAAAGTTAAATCGAAGGCAAATTAATAAGTTTATTTAACTTATGCCTCTGTGGCGCACATTGGAAGAGGCCTATATAAACTATTTTGAGCCAATAATGATGATGCACATACATAACTCAACTCAACTGTTTTCTACTTAACTATTCACATGTAGGTTTTCTGAACATTATGTGTCATAAATTAGTCCTTGTTAGTCTAGTGGCACATGGTGAATACGAGGTTCTAGGTCCTGGTGCAATGGATTTTATAATAATAATAAGCACGCAGGGCAGCTTGTGAGTGGCGAGCTGCCCGTGAATAACGTCACCACGGACCTAAGCGCTCCAGAGAGTCGGTCAGGGCCCCCAACTCGGCGTGTCTTCGTCGGTCGAGTGAAAACAAAAGGGTGCCTGCATTGCCTCTCGGCTCTGGTTTGTCTTAATTGGCCATCCATAGAGGAGCCGTGAGAGCTATATCGACACCGTTACGCCTATATTCCCCAAGCGGATGCCAGAGGTATACTGTGTAAACTCACTTTTCGCCGACGTTGTTAGATCCCATGTAATAGGGGGCGAGCCTATTGCCATATACAGGGCACTATTCCAGACTCCGGACTGATACTGGGATTTTTTTGACAGAAAAACTAGATTTGTCCGACCTAGGATTTGAACCCATTACCTTGTGATCGTAAAGCACATTATTTACCACGAGACCAACAGGGCAGTATCAACGTAGGAAGATAATGTTTTTCTTTGTCGATGTAAACCAAGGGTGGAAGTGTTCAAGGTCATAGCGCCGCGAGTAACTTCGGAGAAAGCGCAACATCCTTCCTTACTGGGCTGGAAGCGAAAGAAAAACTTAGAATGCCCCAGTAGCCATACTTTTGCTTGGCTGGTGGTAAGAGTCCACCAAAGATAGTAACGTCATCCGATCAACGACCAGAAAAGGAAAATTTGAAACAAACCCTATACCAACCCGTCTGGCCAGCGAGGTATAGTAGGCCAAAAACCTCTTAACATGTTAAGACACCAAACGCAACGGCCCTCAGTTCCCGGTAGTCCCGCTGTCCGCTGCCACGGTAGCGGTCGCGGTAACAGCGGGGCAGGGGGTACTAAGAATCTCCGGGCTACGACACAAGGCTACCAAAAACACCTGACCCTGGCTACGTACAATGGACGCTCTCTACGGCTGGACCAACACCTCACTGAACTCGAGGTAGAACAAGGTCGCATAAACTGGCACATATTGGGGTTATCCGAAGTCCGAAGACAGGGCGAGGACACGATAACCCTTGAGTCAGGCCACCTGTTCTACTTTCGGGAAGGTGATCGGCCCTCTCAGGGCGGTGTCGGTTTCCTGGTCAACAAAGCTCTCACTAACAACGTTGTGGAAGTCAGCAGTGTGTCGACAAGGGTAGCGTACCTCATAATTAAAATCACCAACAGGTACACCCTGAAGGTGGTACAGGTATATGCGCCGACCTCGACATACTGCGACGACATAGCCGAAGCCATGTATGAAGACATAGCCAAGGCATTACATGGCACCACCAAGGCTCACTACAACGTTGTTATGGGGGACTTCAATGCCAAAGTGGGAGTACAAGAACGCGGCGAAACGATAATCGGACCCCACGGCGTAGGGCGCCGAAACTACAGGGGGCAGATGCTGGTCAACTTTCAGGAGTCGCAGGGGCTCTTCTTGATGAATTCGTTCTTTAAGAAGAAGCCTCATAGAAAGTGGACATGGCGAAGCCCCGACACTGTGACGAGGAACGAGATATACTTCATCATGACTGACAGGAAGTCTATATTTAGAGACGTCTCCGTGATCAACAGGTTTAATACCGGCAGCGATCACCGACTTGTCCGAGGCGCTCTAAATATAAACTTCAAGGCCGAAAGACGTTGCATGATGAGGTCTTCTCTCAGACCAACTGCGCCTCAAATAGCTTTAGGGTCCGAAAAGTTCCAACTGGAGCTTCAAAATCGTTTCGACCTGTTGAAAACCGAAGGCAATGTTGACGATAAAACCGACACAGTGGTCAAAACGCTACAGGATGTGTCTTAAAGGGTGTTTCCCGGCTCTCGCTCGAGACTCTCGAACTTATGAGGCATAGACGGGAAATGTCATCCACGCAGGCGTCTTCGCCGGATGGGAGGAACCTCAACCGGAAGATCCGGAAGCGGGTGCGACGTGACCTCCGATGTTCCAACACCCGCGCCATCGCGGCTGCGATTGAACAGAACAGGGGCACCAAAGTCTTCGCTTGCCAGCTAGGTAGATCCCATCTGACGAAACTTAATACAGCGGATGGCAAAACCGTGACCTCCAAGTTCGAGATACTCGAGGAAATTGAGAGTTTCTACAAACCCTCGAGACCCAGCGCTGACGACCACAGAGCCCCACTAGCACGCCACGATACGGAAGACATCCCTGATGTCAACCAGGACGGGGTCAGAGTGGCTCTCGAGCAGCTCAAAAATAACAAGTCGCCAGGTGATGACGGAATCACCACTGAGCTCCTAAAAGCAGGCGGGACTCGAATCCTGAAAAAGCTAGCGAGTCTCTTTAATTCCGTCATCCACCAGGGCTTAACACCTCAAGCGTGGAGCGGGAGTGCGGTGGTTCTGTTCTTCAAAAAAGGTGACAAAACCTTGCTGAAGAACTACAGACCCATCTCACTCCTGAGCCACGTCTACAAGTTGTTCTCGAGAGTACTCACAAACCGCCTCGCCAGAAGACTTGACGAGTTCCAGCCACCGGAACAAGCCGGGTTTCGAAAAGGCTACAGCACCGTAGACCACATCCATACTGTTCGGCAGATTGTACAGAAGACCGAAGAGTACAATCAGCCGCTGTGTATGGCTTTCGTGGACTACGAGAAAGCCTTCGACTCCATCGAAACCTGGGCGGTTTTGGATGCTCTGCAGCGATGTGGCATCGATTGGCGCTATATCGAGGTGTTGAGATGTCTGTATGATACCGCCACAATGACCGTCCAGCTCCAGGGCCAAAAGATCAACCCGATCGAGCTGCATCGAGGGGTAAGACAGGGGGTGTAATATCCCCCAAGCTCTTCACCAATGCACTCGAAGACGTCTTCAAGACGCTGGACTGGACTGGGCGGGGCATTAACATCAACGGCGAATACATCTCACACCTTCGGTTTGCCGATGATATCGTCATCGTGGCAGAGTTGCTGGAACAGTTAAGCGAAATGCTGCATAGCCTAAATGAAGCCTCTCGAGGTGTCGGTCTCGGCATGAACTTGGATAAAACCAAGATCATGTTTAATGAGCATGTCACGCCGGGACCGATCTACGTCGATGGTTCGATGCTCGAAGTTGTTCGGGAGTATGTCTACCTTGGACAAGTTGTCCAATTTGGTAGGAACAACTTCGAGAAAGAAATCAACCGCAGGATCCAATTGGGTTGGGCAGCATTTGGCAAACTACGTCACGTTTTCGCTTCGCCTATACCGCAATGCCTGAAGACTAAAGTCTTTAACCAACGCGTTCTACCTGTTATGACTTACGGGGCCGAGACGTGGACACTCACAGTGAGACTAGTCCACAAATTCAAAGTCGCACAGCGGGCTATGGAGCGAGCTATGCTCGGCGTCTCTTTGAAGGATAAAATTCGTAACGAGGTAATCCGACAAAGAACCAAAGTTACCGACATAGCTCGCAGACTCAGTAAGCTAAAGTGGCAATGGGCTGGTCACATCTTCAGAAGGACCGACGGCCGATGGAGCAAGAGTGTCCTAGAGTGGAGACCGCGACTTGGTAAGCGTAAGGCTGGGACAGACTGGATGCGGAAGGCGGAGGACCGTGTGCAATGGCGCGTGTTAGGAGAGGTCTATGTCCAGCAGTGGACTACGATAGGCTTATTGATTGACTTCTTGACACCCCTGAGCCGCTCACAATGGTGTTGCCCTCAGTTGTCTTATGACGACCGTTTGGGGGCCCATCTAGTGAGTGGCTAGTCACGGCCGGCGACGGGTAGTTATGTATCACTAATTATGGTGTCCATCCCCTTTAAAATAATCCAGTTTTTGTCAATCAAATTTCATCCATATAGTCCTTGATTTCTTCCCATAATTTACAATAGTACTTGCACCTGTCGGGATCAGGTCGCTGTTTATGTTTCTTCCTTTTCAACAATTGACCTCAGCCAGTAGCAGTCTGAAATTGCAGTTTTATAAATAGGCCCAACTCCAATTTCATTGGCACCTAACATCAAAATATGGGTGTGCATAATGCGCGTACGCCTGCTTGAGAAATAAAGGTATGGTGGTGTTTATTATGTTTTACTAGACATCATTTATTAAAACTGAACTTAGGTTAGTTTAAAAAGTACAAGGGTAGGTACCCCTGTACGCCTATAATCCTTAAAAGAGGGTGGCAGTGGTTTGTGTCGTGTTTTATTTTATTTTTTTTAAGTTCCTGACGTTTCGAGTGCTTTGAAGCACTCATGGTCACGGAAAAGACTAAGGTGTTAGACGTCCAAAAGGCATAATTGTTCCGGGGCACCATGGGTCCTGCAAAGCACTCGAAACCTCAGGCACATAAAAATCAAAAATAAACCACGATGAAATCCAAAAAATATTTTTATTTTCTGTGTAATATTCGCGTAAATCCAAGAACTCAATATGTAAAAATATTACCCTACACTAGGCATAGGTGGATAAGTGGGTTTATAAACCAAAAATGTTATGTGCCGAAATATTCTATCCGATATATTAATGGGTTATTACAAAGTTTTGTCAAACTCGCTAATATTCGATTCAGTGAGCCGAATGACCTACACTAAGATATTTTACTTTCTCAAAATGGCAAGTCAATTATCATTTCTAACTTAACTTGATAACTACAAAATGTAGATTAAGTGATACGTGAGCAGTAGAAATTTCCCTGTCCGAATTTAAGTAACCAAACCTTGGAAGATAAGTTGATGATTAAAGATATAGATTCTTTCTTTCGAACGCAAATGTAGCCTCCACACTAGGAATAAAACTTCTGTATCCTGTGTGCGAATTCACATCCACGAACACGCAGGCCGAAAAAAATCATACATCTTTTGTTCCAAGCGAACATCAAATACGTGATAAATACGTTTTACTAGACCAAACCGTCATCATATTATACAATGTGTAACATAATTGACGCAAGACCTGAAAGTAGTTTGTTCTAAATGGGCAACCAAATCAGTTCCAACTATTTTTAAAGTATGTTACATTTTTTTTAAATGAGCAAAAAGTGCCGCTGCTCATTAATTTCGCTGTATTCAACAAAATTTAATCATTATTCTAAGCAGTATAGCAATTTTAAATTCATTTTTATTACACACACCTCAATATGCATACAAAAGTTAATTAATTATCGAATTGCGTGGTTAAGTTGAATACCAAAGAGCTTAATAAAATGGCAAAAAACTCTTTAGTTGGAAATTTAAATGTCATTTTGAATTCATAAAGCAATTATCTAATTGGGGAGTCTGTCTATCTAATTGAGGCTTGCGTTATTTACGATACAGCTTGTATGCGCATAGTTGTGATATTAAAATGTAATATACCTACCTACTGACCTAACTAAACATAATACTACTATATAATCATGCCAGATCCCTTGCAGGGTAGACAGAGAGTACAAAGTTCTAACAGGTTCTTTCCTTACAGACCTCTTTGGCAAATAAAACATACTAAGACCAAAATGTACAAGTCAACTGAAAAATCATGGCCGATTTATCTTGACTTCGGTACCGTTAAAAGTCTGTGGCATTCCAGATTCACAATTGAATTCCGATATCTGCGGTGCTACAGAATCCTAAGAGGCACATTCTTGCTTATTGATATTCAGTTGGCTATAGTACATAGGTACCAGTAAATAAAATTAATCATGACGCTTAAGTGACTAATGTGTCACTTCTTCTTGAAAAAATGCTTTAAAAGGCGCTAAAAAGTAGAGGAATTAATCAATTCTTTGTCGTCATGATTATAACTTACTATCTATCTATATCATCACGCCAGATCCCTTACGGGGTAGGCAGAGAGTACAGAGTTCCAACAGGCTCTTTCCTTACATACCTCTCTGGCTTACTAACGTACTCTCATTTAAACTGTTTTAGGGATAAGTGTGCACTTTAAAAACAAGGATCTTTGTGCCGTTGTTGGGTGACTGGGTGTATGTAATAAAATGTGTTGTCGGTTTAGTTATGTTTATTATAATGCTATAAACCTTACACGTTATTTCATTATATACTAGGGCGATGCTTTACACACTACATTTATCCTACACTTGGAATTATTGCTATAACGTGGGTGCGCTTACAAATATAATTTTGTATGCCCAAAATATGCAGAACTTAACATCTTTTGTGGTTCATAATGTATTTAGTGGAGGATTAAACCCGCGACTACTTGATTCAGTTATCCGAGCCCACGCAAAAGCTATTAGACCAAGTTCATATACGCAAATCGTGTTCTCTGTTAGTCGTCGTAGCTATACTCCTATATCAATAGAAAGTACCATTGAATTTATTTAACCAGGCAAACAAAGTACTCAATATTTTTAACAAAAGCAAATTAAGAAAGAAAGAAAATAAATTTATTCGCAACAAATAAAAAATGCAGTAGCAATACAATATATATAGAAAAACTGATAATGTTGCGAATCGGCTCAACTCAGCATTTTGCTGACTGCAAGCAATCAGCGCTGGTCTTCCGTTGGAGCCGTTCGTTAAGGACGCGGTATGGCCACACACATGGTAACTTGTCTAAATATATGGTGCTTATTGACAAGTAACATTTACACACATAAGTAAACAAGGAGAAAAGGAAGTCTATAATTCTCATAAAGGCTAATTCTAGTTAAAAGCTAATTTGTAACTGGGATACAAACACATTAAGTTGGTAATATTGTGTAATTTAAATTAGCAATCATTATTAATATTATTTTAACCGAAGCCAGAGAGATATGTAAGGAAAGAGCCTGTTGGAACTCTCTGCCTACCCCGTAAGGGTTCTGGCGTGATGATATAGATAGATAGATTAATATTATTATAAATCTAGACTGGTCCACTACAAGGCGAAGGTCTTCCCTCACTTTTTCGATTACCCCGGTCCAGAACAAGCTGACGCCAGTCCTTGTCATAGCTTGTCTTTCGACCTCTTGAAAATAGTGATGAAAATAACGTTTTTTTAATATTCAAGTCAGTCAAAACTTTAACAAAACATACATACATAAATGTATAAACTCACGCCTTTATCCTACTGGAGTAGGCAGAGACTACAATTTCCCACAATACAACAAACCAAAAAGTGGAATTTTATTTATCCTACTCGTACTGTTTTTCTTTCTAATTAAATTTGTTCCGGGTCCCCAGACAATTAAAGCACTTCCCGTGACACTCCAAGGTTCAATCCTTGGCTTCATCTAAGGCGATCATTGTGGATCCTAGCTTACAGGAGTTACAATGGTGGGAATGTGTGGCGGGCCTAGTCCCATAAACAAACCAAACCAACCAACCAAAAACAAACTAAACAAACTCTTTACTCTCTGCCTACTGAGCGTAGTGGTTGCACGCTTGCCCTATTGTCCGGTGAAGCTGTAAAGGCCCCGCGGCCAACAGCGTAGATCATTCACACACACACACACTCTCTGCCTACCCTTTAAGCCTGCAGGGGATCTACCGTGATGATAAAGAGAGATAGATAGACAAACAAAATAATATACCGAATGATGTAAACACTTCAAGAGCAATAATACGTCATCAAAAACCAGAAGGAATGGCTGGAAGTATGTAGAGACAACAGTGATTTGAGAAACAAATAAGGGTACGCTGATAAGAGTCTCAGTTTACATTCAAGCACTTTCATTGTTCAAAACAAAGGCAGCGGCGTTGTCTGAAACCTGTTTTGTATAAAATGGCTAACACTCCGTTGAAACTAAGAGGGCTTATCCAAGAACAAAGTGGCTGTTTACACTTTACTGTCAAAGAATTCGATAATTAATCGTTAACATTTCTTTTGTGTTTGAATTTGTTAGGGCAACACGAACATTGGAAGCTGATACTATGGTCTTGTTTATGAAAATTGTACGTATTTATAACATGAATAGATTTCACGTAGAGCTCCGCTAGTATTCCATATACCTTTCAAGGTATATGGAATACGGCGTACCGTTTCTTTTTGACTTAAGTCAAGTCGTATCTTCGTTTTTACAGTTTTTAAATAAAACTACAAGTTATTTTATGGAGAAAATACCATCGAAACGAAATCTGTAAGCATGAACGACATCTTGAACAAATAAATAAACAATTATTTATAATTTATTTCATACAAATACCTCTAAATATTATACCTCAATCATTTTAAGTATATCTAACAACTACAACCTTATATTAAATTTTGTTATAGTATATTTATTTTTACATTTATGTAGAGTTACAAGTAATATTTGCACACGACTTTTAACGATATTTTTGTTTCGTAATTTAAGCTTTTTGGCTTCCTCGGAGCGGTTACGTATAAGATTTCTATGCAAAATAATTTAGACAAACAGTAAAAACTGTTTCTCTGTTCGTATTTTTCCTTAGAATGTGTGCTTGCTAAATACAAAAACTGGTTTCAAAAGTAGCTTCTTTATTATAATTTTTTTTTAATTTAAGATGTGTACTTAAGCTTCTTTTAAAACCTGGTTTTGTATTTGGCAATAGACTGACAAACTTGTAAGCTTATAAATTATAGCACTCCCTTAAGTTGGAAGCATAACAACTCTTGTCACCTGTATATTCTGACGTTTAAAGTATGATTTAAACCGAGCTCAGCTGCTTAGGTGGCAATAAAAAAACATCAAATCTTTTCAGTCGTTTAAAATTTATGGTGACATAAACATCCTGAGAGTAAAACGTCCGAGGTGGCAAATAAACTATATATTTTAAGATATAAAATCAGTTTTAACGACTTTGGTGATCACAGTAATGAAAATAGCTACACTATGATCTTTGAGTCCTAACGCATTGAAGTCCTCACAGCTATTATAATGCAAAATAATAAAAAGGAATGAACGAACTCCTCTAGTACTATGGATAAGGTTTTTAAAATTAAGATTGCTCTGAAAACATAATTAACATATATACCACAAATCCTGTCAAAAATCTTTGAAGTACTTTCCTTATTTTTCTCCCCGCAAGGGATATAAATATAGATAGACAGAAGAAATCTTTGCATTTGAGGACGTATTACTTGTTTTGGAAACTGAAAACTGTAAATTAATACGTTTTCTCATTTTGCATAAATACATTGTGAAAAGGATTCTAAACGGAGTAGATATAAAAAAAGAAAACAATAGCTCCAATTAGAACACTAATCTCCCCTTTCTTAATTTAGGCAAACATCAACCTAAATACTGTAAGACGAGATCTGAGTATCGATAATTCTAGTACTTACATCATATTAAATTAACCGAGATCGGTGCGTTTTTAATGTTGCAATGTGCATTCCAGTGTTTGAACAATACAGGAACGTCGGGACACCGAGGACTTTCGTATCTAAATCGGGAGCGGTCGCTATACGAATATTAAAAACTCGGAAAATGTATTGTTGAGAACTGCCACAGAATATTGAATAGCCGGGACTGTAGTATATTTTCATGGTATAACCGGGTATTGAGGACACGAAATAGTTGGTGGTAAAACGCTTAGCGCCAAGGTTAATGCAATCAAATCAGCACGTTGCGATTACGATTTATATGGTGTATATTTTTTCGATGTATAATGGATATTAACTAACATACCGCTTACTGTATTTTGATTTTTAACTGACTTCTAAAAGGGAGGAGGTTCTCAATTCAACTATATGTTTTTTTTTTTATTTCGCAGTCGTTTTGCCTTTTATTTAACACCAAAGAGGCATGTTCATATGATGCGTTTTTATAAACATAACGTGGTTTTTGCGGAATTAAGGTATTTATCTTGACAAGTATTAAAGGCCCAGATAGTGTCCAGGGTTTGATGATGGAGCTGTAAGGTGGTTATTAGAACCACCAACAACTTAACATAACCGCGTCGTGTTCAGCTCCTTAAATTAGTCTTGACTAGTTGTTCAGAGTCTGATACTGAAGCCGAAAGATGGTCATATGTACTATTCAAATAAACAAAATAGCCTTATCGTGTTTGGGCTCATAGGATTTGTTTTGTAAGTTGTATAAACTACAGTAGTGGCCAGGATTGGGATGAAGGAACCGGAAAGAGCCGTTGGAACTCCTCAACTAAGAAAGAACGCCGTCGTGTTTGTGCTATAAAAGTTAGTCGATTAAAATATCTTCTTAATTTTTTTTATTTTTTTAGTTCCATTTATAAACTGTCATTAAGTTTAAAATAGTTACTGAGCGCTTAGATTTACGCGAATATTACACATGAAATAAAACTATTTTTAACTATTACTAACCTGTATCTCCCATTGTTGCCGATATATTCATGGAAGACTTTGAGGAGACAGCCCTTCGTACCTCACCTATAAAGCCAAGTTTCTACAAGCGGTACGTAGATGATACTTTCACAATATTACCATCTCACAAAATTAACGTATTCCTTAATCATCTTAACTCCATTAACCCTAAAATTCAGTTCACAATGGAGTTGGAGGCAAACAATTCCCTAGCTTTCCTAGATGTCTCAGTAATCCGTAACCCCAACAACACCCCAACTTAAGCCATACGGTTTATAGAAAAAAGACCCATACTGATAGGTACTTAAACGGTGAATCTCACCACCATCCATCACAGTTAGCTACCGCAGGTAAATCTTTGTTTCAGAGAGCACAAGGGATCTGTGACAAGAAACATCTGGCTGCCGAGCTTCAACATGTCAAGCAAGTCCTGCACGACAATAAGCTTCGAGTCCCACGCCAACGTCACAGTGACCTAGTGAAACCAGCCACAGTCGAGCGTCTCCCTGCTGTACTACCTTACTTAAGAGGAGTCAGAGACAAGATTGGCTACATCTTGAAGCGTGCTTCAATTAAAACATTTTATAAGCCGCCGAAGAAGATCAGTCAGTTTTTACCATCTGTCAAGTGTCACATCCCTCTACAAGATGCAGGAGTATACAAGCTTGATTATGAATGTGGTCTCTCTTACATAGGACAAACAAAAAGACCAGTAAAAACTCGAGTTAAAGAACACATAGCTGACCTAAAACACCGTCGCTCAAAGAAGTCTGCAGTCTGTGAACATGTCCTTGACCGCACCCGCCATAACATCAGATTTGATAGACCACAAATCCTCGTGAAAGAACACCGATTCCTACCAAAGATGGTTCGCGAGGCTATTGAAATTAAAAAAACATCCTAATTTCAATAGAGAAGATGGCTGGGTGCTTCCATCGACTTGGGATCCAGTAATTAATATAATCAAATCCAAAACCAAGCATAACACTGCAAGACCTCAAGACACCGTGAGCTCATTCTGCGTAGATGGGACCAACAAAAATAATTAAGAAGTTTGAGGGTACCCTGGAACAACTATGCCTTTTGTGACGTCTACCACCTCAGTCCTTCCCGTGACCATGGGTGCTGCAAAGCACTCGAAACGTCGGGAACTTAAAAATCAAAATAAACCGCGATAAAATCCGGAAAAAATAGTTTTATTTCATTTAAAATAGTTTGTTGTTATAAAGTAATTATTAAACTTATTACTCTCATCGAGGCAAGATCCGGCGAGAAACTTTCAAAGAATACTGGAGTTAAAATAACACTAAACACAGCGCATAATTGTATGCCTCTTGTTACTGCAGGTATCACTTTCCACGGAACTGACGTTGATTACTCTGTTTAAACATCAAAGATGCTTCCATGAATATTTCAGCAAACTTGGAGTACAGTTTTTGTAATGAACGGATTTTTCCGTTGCGGGTCTATTATTAAAACGCAGAATTGTTTTCTCTCATTCACGAGGATATTTTAATGCACTACAATAAAGTTAAATCGAAGGCAAATTAATAAGTTTATTTAACTTATGCCTCTGTGGCGCACATTGGAAGAGGCCTATATAAACTATTTTGAGCCGATAATGATGATGCACATACATAACTCAATTTTGAGATGTTTTCTACTTAACTATTCACATGTAGGTTTTCTGAACATTATGTGTTATAAATTAGTCCTTGTTAGTCTAGTGGCACATGGTGAATACGAGGTTCTAGGTCCTGGTCGAATGGACGTTATAATAATAATAAGCACGCAGGGCAGCTTGTGAGTGCCGAGCTGCCCGTGAATAACATCAACACAGACCTAAGCGCTCCAGAGAGTCGGTCAGGGCCCCCAACTCGTCGTGTCTTCGTCGGTCTAGTGGAAACAAAAAGGTGGCTGCATTGCCACTCGGCTCTGGTTTGTCTTAATTGGCCATCCATAGAGGAGCAGTGAGAGCTATATCGACACCGTTACGCCTATATTCCCCAAGCGGGTGGCAGAGGTATACTGTGTACACTCACATTTCGCCGTCGTTGTTAGATCCAATGTAATAGGGGGCGAGCCTATTGCCATATACCGGGCACTATTCCAGACTCCGGACTAATACTGGGAATTTTTTGACAGAAAAACTAGATTTTGGATGATTTGAACCCATTACCTCGTGATCGTAAAGCACAATATTTACCACGAGACCAACGGGGCAGTATCAACGTAGGAAGACAATGTTTTTCTTCATCGATGTACTCCAAGGGTGGAAGCGTTCAAGGCCATAACGCCGCGAGTAACTTCGGAGAAAGCCCAACACACTTCTTGACACCTCTGAGCCGCTCACAATGGTGTTGCCCTCAGTTGTCTTATGACGACCGTTTGGGGGCCCATCTAGTGAGTGGCGAGTCACGGCGACGGGTAGTTATGTATCACTAATTATGATGATCATCCCCTTAAAAATAATCCAGTTTTTGTCCATCAAATTTCATCCACATAAGGACTTCTTTCCATAATTTACAATAGTACATGTACCTGCCGGGATCAGGTCGCTGTTTACTAGGCATGCCTTTTAAGTTCTGTCGTTTCCATATTTCCCGGAAATTTTGAATTTGGAACTGTTCTATATTCGAATGTGTTTAAATTTTGAATCTCAAAACACTTGAAAGTATTAGGATTAATGCTATTTTTTAGTCACTGCGTCGATTGGAATCTGTCAGGTTACGTACGAAAATGAATCTTTCCAAGGAAAATCTTCGTGCAATAATTTTCTACAACTTTAGAAGAGGCCTAACACGGCTTCAGTGTTTTGAAGAGCTAACATCTGTGTTCAGTGATAAAGCCCCATGTCTGCGAACTGTCGAACGCTGGTATTTAGAATTCCAGTGTGGACATACTAGTGTTATTGACAAATCTCGCGAAAGACGCCCAAAATCCGCCTTCACTGAAGATAACATCATTGCTGTGAGACAACTAATTCTCGAAGATCGTCACGTGACGTATCGAGAGATAGAGGCTCTATTAGGCATTTCAGGGACAACCATTCAGAAGATCTTGCATGAAGCGCTTGGTGTGAGAAAGCTAGTTTCCCGTGGGATACCGCATCTGCTTTCCGACGATCATAAGGCGGCCCGCTTCAGATGGTGTAAGAAAACTCTGCAAAAGTTCAACCCAGGAGAGACACATTACGTCTACGACATCATCAGTGATGACGAATCTTGGATCTATGCCTACGATCCTGATTCCAAACAACAATCTACAATCTGGGTCTTACAAGACGAGCTAAGGCCGACTAAAGTTGTTCGTTCTCGAAGCACTTAAAAGAAGATGGTGGCCACGTACGTTGGAAAAACCGGCCATGTTGCGACTATTGCACTTGAAGATCGTAGAACTGTTAACGCAGAGTGCATTAACGCATTATCCTGCACCACGGCAACGCAAGCTCACACAGCGCCCGTCAGCGCTCGTCTGACGGACGATTTAGCGCAGTGGTTAAGAGCTTAAGCCGCTCCGCCCACTGTGTCTAACAGTCGCGGGTTCGATTCCCGCACGGGACAAATCTTTGTGTGATCCAGAATTATTTGTTCCGGTCTGGGTATTTGTGTATGTGAATTTTCATGTTTGTAAACGCACCCACGACACAGGAATAAATCCTAGTGTGAGGCTACGTTTTTTTAAAACAAAAAAAAAAGAAACGATTGAGTATTTGAAGCAGGAAAAAGTAGAAATTCTTCCTAAGCCCTAACGATTTCTTTACATTTCCTAAAATTAAGAAAAGTCTTCGTGGTCAAAGGTTCCAGTCCGGTGAAGAAGCAGTCGACGCTTTCAAGTCAGCCATTTTGAGCACCCCCACTTTAGAGTGGAATAAATGTTATATAATAACTGGTTTGAGCGAATGGAAAAGTGTATTAAGCTACGTGGTGAATACTTTGAAAAACAATAAAAAGTACTATAAGGTTCTAGTTGTGTTTTTTTCTTCAAACGACAAAACTTAAAAGGCATGCCTCGTATTATTCTTCGTTTTCAGCAATTGATCTCAGCCAGTAGCAGTCCGAAATTGCAATTTTATAAATAGGCTCACCTCCAATTTCATTGGCACCTAACATCAAAATATGGGTGTGCATAATGCGCGTACGCCTGCTTGAAGAATAAAGGTATGGCGGTGTTTATTATGTTTTACTAGGCATCATTCTTAAAAATGACTTAGGTTAGTTTAAAAAGTACAGGGGTAGTTACCCCTGTACGCCTATATTTCTCAAGAGAGTGTGGCAGAGGTGTACTGTCCACACCCACTTTTCGCCGTCGATGTTAGTTCTAATAGGGGGCGAGCCTATCGTACCGGGCACAATCCAGGCTCCAGACCGATTCTAAACATTATTCTATCGAAAATTATATTTTTCTCCTACTTTGGATTGAAACCAAGATATCATGATTGCTACGTGCATCATTCACCACAAGACCAACGAGGCTTACCTATGATGACATAATTAATAGTAATAATAACAAACGAGTGTTGTGAGGCACAGGGAGGTTTCAGGTCTGGAAGAGGATGTTCGGATCAAGTTTTCTCCCTCCGCAACATCGTAGAAAAGCATCTGGCAGTAGGCCGGAAGGTTTTCTGCGGTTTTGTGGACCTGGAGAAGGCGTTTGATTGAGTCGTGCGAAAGAGACTTTGGGACATTTTGCCAGAGTATGGTATAAACGGCACCCTGTTGCGAGCCGTCCAGTCCACCTACGTGGACAGCAAGGCATGCGTACGGGTGGGTGGTAACATGTCACCTTGGTTTGACGTTAAAATCGGCGTCAGGCAGGGTAAAAGTCTTCAAAGACTGAATGCGATGACTGAAGGGGTAAAAATGGGTGATCTAGTGATAAACCACCTATTGTATGCAGATGACGCGGTTTTGATAGCGCCAACAGCCACTGATCTGCAAACACTAGTCACAGTTATGAGAGACGACTGCATGAACAATGGCTTACATTTGAATGTGAAGAAAACCAAAATTATGGTCTTTGAACGGGAAGAAACCAGAACGAATGCAAGGATTGTGGTTGGTAACGATGTGCTGGAGCAAGTGAATGAGTTTGTATATCTTGGATGCGCCTTCAGTAAGGATGGGAAATACACCGCTGATATAGAGAGACGAGTGAATGCAGGTAATAGAGTGAATGGTGCGATGGGAAGGCTACTTGGGAGCCGGCACTTAAGCCAAAAGGCGCAGCTGGCCATGCAAAACGGAGTGCTTGTCCCAACGCTGTTATATGGCAGTGAGAGTTGAGTATGTAAGAAGGAGAACGAAAGCAGGATAAATGCGGTCGAAATGCGATCTCTGCGGAAGATGTGCGGAGTCACGCTGACCGACCGTAAGATACATATCTATATAACAGAAACTTGAATTATACGCTACGGTTAAATATTAAATATAATAATATCGGCCTATACTGCCCACAGCTGGGCAAAGGCCTTCTCTCACAAATCGAGGTGAGAGAGATTAGGTCATACTCCACCACGCGGACCCAGTGCGGATTGGTGGAGGCAGGTTTGTGGCCCCCTGCTGTTGGAACTTTTCAAGCCGCCTTTAAGGCTTCCAACTCGGCTTAACGACTACCACATTAAGTAGTAACCGGGACCAACGGCTTAACGTGTCTTCCAAAGCACGGAGACGCTTGAATATGAAAATGCCACAAACGGTCACCCATCTCAGTCCGACCGAGTCGAACGCTGCTTAACCTTGGTGATCGTAAGATCACCGCGGTCGCACAGCACTACGAGCGCCTCGGCCTACGGTTAAATAGTTCTACTTTGCATAAACCTGCTCTTCTGTGCTACAAAAAGAAATATATGTCTATATTTCTTCTTATTCGACTATCCATCAAAGAATCTCAAAACCGTGGCCACTTTAAATGTTTAGATCTTGACTCAGGAATGTTCAAAGTCGGCGTCGTTTGAAACTTGCAATTGAATTCCAATATTGGTGGGGGCATAAAACGGCGAAAGAGCATTCAAAGGTATTTTTCGTTTGACCTATATCAGAATGGAATTATTTAAAATGTGCTTACATGCTTACAAGTGTACTACGTATATACATCATGGGGATACAAATATATAAACATAAATGTAGGTAGAATATTTTGAAAACGCATTTTTTGTTTGTAACCCCACCTATGACACTGGAATAATTCCTAGCTAAATATTACCTAAATATTTATTTAATTTAAAGAATATATAACGGAAATTTATTTTAATAAAATACTTAAATTCTTTTTGGTCATCTTTACAAGGACTGTAAAAACCTAGTAATTTCTCTTCTTTATAATTTACACAATATTTGGCCGATCTACATTTTTTAACATTTTTGCCCAAATAAGTTGTTAATTAAATTATTAAGTAAATTAATCGTACTCGAAGTCCAAAATATTTTGTTAATAAAAATTTCCTTCTATGCATGTATATTTAGTATATTGACGTTCTGGAATAAACCGAGCCTTATCTGATGGAAAAGTCAAGAGTCTCCGTAACCGGCGAGCGTGTATGAGACGAACTATGAGAGTCGAGGAAGCCAGAGAGGTATGTAAGGAAAGAACCTGCTGGAACTCTGTACTCTCTGCCTACCCCGCAAGGGATCTGGCGCGAGGTTATAGATAGATAGATAGATAGACGTTCTGGAAATATTTGGAGCAATAAGACCGCCAATTGTAATTATCTGTACTATTTTTGAGAGTGTATTAACTGTAACATTTACAGACGACCGATTTAGCGCAGTGGTTAAGAGCTTAAGCCGCTCCGCTCACTGTGTCGAATAGTCGTGGGCTCGATTCCCGCACGGGACAAAGCTTTGTGTGACCCGCAATTATTTGTTTCGGTCTGGATACTTGTGGATTTTTCATGTTTGTAAACGCACCCACGACACAGGTATAAATCATAGTATGGGGCTGTTTTTATAAAATAGTCAAAAAGTCACATTGCCAATATAAAATATTACCAACACCTTTCAATATTATTCAGGTCAAAAAACAAGTTGGATTTTTTGAAAACCAAAAGCGTGCAAGTAATTTAGAAAATGAGTATATTCAGCTATTTATTTCATTGCCCGTACACGTTCTAATTAGCATTTTACGATATGATCACGATCACGTTTTAATTAATTACACAATATTATTTTAATTAAATGAACCACATGTTTCTTTCGCCGCGATGCCATATCGGTTTGATGCATATTAACTCGAAGGTAACGGGTTTCAAGCTTGGATAAATAACTTTGTAAATTGTCATGAACATAAGAGAGTCGTTATCATTTAGAGCCCGTAGCCTTGTGGTGGTCGTTCCTGATTGGTATGTGATAAAAATGTTCGTATAAGCGGGTATTCAATGGCAAGATTGGAGTTTCAGATATCCTCCACGCGACGATAGTGTCGCGGACAGAGTTCGGCTGTGACACAGCCCCCGTCGGTCGAGCCAACTGCTCACTAGCTTAATTCTTAAGGCTGAAACAACAGTGACCTCAGAAAAATACACTGGATTGACATAAGGTAGTGTATGAATATAAATGTCAAGTACACCATGTATTGAATAAAATTAAAATGAGTGAATTCAAATTTCCAAAAAAATATTTTTAGCATGACCTTTTTTAAATTTAAATTGTCTATTCAATAGCTGCGCGTATATATATATATATATATATATATATATATATATATATGTTGTATCTTATTATCTGAAGATTGCAATTAATGGAATGTCAAGCAGTTCTTCTTCTTCTTCAACTTATGGCTTCACACTAATTTTAAGTGTATTTTCCCAGTGTCCAGTGAGATATATAATCGTGTTTGTTTAAATTGGTTCGACTCTCTGATGAATTTGATGACAACGATGATAATGAAATTAATGAAGTACCCCACCCTGGATAGTAAAGCGATGGATACTTTACATTAGGTTTTTAGGTTTAAAGAGTTTATTCTCAAAAAGACAAAAGCCACTTACATGAGAATATAGATTGACATAATATAAACTTATTTTAGGTAGGTCACCGAAAGACACCATAAACATAAAGAATAGTTCGGTTGCACGTTCATCGGTTTTACCATCAACTAGTAGGGTGGTATCGTTTTTTGTGATATTTGTTGTCAATTATATATTTCGATAGTTGATATTTAAAACCGCTAAACGTGCTTACACTTTTTATATAAGACGGCAAATTATTATACAGTTGTGCTCCTTCATAGGTAATACTTTTTTTACCATAATTTGTACGTATCTTTGGTAGAACAAGTAAACTAGGTCGACGGAGACTACGTTTACTTATTTGACATTTCTTAATAAATGTTATGTTAGTGTCAATGGTTTTATCTATAATTTTTCTAATTAAAATACAAGTACTATACACGTAAAGTTGTTTAATATCCATTAGTTTTGTTTCCTCAAAGATTTTGTTCGTTGGTGTTAAGTATGGATAATGAAATAATGTTTTTATGATCTTATTTTGTATTCTTTGTAGTTCTTGTAGCTTTGTTTTACTAGCGCTGCCCCATACTTCTATGAGGTACAGTAAATGTGATTAACAAGAGAATTGTAAATCATCAAACGCATTTTTTTAGTTATACAGGAACTTATATTGCAAAGAGATCCAATAACTGAGGAGATTTTATTTTTAATATAGTCAATTTGTTTGTTCCATGTCAAGTAATTATCCATTCTCAAGCCGAGGTATTTCTCGCAAGTTTTTTGTTCTAATGGGATGTTATCAATAGTTAATGGGTCATGTAGTGGATTTACTTTATTTTTAGGTTTAAACATAATGTAACAAGTTTTGGAGATGTTTACGGTTAGCAGATTATATTGGAACCATTCAAACAGAATTTTAAGATCTTCTTGGGCACGTGAAATAACTTCATGTACATTAGCTCCGAAATAGAATAAGCATGTGTCGTCTGCGTACAGAGTTAAATGACCATGTAGCTCTAGTTCTGTAATACTATTTATATATATCAAAAATAGTAATGGTCCCAATATGGATCCTTGCGGGACGCCACACGTGATTTGTGAAGGACTACTTTTGACGTTACCTATCTTGACTATCTGGGATCTGTTTGTTAAGTAAGATTGGAGAATTTTGAGTGCATTGCCTCTGATACCAACGCTTTCTAGTTTTTCTAATAGTAATTTGTGACTTACGGTATCAAAGGCTATTTTTAAATCGATAAATATACCCAAAACAATATTTTTCTTATTGTCTCTGATTTTTGTTGTAAGATCAATAGTAGCTGTAGTGGTGTTGTTTTTAGTTCTAAATCCATATTGGCGTTCCGATATGAAATTAAAAGATTCTAAGTAGCTTAATAGACGTCTATGTAATACTTTCTCTAAAATTTTTGACATAATCGGCAGCACAGAGATCGGACGATAGTTTCCGGGGTCGGTTTTAGCTCCTGATTTATAGATAGGTGTTACCTTTGCAACTTTTAAAGTATCTGGGAATTCACCGGCACTCATAAGTGTATTAAAACACTCCGCTAACTTACTCGCGATTAAATTTTGTAGACTTTTTATAACTTTTGTGCTAATTTTATCTATACCGCTACTTGAATTCGGATCGAGATCTTTAATAATTTTAGTAATTTCATTAGTACTACATGGATCTAGTATCAAAAGTTCATAATTATTTTTTTGTGATTTTGAAGCATATTGTGCTGAAGTGGAATGATATTTTTTAGGTATTTTATTTGCTAGTATGGGCCCTATAGTAGAAAAATACCTGTTAAAAACCTCACAGATTTCATTTGTGTTAGTGACTAAATTAGAATCAACTAAAAGCTTTGAAGGAGCACCACTTTGTTTTATTTTATTGCTGGCTAAACTATTTATAAGTGACCAAAGTTTTTTAGGGTTGTTCGAAAAAAAAAAAAAACTTTTTTTTTTTTTTTTTTTTTTTTTTTTTTTTTTTTTTTTTTTTTTTTTTTTTTTTAGGGTTGTTCGCACAACTACGGGCGAAGAAGGTGGCACCCGGACCAGATGGAGTCCCTGGCCGAGTGTGGGTTCTGTCCCACGGTCCGCTCGGCCACCGTCTCAGGGCTCTCTGGACCGAGTGCTTCAGACAGGGCCGGTTTCCTCAGCTTTGGAAGTTGGGGAAACTGGTCCTGATCAGGAAGGAGGGGCGCCCGGCAGACTCGCCGTCCGCCTACCGCCCCATTGTGTTGCTCGACGAGATCTGCAAACTCTACGAGAGAGTGATTGCGGACAGACTCGTCGAGCACCTCTCGCAGACGGGGCCGGACTTGCACGAGTGCCAATATGGGTTCAGGCGGGGCAGGTCCACAGTGGACGCAGTCAGGCGGGTCCAAGCCATGGCGGAGGAAGCCGTGGAGCAGCGGGAGGTAATACTGGCGGTGTCCTTGGACATCGCCAACGCGTTCAACTCCGTCCCCTATCCCTCCATACTCGCGGCTCTCCGATATCACGGCGTCCCCGAATACCTCCACTCGACCATTTCGGATTACCTTGTGGACCGGCGGGTAGTTTACCCCGGGCCGTCGCGGTGGCAGGAGCGGAACGTCGGGTGCGGGGTTCCGCAGGGGTCGGTCCTCGGACCGCTCCTGTGGAACATCGCCTACGATTGGGTCCTGCGTGGCACGTTGCTGCCGGGTCTGGCAGTGACGTGCTACGCGGACGACACTCTTGTCACCGCGAGGGCTCGGAGCCACAGGGAGGCGGCGTTGTTGGCCACAGCTGGCGTGGCACAGGTAGTGGGCCGCATACGGCGGCTCGGCCTGGAGGTGGCCCTCAACAAGACCGAGGCCGTAACGTTCCACGGCCCCAGAAACCGGCCCCCCCCTGACGCTCACATCATTGTCGGGGGGCAGCGCATTAACATCTCCGCCCAAATCAAATATTTGGGCCTACTCTTGGACGGGCGCTGGTCCTTTAGGGCTCATTTTGCCGCTCTTGCGCCAAAATTACTGGCGACTGCAGGGGCCCTCTCGAGGCTGTTGCCGAACTTGGGCGGACCAGAGGCCTCGGCGAGGAGGCTGTATACGGGGGTGGTGCGGTCCCAGGCCCTATACGGGTCCCCCATCTGGGCGGGCGCCCTGACGGCCCGAAACGTGGTGCTGCTGCACCGCGCGCAGCGAATCATGGCCGTCAGAGTCGTTCGAGGATACCGCACCATCAGTTTCGAAGCGGCGACACTACTGGCCGGTACGCCTCCCTGGGAGCTGGAGGCCCAGGCGCTCTCTGAGCTTTATGCCTGGCGTAGGGATCCCAACAACATCCGGGATCCCGGCGCCCCGAGAGCGAGGCGCACAGAGTTGCACCGAGCTGCGCTGGAGAGATGGCGGTGTAAGCTCGCCCATCCCACTGCCGGTCACGCCGTCATCGCTGCGCTGCTGCCTGTCTTCTGGGAGTGGCTGGGGCGACGACACGGCGTCCTCACGTACCGTCTGACGCAGGTACTGTCCGGGCACGGTTGCTTCGGGCGGTATCTGTGGCGGATCGGTCGTGAGGAGGCGGAGCGCTGCCACCATTGTGCGGCCCCAGAAGACACGGCGGCGCACACGATGCTGGTGTGCCCGGCATGGGATGCCGAGCGGCGCCGGCTCGCCGGAGCGCTCGGTGCAGGGGTACAGGTGCTATCGCTCCCGACCGTGTTATCATCCATGGTTGGGAGCGAGAGCGCCTGGGCGGCAATGGCGGCCTTCTGCGAGGCCGTCATGTCCGCGAAGGAGGAGGCAGAGCGGGTGCGGGAGGAGTCGTCCTCCAATCCCGCTCGCAGACGACGCGTTGGGCGAAGGCGCAGGGACTACGCCCGGAACGACCTTCGCCCACCGTAATCTCGGCCTGCAGGCGTCGGGGGGGGGGCACC
Organism: Phalera bucephala; assembly: GCA_905147815.2. Lineage (NCBI taxonomy): Eukaryota > Metazoa > Arthropoda > Insecta > Lepidoptera > Notodontidae > Phalera > Phalera bucephala. The sequence continues at coordinate 16,813,052 of LR990613.1, forward strand.
CCGGCGCCCTAGCACTTAGCAGGCCCGCGTCGTGATAGCGCTGCGTCCGCGCAGCCTCCAACAAGCGGTAGGGGGAGACCGAACTCCCCCCTACACATGTCGAGGTCCGCGCCTATCTGCGGACCGAGCCCGCCGGCGCCACAGAGGTCATGCCAGTGACGATTCCTGTGGCCCGGCAAAAGGGCAGTAGGACGCCGGGGGGTTTTAGTGGGTGCGAGCCCCACATAACCACCCGGGCCGTGCCCTCGGCCCGGGGGTATGCGCTAGGCATTTCCCCCCGTAAAAAAAAAAAAAAAAAAAAAAAAAAAGGGTTGTTCGCACAGTTTGTAAATAATTTATAGTAGTATGAATTCTTCGTATGTTGGATTAATTTAGCAATTTTTAATCTCATTACTTTGTAATTCGTTTCTAATTTCTCATTTTCTGGATCATTCTTGTGTTGTATCCATAGATTGTTTCTTTGGCTAATTCCAGCAATAATATCATTATTGACCCAGTCTTCTTGAGGTGGGTTCTGTACCTTTGTTATTAGTACTTTATTGTCTTCTATGCACTGCTTTATTTTAAATTCTAATTTTCTGTAGTCGTTTGACACGTCTTCTAGTCCATTTGATTCTACTGAGGTATATAATTTCTTGTAATCTATACGTTCATAGTTAAAACGTATTTTAGGGGGCGGTTTCATTTTGTTGATTTGTAAATATATTTGTTTATGGTCAGACATAGATGAATTGATAATGGCCAAGTTGTAATGTTCACCTCTTAGGTTTGTGCTGACATGGTCTAGTATAGATTTCTTTGTTCGAGAGTCCCTTGTACAATATGTTTTACTGATTTTATTTAGTATTTTATGGCCTGATTCATTTATTCTTTGCTTAAATTTACTTAAGGTTTTATTTTTTGTTAGAAGGTCAATGTTAAAGTCTCCAAAAACTATTGCTCTTTTCCGTTGTAGTAATTGTGTCTCATATACATCTAAGAACCTTGCAAGATTAGTATCACCGGGGTTGTAAACGACGCCAATATCTAGCGCAAATTTATCAATTTGCATCCATAGGTAATTATTTCCATCTTGGTATATTGACTCACTAAGGTTATGTTTTAGATCGTTATGTACGTATGCTGATACTCCTCCTCCTCTAATGTCTGTTCTATAGTTGTAGTAATGTGTATAGTTATCTATCTGTAGTTGTAAGGTTTGATTTTCATTCTGTATCCATGTTTCTGTTAGCAAAATGATGTGTATAGTTGTAGGTATCGATTTAATAATACATTTGAGTTCGTCTAGTTTTCCTGTCTTTCGTATACTTCGTGCATTTAAATACAGAAACGACAGTCGCGATTTTTCAGTTTTTAGTTGTTGGTAATCGTTTACTATTTGGTGGGTTATAGTATTTGACAACGTATCATTTATTATTGGTGGTTGGAGTTTTTTGAAGCCTGTTTTACGATAGTTGGTACACCGTTAATATATTTGATAGTCAAATCACTTTCTCCAGAATTTGTTCGGCGTGTTAGTTCATCTCTTATAGCCAGGAAATATTTTTGTTGGCCTGGTGTTTGGTCAGAGAAAATTTTAATATTATCAGGCAATTTTTCTTTATTGCGGAGTAGTAGCATTGCAAGCTCTGGTTTATCATAGCAGACTTTAATCTTACGCATTTTTCCAGCATTGTATTTGCCAATACGATAGATCTTATTCGGTTTTGGCATGTTCTCGCTTATTATGGAGATTATTTATGAGACGTCAGATTCATCTTCAAGAATTCTTTTCTTGGTGCTAGTGGAGCTCTGCAAGTATGATTATGTTATTTTCCCTTCTTTTGCGATCTTGGACTTCCCGGATTATATGTTCATTTACAGATAGCTGATTTGTTTGAGTAGGTAGTGGGCTTAGTTTTAAAGCTTTGCAATCAGCCTCAAGTAACTTTATTTTGTCTTCACTGCTTGATGTTTTTATTTCTACTAGGGCCAGCTGACTTCTTAACTTACCGTGTTCTGAGGCAATTTTTGCCGTCGTGGATTTGATATCTTGGATTTGTATACTAATATCTGCTACATTGGAGGTAATTAAGCTTCTTGTTAGCTCATGCGATGCCCTCAAATCAGCCATCTCGCTTTTGACCGCGATGATACTCTCATTCATTTTGTCCATCATCTGTGCATTCTGCCCAATATAATTTTCTAATAATGAAGTGATTCGAGATAAGTCACTCCTCACTAGTTTAATCTCATCTGAGCATTGGCAATCAGAAGCAGAGGGTTGTTTACGCTTACGGTAAGTAATTTGCGCTTCATTTAGTTCCTCGCTTAACTTTGATAAATCCGGTTGTGAGCTAGCTCCAGCAATGTATTCTGGGTTGGCCTTAGAGCATTTGGTTAAATGCTCCAGGGAGGTGGCGGCACTTCTAGGTGGAGATCGCGTCACACTCATTATTTGTATTTATTTATGTGTGCACTGTACAGGTGTTTATAAAAAAACCAAATAAAATAGCTTCCGTAATGTTTCGTATACGGCATAGGTGGCTTAGTTGCACCACACTCGCCCTGTATTGTACACCGGAACGCGGGGTCGCTGTGCGAGTGAGTCAAAAAATAGCAACCGTTCTCGTCCCGCGGGGGTGAAGCGCGGTGTCTGGCTCACTGGTTTGTGCAGCGTTTGCTTTCACTTATTTTTAAAGTCATAAATTACACTCAACAATTCACACCATAATAGTTATTATTTGTGTTCAATGGAAGTGTTAGGTTTGAATAGCACTAATTATACAAATCTCGCGAAAATAAAATACACGTCTACTCTGGGCAACGATCGGCGATCGAAAACAAACATACCAATTGCAACGGCCGTTTTGAGGGAAGTCGAAAGGTTTTATCACTTTGTTACAATTACCTTCACTCATGCACATATAAGAACACATAATGGTTAATATTCCACCAACATTACACATTATTAGTCGAAATAACACATGTTTTGGAAATTATTGACAACATCACTCTTCGACTTCTCGCCAAAACTCTCTGTGATACTCTAATGTCAAGCAGTTATTTTCATTGTAGTAAACTTTTAATCTTGTCTATAGTCATACATACTCTATGCCTTTAATAATTGCTTGAGTGTGTTCAGTTGTTGAGTCCATAGAGGTCCTTGAAGATGGTTGAGTCAGTTGTGAAGCGATGACAGTTGACAGCTGTCAGATGACGATTTACCGATGACAATGTCGATGACAAATAGTCGATGTAAGATGGCGGACGGCGCTGCGTTGTTATTCGATTGGCAACGGGGCGAACGGCAGGTGACAACATCAATCTCACACTATTGTACGCATCCTCGAATATCAAGAAGATCAGTGTACCGGACGAGACCCTAGTGTCATTTCAAGATTTCCTTCATGTTAGGCCACCATGCAGATGATTACCGAACATCGAAACGGCCTTCCCGAAAACTCAATTGCTGACATGTATATAACATACACGAAAAGGAAGCTTAAGTTACCTTTATGAATTTTATTTGCTTTAATTATATTAGCTCCTTCGGACATTTTTTTCATTCTTGTGTCTATCGGCTGAAAGGCAAGGTGGTTTAACTAATTTTTAGGCAGGATAATTGATGTTCAGTTTTTTTATAGCTTAAGAACCTATATAACAAATACATCGCTTGTGCATTCATCATTCAAAGTTTCACCGTTTCACTAAGCTATATCACATCATTACCTAGAATAACATTGTATCATAAACCCAAATTACATTTTATTTTCTTCTTAATACGTAAAACAAAATTATCCTCGTAACTCCTAAAGGTTATCCAGCTAAGCTACATTTATGATATTTTTTGTAATTTGTATACCTAACTCATATGAAGTTCACCAACTCACAGACTTTTTAATATAATTTGGTACAGAGCTTGGCTTTCAGTGATATGACAAAATTCCATACACCACTAGAGAAACGTTAGAGGGCGCCTCGCGACGTAATATCGTTCCACGGCAAACTCATAAGCTTTGCGAGATCCACTTACTTAGATTTTATTACAAATCTTAAGCGCCACCGATGCAATAACGTGAATACTTATTATACTTAATATTGTGATTAGTTAGTATAATACTTATGAGCTGCTGTTGAATTTACTTTGTAATACAACTTGCCTATTTTTAGATTTAAGAATTTTATACCTGTGCATTTTTTAACGTATGGTACGCTAGTATTTTTTTGTGTTGTGGATGTGTTTACAAACACATACCACTCAGGAACAAAAAAAACAGACTATTACTTTATTTACTTACAGTTATTTTTTATCTTATCCTATTTGTCCTTTAAAAATTTACACTGTGGATTGGTTCTGCGACAATAGCTAGGTATACTAAATCTGAACTAATCCTTCTGTTGTGTCAAAAAATCCAACTCCAAGATTTTACAAACAGAGCATCCTTTGCTCTTACGAATGAAGGACTACGGGTCTTTTGAAGATTTTCTATCGAGAAACGAAACAAAAATCAAGCATACAAAAAGTAGGTGGGGCTATATTCGCTTACATAATCTTGTATTATGTTACTACTAACATGATTATGTAACCATAATATGTGACAAAAAAGCACTTTCGAAAAGGCTTCAACCTGTACTAGATATCGCGCCCATCCAAATTGATGAACGCGATTTCAAGTGAGCGGTCTACATACCACGTGGTATTCAACTAACGGTTGGTTCCAATTAGTTCCAATATTTAACTACTATCAGTAGAATTTTGACCTTACATAGAGAATTCGTCAAAATACCAATAACAGTAAGCAAATTTGCTCATAACCAATCTGTCTATTAGTTAGATATTGGAACCATAGAAATTCAAACACAATAAGACATATTTAAAATTAAGTATAAAAATTTTAAAATTTAGTAGTTAATTGGTAGCAAACGCAATGTGCTATACCGAATTTTTTTTTTTTGCCTACATTTTTCAAAAACATATTTCTCATTTTTTTGTAGGTTTAAATAATGTAAATACCACAAAAGGGTGGTCGTTGAAACGAGGTCGAATAGGCAGTAGATTTCAAAGGCGACGCCACAGCATAACTAATTTGCAAAAGCATTAAAATCCTTTGGCCAGAATGTTTCTACTATTTACGTACTAACAGTTAATGTTCCACTTTTAATTTATATACGGATCGCAATAGCAAAGATAGGTGTTGCTTACATCGAATCACAAAAACAATGAACGTGCAAAAGTGCAAGGTATCACCTATGCTCAGTTATTTAAAAAACAAACAGCATTTTCATTAATAGTTTTAATGTCAATGTTTCGTAAAGCCTATGCCGTTTATACTGGTAGGTCTGTTGTGAGTGGGCACATTGCTTGTTAAACTGATGGCGGTTGGAGCAGAAAGGTTTTCGAGGGGCGAAGGTTGTTGCTGAGGGTTGCAGGTAAATGTGTGATGCGTTCAGCACAAACCTGGGCGTCGCGGTGATCTTTAGTGGAGGCCTTTGTCCTGCAGTGAAAGTCTGTCGGCTGATGGTCCGTCTACTTTATACAAGGTGTAACATATATGTTACACCTTGTATAACATATAGTATGTTACACCTATATATAACGCAAGACTCAGAAAACCCAATTAGATTATTGGTCTCCCAATTCAAAACAATAATTAAACTTCCAATTTTAAGGATTTTTCTACTATTTTTTAATCTCTTCTCTCTACTCTCTCTCTCTCTAAATTAACCACAAACCCTGTACTTTTGTGTGCATATTGATATATATGTAGCAAATAAGCATTTAAAATGGCCGTATTGCTTTGAATAGTGATTAAAGTTTATTTAATACAGCGGACTGAACGAGGAACAGTAAAGTATGATAATTAAAATAAGTTGTAATCTATTCAGTTGCCGATTTAGAACAAACTACTTTCAGGTCTTGCGTTATTATGTTATGTAACAACTTGTAAATCTTACAAATCAGATTATAGTTACACAAAAAATATAACTATTAATATACAGTAAAATAAAGGACTTTAACAATTAACGTGAAAATTCAATTTCATTATGGGCATTTATTCTAATCCATAATTGCCTAGATTCTCCAGGTAATAACTTAATCACATTAATACCCACAAAGTAAAATATAGAAATTACGTGGCCTTTGATATCAGAAACCTCATTAACATTCTGTTTCACCAAACTTGTTGCACAATGCTTAAAGTGACCATGCTACAAAGTCCCAACAGTCTCAAGAGAGAGTGACCCCATTTTGATACTATTCTCTTTTTGACACAAGATCTTGAATGTGTCTAACATCACTTTGAGACTCAACTAAACGTAGTTAGCAAAGACATGCCAATATTATACTGCAAGCATATTGGATGAAAACTCCAGAATCTGCCCACACCATCGCACATAAAGTTAATTTATCAAGACTGTCGCATGCTATCTTAAATCTTGACTATGAATAAAAATCAACAACTCTTCATTTGCATATTAATAGGATGAGGAGAAAATTGAGTCTGCGTATGGCTTCAGTTTTTATGTTGCTCGTTGTGGGTTATTGCCAATAATTTTCTTATATTTTGTAGGAGATATCACAAGAGTATTTTTGTATGAGCTATGTATTTTTAAAAATCATTAATTTCAATAAAACTGAATTTTATTATGAACAGTATCATTGAGAATATAATTCATAAATGTCTAAACTCTTCAGGTGGTAGTGCAATAATATTAATAACCACACTGTACTTATCTCTTGATTTATTGGGTCAGAAGAATAAGTGTCTAATAAATACATAATTAACTGAAAAGCCGGTAAAAGTACCTATTGTTTAAGTGAACAAGTATAGAAAATATGAAAGACACATAGTAATTTCAGAACAATAATATCAAATGACTATTTTTTTAAGAATTTAGCCCCTCACTCTGAATTATTCCTGTGTCATGGGTGCGTTTACAAATATGAAATGCATTCATATTTCCAATTTTATTCTTTATTTAATAGCTAGATACATTTTGAGAATTAATAAGTCTTTGATTTCCAAACTGACTTAATTTTCCGCTACCCATTACGTTTCAAGGCCGTCCCAAGGTTAATCGTCCCAAGCTTAAACTCAGTCTATCTCAATATTTAATCCATTAGCGACCAATATCACTCAGTAATACCGACGTCGACGAGTTTCATATCCTCCTAAAGATACACAGTCGTCACAAAGTCCATTCGAATTACAATCAATGCTTTAATTAAATGAAACTATGCAAATAAATAGATTGAATTCGTCCTTTCATTGAAGAAAAATCTTCTATTGCTACATATACATTAATAAGATATTCAAAAAAAGATTTTTGATTTTCGAAAAGATTGCCTGGGGTTTACATTTATGACTGATTTCTTCGCATAAAGTTTGAGTGTAATACCTAAGGAAGTTATTTGGTTCCGCACGTTTCGACATTGAAATATGATGGCAATTTTGATGCTGCCGAATATACCTAACGGGCGCGGGCGCGGCTCAGTCAATCCTACTGTTTGTCGATCAACACGCGTCGTATCCGCTGAAATTGAAAATGTTATTTGACTCCGAGGTTAGAATTTATTTGAGTCAATTTTTGATTTCTCTTTTGGAGTTTTTTGACGAAAATTTAATAAGTGTTTTTTCTGAGGTGGGTAAAACGTTAGTGACCAATCTTAAGATTAGAAGCAAAGGTTAATATAAAAGACTATTTAATGACTTTAATTTTGTGCTTTTAATACTTTATGGAGTTATTTTAAACTATTGAAAAATCGATGTAATCAGTTTTGGTTTATATTATGACAAAATTAATACTACTATTATTATTTACACAATTACGAAAGAAAATAAAATACTACAAGAACAAAACGAAAATATTTATTCAAGAAAACATCCACATTGATTGCCAGACCGAATTCAAACTCTACTATTAAGTTCAAGTCCAATTTGCAACATACGGACACTGTGTACAAATTACATTAAATAAAACAGAAGCCAAAATGGCTGGATACTCATAAGCAGGCTCTATCGTGCGAGTATTTTACTGTGTTCCAGAATCAATTCTGCAAAATGATAATTTTATTCATAGAGTTCCCGCTACAATCGTATCGCTTACTTTGTCCGTGATTTGGTTCAGAAATATTTTATGAAACAAACGTTCCCTTCCACATGCCGCTAATGTGGTGGTGTGAGATCGGAGTGTCTAGGAAACGGTAATGAAGGCAATTATCAAGTTTTTGTTCGCGTTCGAGTGTTTAATTAATGGGCGGCTGGGTTGCTTGTTCCCCGGAGATGGGGTTTGGTTTTGTTAAGTGTATTTAAAAGATGTATATCGCACTTGTGCCTGACACTAAGCTGATCTGGATACCTATTTGGCTCAGCCGTGAGACACATACTCATGTGTATTACTTTGTTGTGTTCCATTTTTGTATTTTTTTTTCTTTTAATTTTATAGTTTTTGTAATTTTATAATATCTCTGTCTGTGTCTCTCATGCTGTGACAAATATAATTTCTTTCTTTCTTTTCTTTCTTTACAGATAATGATTTTTTTATAAAATAACGGTGAGTGGTTGAAAATTTATCATAAATTTAATACCTCTATAATGTTATGATACAAATAAGCATTCTTTAAACATCATAAGAGTATATTCATCTCACTACAAGATTTTCTTTCTCCCTTCATCGAAATAAACCATGTCTCATTTGAAAGGGCAAGGCAAGAGTCTCCATAACTAGTGAGAGACAAACTGTGATAGAAAGAACCTATTGGAACTCTGCACTCTTTAGCCAAGAAAGGTAACGTGATGATATATAAAGAGATAGACTAAAATAGAATTACATACAATACTGGACAGTTGATTTACAACTTAGAGTTTAAATCACTGTGATTTTTTGTATTACACACTACTAACAAATTTCGATAAAACATCCAGTTAAATCAACTCACACATAACTAGGTTTGTTAATTAGCTGCTACGCGAAGTTGGACTAATATTTTTCTTTACCCAACGTTTCCATTTATTAATACAACAGGTCAGTATTTAAAGAATTTCACGATTGTGGATTATAATAAAAAAAAATAATGCAACGTTTATTCCGTAGTCAGAAGACTGGTGAATTAAGACTGACTTTTATCTAGTGGCGAATAATGTGCTTTGCGATCACAACATCTTGGGCTCAATTCTAGGTCGGGCAAATGTAGTTTTTCTATCGTAAAATTGAAAGTATCAGTCTGACGTCCGGGCTCGCCCCGTATTACATGGGACCTAACATCGTCAGCGAAAAGTAGGTATACACAGAATACCTTTGCCACCCCCGAATGGAGAATATAGGCATGATGGTGTTTATTTTTTGCATTATTGTAAGAAATGTGTGAATTTAATTAACGAAAATCTTTTAAAGTCAAGATTTGGCAGACGTTGAAACATGGCATCTCATTTCAGTGGACTTTGTAAACAAGAAGAGCCATCAGTCAGGCGGACCTCATAGCGAATATAAACTAGGTACCCACGTTTTTCCTTACTAATATTGCAAATGGGAAAGTCTGTTTTTTGCTAAGGTAGAGAGTTGGTTGAATAGAAGATTTCTATATATTTGATGGAAACAAAAGGCTTTTGTAAGCTTTAGCTAGAGAAACGACTTGTGTTGGAGATGATTATAATTAGTACCTCGCATTAATAGTTACTGAATAAGTTCTTCGATTGTCAGTCTTACATGTATGTATCATTTTTATATATAAAATTCAGGTGATATGTGATAGGTTAGACCGTTAGACTGCAAAGTCTCCGGTCCAAACCCAGGCACGTACTTCCGTCGTTTCGAAAGCAAGTGCATATTAAAAATGAGCTATCATTTGCTGACAACTATCAGACTGCCTCGTTGGTCTAGTGTCAAAGCGCATTGCTTTGAGACAACGAGATCCTGGGTTCAAATCCTAGGTCGGACAAATGTAGCTTCTCTAACGAAAATTTCCCAGTACGAGTCCGGAGTCTGGAATTGTGCCCGGTATATGGTAATAGGTTAGCCCCCTATTACATGGGACCTAACATCATCGGCGAAACGTGGGTGTACTCAGTACACCTCTGCCACCCCCGCTTGGGGAATATAGGCGTGACGGTGTGTATTATTTGCTTTAACGGTTAAGAAAAACATCGTTAGGAAACCTGCATGCCTAAGAGTTTCTCGAAGGTGTGTAAAGTTCGCCAACCCGCACTGGACCAGGTTGTTGGACTATGGCCTAAACCCTCTCAGTTTGAGAGGAGGCCCGTGCTCAAGGTAGGAACAGTTTCCTAACAGGTGCTTATATTATTATAAAATTCAGGTGTGCGTGTGTTTGTAATTATTCTCTTCCTAAATGGCAGAAGTGATTTCGATGATGTTTTTTTTTGTGTTGGATGGTTCTTATCTATAGGTGAACCCGTGTAGCGCTGTTGTCGACTGGATGCAGAGCCACTGCATAAACTGCTACTATTTTATAGAAATTAATTCAAACTATACAGTTTTGTTTATGTAGATAATGTAATTTCATTCAAATCACGTTACACCAAATCAATGAATACTTTCAAAACATAGGTATGTACCATAGGTATGCCCTTCATTCACCTATAATAAGATATAGCTAAATTGCCTCCATGCTATTACATACAACAATAATCTGAACGAATACGGGCGGAACCGTAGGCAAATACAAGTGCAACATAAAGTAGGCAACACAAGCAAAGAATGTGCCCGAGCCACGCCCATGAGTAATAGCAGACATCGCTCTTGCCTCCTTATGAACTGCAGTATATCCAAACAAATTTTACTTGTTCTTCTTGAGCTAATAGAAATTTGGGAAGACGTTTTGCCATTGACTGTTAGAGCGAACTCCAATTTGTATGGATTCCAACGCCGCAATTGAAAAATTATTACTGAACATAAAATATGTTTTCCGTTGGATTGTAGAATAATACCGCATTTTTCTTACTTCGGTAAATGTTCCTAACAGGCAACTAATATAAAGAAATATTTACAATCTATCAATCAGAATGCCAGAACAGCTATTGCTAAGGCCGTTGCCTCACCCTTTGTTTCGTAAGCTATTTGAGTTGATTTAGGCGAACTGCGGTCGTTCCGATTACTATATCAAACCTTTTTATGAATTTGATTTATCAACAATTTTGTTAACACCATGAATTTATAACCCTAAACGGATTGGGTACTGTAAAATAGTGCTATAAAAAAATTAAACTCTTACTCACACACACACAACATTTAATATTCTATGATTTAAACAACTCGAGAAACCATGATGAGTGAGAGGAATAACCAGGAGCCCGGTGTCACGCTTGCACCCATTACGATGCAGTACGGTGACCATAAGGTAGAACTAATACTTACTATACCTATTTATGATATTGTTTAAATACGCTGTAAGCCATTTATTACCGAGTTCAAAACGAACATGGGACATGAAGATGGGAAAGTAAGGGCAGCTATCCTAACCATTGTAGATACAGAAAAACGGCCCTAGGAGACTATCCTCCTATCCTACTACCTATTTGGAGCTGAATTAACAGGTTCTAAAAAAAAGTGTACAGTCAGCAAGAAAATGGGCAACTTAATTAAAAACTTTGACTACTACTCATTTAAGATGTTGCATATGGTTAGAAAGGAAGAATTACCGCAATAAACAGTGTCCGAGAATTATACGTTAATTATATGTTTACAAGTCCATAATCGTACCAATGTTCGATCACCCTACTTAGAAAGAGACGTAGGGCTCTAAGTGGGTATCCTTGTCATCACGTTTTTGTCACAGAGTGCTCAATTCATTGTAATATATCGATAGTTACCACGTAAATTAACAAAACACACCATCTTATATTTCCCAACTTGGGAATGCTATAGTTGACGGCAAAACGTGTGTATATATTAATGTTAAAGCTACTGATTTACGGGTGTCCAGAAAGTAGGTACAGTTTAAATACCGTTAAGTGTAAGGGGTTGTAAGAAAACTTGTAATTTTGAGGGAACTATGGATGACTATAATACGAGTAATTTTTTTTTTGTTGTAGAATAGTGTACCGTACCGGCCAGTACCATTCTGTTCACAACAATAAAAATTAAATTGAATAAGGCTTTAACGGCCAATTGCAGAGACATTATTTAAAATTAAAAAAAATGCATTAGTGCCTAATCTATCTTTCAATCGTATATTAAAAAGAAAGATTAGCGATAAATGTCATTTTTAAATTTATAGAACATATCTGCAACTGGGTGCTAGTTAATAAATAATGTAATGAAGATTATGGAGAGAGAGAGTGGAGGAAGCCAGAGAGGTATGTAAGGAAAGAACCTGTTGGAACTCTGTACTCTCTGCCTACCCCGCGAGGGAGCTGGCGTGATGATATAGATAGATAGATAGAAGATTATGGTATATGTGAGTAATAGTAACTCAGCAGTTTGGAATCTGGAACTGTCCGGTATAATGACATAAGGTTCTTCCTCTATAACATTAGGACCTAAGAACATCGGCGATACGTAAGTATATACAATATCACAGCCGCTTAAAGAATAAAAGGAGTGATTTTGTTTTACTTCTACTTAAGTTATCAAAATTATCATCAAACACCGACAATTTATTTTGTGTAAAACCTGCCGGGGCGTTTACACTTTGTCAAATTAATTTGTTATTTTAATATAAATACTAATCTATCATCGGATCGGCACGCGACCTCCACTACGAAGATCCTTAATTCTCTTTTTAATTTTATTTCTATTTTTTCCAGTCAGCTTTCTTTAAAACACTGCTAAGTACACGCTTCCTCCCTTTTGTGCCATTAATCATACACAACTTTAATTACTGCATTTAGCACTGTCTCCAAGGAAACAAACAAAGCCTGCGGCCATTTCTTAATAATGTGAACGTATGCCAATTAACGAAAGGTTTAACGAGAATATGAGTTTCATTATAAATACCAGTCTCTCGGGTTTCATCCGAAGTTTAATCCGGTAAACGATGCTTATTATGTTCTTCAATGTTATTAGCGTTAAAATTGATGATTTAATGTAATAGAAGTTTATAATAACTTTGTATCTTTTATCACCGGGAAAGACTTAGACTATCTTATGCTTACCAAGATCGTGACCGAGACCGTGTCTTATATGAAGGGCAAGTCAAGAGTCTCCGCAACCGGCGAGTGTGTATGAGACAAACTATGAGAGTGGAGTAAGCTAGATAGGAATAGATTCCTTACGAAAGAACCTGTTCGAACTCTGTACTCTCTGCCTACCCCGCAAAAGATCTGGCGTAATGATATAGATAGATAGACAAGTGTATCTTTGTTGTTCTTTATTCTTTAACGCATATATGTATGTAAATATACATGCAACACGACAGATCGTTTGCATGAGAGGCAGATAGTATAAAATGCCTATAGATTTTATCCCTACATACATACCTCTTTCCTTCTCTATTTACTTTTTTCATCTCACAAAAATTCCCTGGTTGCAGATACTTTTCTATTTGGTAGACTTTGATAATATAAAAAAATGTAGTGTGATATGTACACCCAAATTTCACTCGACGATTTGTTAGCTCCAAAATGCAATAGGGGCGCGCACATAGCCACTATAGTTACCAAGCATAATTTTCGCCTGCAGACTGATACTGAGAATTGTTCGATAGAAATAAAAACAATATTAGATACCTACTTTGTTCAATTAGAATTTTAATCAGGATTTCGTTGTCGCCAGTCGTACCATATGCGAATAGATCAGCGAGGTAAAATGTATTATACATTTCACAATAACCCACTACCCCTCAAACGCATGCGTAGTTTCTTACTGTGTTATGTACCCAAATAATGTTCTATTATATAAAGATAGTTCAAGACAAAATTGTTGTTCAAAGTAACTGATAAGCTAACCGTAAATACTTTGAAAAATTGAACGTCTACAAATTCGATCTGAGCTCCTTAACTGTTACCGTTACCAACACAATTTGAACTTACGAGCGGGGCGAAGATAGTTTATCGAAAGATTCTAATTAAATAGTTGAAATATTTTTTATTTTCTTTGATCTGTTACAATATACTATGTCATAACGTTTCTAGTTTAACATTAAGTTGTATCACAAAATTCCAAATTAAGTCGTATTTTTTAATAAGAATTATGTCATTTTAGAACAACATTCTTTCATTGGCTTCAGCATATTATAATTTCATTGTACTATGCGATCATTAATTAGCTAGGTTTACCATAATATATCGAATTCAACGATTTGAGGTTGATTTAGCATACAAACAGTAAATGTACCTATAATGTAAAATGGTCAAGAGTCTCCGTAACCGGCGAGCGTGTATGAGACGAACTATGAGAGTCGAGGAAGCCAGAGAGGTATATAAGGAAAGAACCTGTTGGAACTCTGAACTCTCTGCCTACCCCGCAAGGGATCTGGCGTGAGGTTATAGATAGATAGATAGAATGTAAAATGGTTGGTTTTTCTGTAATTGCTAGACACGGGCTTTATGAACCCATATGGGGCATTTTTGCGATCTTACGGTCTAATTTAGCATCTATTAGCATCAATTCATTAGTTTGATTACGTTGTGTTAGGATGCTATGATTGTATTTCTTTTTATTACTTTTTCTCTGTATTCAAAATTAAAAACCTTTTAAATTGTGTCTACTAAACTGTAGTTAAAAATGGCTTTTGTCAATGATATCGCCTTTGGCAACCATAACAAAATTTCAAAAACTTATCTTGGATAAAACTTTTAAATCTATTTTACTTTTAATCTCATATGAGCTACATACATCGTAGCGAGACGAAATTTAATAGTTACGTCCATTCAGAGTGAAAGGGAAACCGTTCGCCGCAGCCTCCCCAGAGGCCGAACATTTTGACCGTAATCAGGCTAATGGACAACCCCTATGTCCGATCCGCACAAGAGGTTCTATTCAGCTGACACTTTAACAACCTTATTTTGTTTATATACATTTACTCAGTGTGTTGTACGGTTGATACTCGCCATTATTAATAATACATAGTATTGAAGTAGTGTATTGACTGGTCACTATTTAATTAGAACTTGATTTTCCGATTCCTACGTTGATTTGATGTTGATCCTTTAACGAAGCAACGGGTATAGTGCGACAGGGATCGTGGCCAAAATCAAAACAAACGCTGTCATTAAATGAAATGTAACTCCATGACAGTTCGTCGAGTTCGCTGGAATTGCCGCTTGCTAAAAATTTGTCCCAGTTCTTTTATTAATTAGTGGGAATGTTTTAATAGACTTTTTTTATTTTGTTTTGTAATTCAATTTGGTTTACTACATCCACATGGTGCAGCTTGATCGAGTTCGTTGAGCAAGTGTGTCTTTCTCGAGTTCGTTACAGCCTGTAGACCCACCTGTTGAAATATTTCCCTGGTAGTAAGAATAGAAAGTTCACAACAACGACACGTTGACAGGTGGGGTTAATGACAACCAAGTGCCAAAAGATCCTTGTCGCATTGTATACGTTTGTTATTGTAGCGTTTACAACTGTAGTAACTTATACCCAAAAATAAGAACAGAACATAATCAAAAAGTCTAAAACAAAGAATTATAATGAGTAAAAACTTGCGAAGTATAGATTTTATAATTTTGTTTGGACTTCACCAATTCCATGACAAAGAACAATTTCAGAGGCGATGAAATTTTAGGTATGCCGTAATTACGGTTTAAACAGTTTTATAAAATCTTTTGACTTTGACGCTTCTCGCTTGCTTTGACCAAATAGACCGTATATTATCTGAAAGGCAAGTCAAGTGTCTCCGGAACCGGCGAGCGTGTATGAGACGAATTATGAGAGTGGAGAAAGCCAGAGAGGTCTGCATGGATAGAATATGTTGGAACCCTGTACTCTTTACCTACCCCGCGAAGGAGTTGGTGTGTAAAAGATAAACGCTTTAGTGCCGTTCAAGAGATCAACAAACTCGCCCAAAATTAGCTTCGATAAGTGCCATGTTTGATAACTCCGTTCGCGGTCATATTTCCCGTTGCCGGTATACGTATAAATCACAGTTCTATCTCTTTAAAAGGGGTGGTATTCATATTTGAATAAATTGTCTGTTGCCTTTGTGGATATATGCAATTTTGTTCTGAGTTCTTAGTAAATAATATGGTTTGTAAGCAGACATTTTCTGTGTAATATTTGTAGATTAGTTTTGGAATGCAAGTATCAAGATTGTAGAGATTCTTCATATAAGATTAAATATAATATTGCGTTATACCATTCAGTTATATTTAAGTATACAATTCACTCATGGATCTATGGGACCACGTTGTTCTTCGTGATCGCCATCCTGAAGTAGGGTATAAGTCGGTCAGTGAGATGGGTGACCTATTGTAGATTTTTCGAATGTCTCCGTACATCAAACGGTAAATAATATATTTAATATCGGCTGTCATTTAATGTGTTAGACTTTAAATAAAGATGGACACCTTATAGGCACCTTAATAAACTTTAACAATAGGTGACTACAAATATGCCTCTACAAATCCACGGTCAAAGATAACCTATTTATTCTCATCTCGATTTGTTACAGAAAGCTTTTGCCTAGTGGAAGGACAGTATAGGCTGATTTAGAATATCCTTTATTGCACACAAAAAACATTACAAAAAGTAATAAACGTATTTAGATTATTATAAGTACAGTAAAGGCGGCCTTATCGCTTAAAGCGATTTCTTCAAGGCAACCTTTAGGTATGGTTATGATAAAAATGGGCTCACGGGATAAAAATCACTAAATAAAAAATAGTAAACAATTCAAAGGATATTCATGAAAAAGCTAATTTTACCTTTTTTACGTAATATTAATAAATGAAACGATAAGTATAGGAGTTCAGAAAAATCTAATGAAGTACGAGCGGTGACAAAATTAGAAAAGAAACCTAGAAGAATTAAGTTTGTAAAAAATTTGCTTTTAAATATTTTTAAGGACTTTCACGTTTTATAGTTTCAGGTAATAAGTACCAGAGATGGATACTCGGAACAGTGAAAAAATGAATTAAAAAAGTTAGATGAATGAGAAGGAGGTTGTGAGGTGAAGTGTATCAAAGGAACGAAGGTCAAGTGTCCGAGTGGAAGCGAGAAAGGAGAAACGTTCCTAAAGATACATAGGAGTGCACGGGTTAAGCAAGACAACGTAAAGTAGAGAAATAACTTGTACGTGTCTGCGACGAGGGACAGGGAGCCACTTAAGTTGTATACGGAATTTGGATACGTGGTAAAACTTCCGTAACCCGAAAACAAAACAAATACAGAAATTTAGAGCCGAACCAGTTTATTAAGGAACTCTACGGATAAGTTAAAGTAACAAGAATAAGCTTAGTCAAGAATAGGTAGCAGCAGGGGTTGTGCGCGCGCAATTTTAGTACAAATAGGCAAGAACAGGCGTCTAAGTGAGGCTCCTGAAGCAAAAATCTTTTTACTAACTTCAGCAACCTATGGTCTCCACGACAAAGTGTTATCAAAGAAAACACCAAAATTTTTCACCTTGTCACTGAATGATATAAGAACCCCATTGAAATTAAGGACAGGCAGTTGATCAAAGTTAATTCTAGGGATTTACCAAGAGCTGAACTTAAAAATAACCTCTACGCACCTTGTTTACAGTTCAACATAGCACATTATTAGATATAACCTAGATTTTCTAAATTTTTAGTTCAAAAGCAACCACAAAAAACAACTTAGCGTTGACGTTGGATTTTATTGTCAGTTGCTTAAATATTGACAGCATTCTTTTGGAGCTACAATTTACTGTATTTTATATATGTTTGGATGTTTGTTACTTGTTACTCGATTAAATTTGGCACACAGATAGCTTTTTACGTTTTCTTCATGGATACCCGTCCGCGATCGGGGGACGCAAAGAGGTTATGTCAGAGTCTTTGATCCACTGACAGTCAGGCTCACCCGGCCGTCAGTGGACCAACCATACCGACTTAAAACACTGCGCTGACACCGTCTTTGTCGCATTGTGTTGGAGTCAGGGGATCACCGTTAGGCACGCGCTGTTGAGAGCCAACCCTGGGAGTCACGCACCCTGCGTACTCTCGTACGCACTCCCCCTACGTAGACGCATGCTACCCAACACTGCGTCTCCTCCTCGAGCTGGAAGGCCGATTCCCCCGAGTCTGCTACCCAGGTAATACGGTAGAGACACCCATGTGCCCGGACTTTGACATCCGAGGTCATGGGTATCTCTACCCCCCTCTAACACCACAAGCGCGCAAGCCGCCCAACCGCCGCCGCGCCACCCCTCTGGCGGCATGCAGCAGCATCCGGTCGGCCCGGTTCGGCCCCGGTGGTCAAGAGATTACGCAAAGCTCAACTGACCACCGGGCTACCGAGCTGATCAGCACCACACCCCTAGGAGCAAGCGCCCGAATGGCTCCCTAATAGGGACGGCGCCACCTGCTGCACCCAGCTCTCTTTCTGAAGGGAGAGTATAGGGGCAACCAGGCGCCACACCCACACCCTTCGCGCCAAACGGGCGCGTAAACCGTCCAGCCGCCGCCGTTCCGCCCATCTGGCAGCAAGCAACAGCAGCTAGTTGGGCCAGTATTATGTCCCTATTAAGGGCCCCACCACCCAGTGGGCGGTCGGAAGGTCCTTCCCTCTGTAAAAATGCACAGCGCACAATAGCGCCGGGCTGACCTCGACCGACCGAGGGGCGCAGCCAGGCGCCACAACCTTCCGACTAAAGCCAGGGTACTCGTACACGGGACTGAGTAGGAAAAAAGAAAGGGAGGGATAGGAGGGAGTGGGGAAGGGTAAGCGCATAACTGTTTCTGTTATGTCTGTTCAGAAGGACCAGATCAATAGCAGGTAGCAACCACCGCGACCGTGCGCTACTCCCAAGACCACACCAAATTGCTTGCGGAGCAGACGAGCAGAATAAGCTAGAAGCTATACCACTGCGCCTCAAAGGTCGCGTGTAGTGGGATAGTCTTTCGCCCGGCCGTAGTTTATTACCTGGATTAACACTTAGGATACTTTTTATCACGGAAAGATGTAAGGTCTATCTTAAGTTAACGAGAACGAAGTCGCGGGCAGAAGATAGTTTTTTTTTTTTTGTGGCATTTGCGTTTGCATTATGCCATTGTACAAAGTTTCCGAATATTCATTTCTAAATTAATTCAACTCCCCAATGAACTAGATGACAAAGATGATAATGAAATTGATGAAGTGCCCCACCCTGGATAGTAAAGTGATGGATACTTTACATACCAATTGCGACGGCCGTTTTGAGGGAAATCGAAAGGGCACGTTTTATCACTTTGTTACAATTACCTTCACTCATGCACATATAGGAATACATAATGGTTAATATTCCACCAACATTACACATTATTATTCGAAATAACACAAGTTTTGAAAATTAAAGCAAATTGACAACATCACTCTTCGATTTCCCGCCAAAACTCCAGAAGCTAGTTCTTTATAAATCTACTTATTCGGATTAACATATCCATATGTTATGGCTTGACGGGTATTTTAGTCCAGTAGTTCAAAGCTTGAGACGCTCTGCTCACTGGATTGAGTAGTCGCGGGTTCGATTCCCGCACAGGACAAATCATTGTGTTACCCACAAATATTTGTTTTGGTCTGAGTGTGTGTGCTTGTGAATTTTATGTTTCTAAACGCACCCACGGCAAAGAAATAATTCTTAGCAGGGCTAGGGTTTTTAAAAGAAAAGAGGAGAAAATAACCTTTGCCTGCCTTGCCTTTAAATGTGAGAGTGTAAATAAGTCGTTTTAAAAAGTCATTAGTGTGTACGACAGTACTTTCTTGACTCGATAAAAATACATGCATTTATTTATAGAGGTTAAAAAGTGCCTTCGTACGATGACTCTAGTATTATAATTTCTAACGTCACAATTCCCAACTGCGATATCTCTAGAGGACCATTCCCACAAAAATAATTAGAAAAAGTGACATAGTTATTTTTTTTCGCGAATTTTGAAAGTCACCTTGTGCTCACCTAAGTATTGATTGAAGCGCAGTTTTGTAAACCTTTACAGAATGGTAAAACACAAAACTGCGCCGCAAACAACTTCTGTTCTTTCAGTCAGCATATACCCAGTAACAGTGTTATGGTCGCCGTCTACAAGGTGCCCATAAATTGATCCCCCGGGCCTTTAAGTAGATTTTTTATTCATACAAAGGTCCTGTAGACATAAATTTATTTATTCTATAAATATCCTCTGAGGAATTCGGTCCATTGTTATTTTTCCACACGGATCCCCTGAGAATAAATTTAAAGAAAAAGTTCAAATAGATCACTGAGGGATTCTTCTAGGTCAAAAAAATTAAGGGATTCCTGTAGGATCTATTGGAATGTAATATCAGCCTATACTGCCCACTACTGGGCAAAGGCCTTCTCTCACAAATCGAGGTGAGAAAGATTAGGACCCAGTGCGGATTGGTGGAGGCAGGTTTGTGGCCACCTGCTGTTGGAAATTATCAAGCCGCCTTTAAGGCTTCCAACTCGGCTTAACGACTACCATATTAAGTGGTAACCGGGACCAACGGCTTAACGTGCCTTCCGAAGCACGGAGACGCTCGAATATGGAAATGCCACAAACGGTCACCCATCTCAGGCCGACCGAGTCGAACGCTGCTTAACCTTGGTGATCGGTAAGAACACCGCGGTCGCACAGCGCTACGAGCGTCTTGGAAGCGCTATTTGAATGTGGCGAGTGATAATAGTGACTCTAAGATATATGAGTTCACATAATATCTGCAGCCTAGGAACAACAACGTCGTTAACGACAGTATAGCGTGTTCTTTGAAGCTTGAAGACTTTTTCAGCATCATCTATCTAGAATCTCACTGCGCTCAATGTTGACAAACAGTGACCAATGATGATGAATAAGTGACGATAATGATCACCTAAATTAGTAAAAAGGCATTTCTGTGGCCAATAGTATTACTCTTTAAAAAAATAACTAACTGAAGGAACCTTACGGTTCCGTGCACGATGCCCGTATACGAGTACGTTCACCAGGCAGTTTTATTGCAGGCCGGCGCTCGTCGCTGTTTGCTTTACTTCGGCCGCTTGTCACCGAGGCGCCGTTTTACACGAGTAAGGATTTCTGGCGAGTGTACGTGGAGTTTGTGCTTACTACGTTTACGTGTTTGCACACTGCACGTGAAATTCGAGAGCAAAAACCAGCTTCTCGGAAATATGAATTTGAGTTACGTGGTTTTGGAAAGTTTGCGTTATACTTAGTTTATTTTGCGGCTGTATAACTATTTAGTGAGCGAACTAGCGTAACGCCGGATGTTGATGTAAGAATTTGAAAATAAGTATGGGTTAAGTAATGGCGTACTATAAGAAAAATCCATATAATTATTTTGATGGTATGTTGTATTTGTCTTTTTTTTTATTTGAACGTCCAACAGCTTACTAACTAGAGAGTATAAAGTTTACGTAATGTTATCATTCTTCGCCAATTAATAGATATCTCTACATACAATAAAGTCGTGAGACTCGCCAAGGGATACTCCTGAAATTTAAAGTATCAGTTGAAACTATATAACGGAAAATAATGAATATATTTATGCTAGTGTGTTATATAGTGTTAAGTATATGGCAATATTATAAGATATACGAAAATAATACTTTAGAGTAAGAGTCACAGTAAATAAATCTTTGAATGCCTAAAACGTTTATTGTTTATCGAGGATGATAAATACATTGTATTTTATACTAGCTTGGTAGCCCGCTGTTAAAGAAGCTATACAAATATCAATGTATACAAAAGAGTATAAAAATGATTTTTAACCCATCTGAAGGCCCCCGAAAGAGTTTACTAATTCCGTTTAATCTAAATCAATAATAATAGGTACGCAGGTATAAACTAAAACAATAATAACACAAATCCATTACGGGTTTTATGTTTTAAATGATCGTCTGGAAACTTTTTATTTATCCCTTTTCATACTTTGCAGCACGGATTTTGTTTTTCACGAATAACCTTCATAAAACTTTGTTTTTAACCCAAACGGTATTTCAAATTGTTCAATTTTTTTAAGCCATCCTTTTCGAATACTAAGTAAATTGCATACACGCGAACCAAGCTAAAAATTATACTCTTTTTCATATAACTTTTCTTTGAATGTGTGGGTTTTATATAATCGATTCAGAGTATCGAAATAAGCCCTCAATCCATAGGGTAATAAATAAGGCTTGTAATATTGTATATTTCAACAAAATTAACCACCGAAATTCCGTATACCTACGTAGGTAGTTCGAAACCGTCCTCGTTGTTTATAGTTACCCTGTTGAGCCCACACTAGCGTCGCGCCGGAATGATATCTCGGCTATGCAGGTGGGCTGGGCCGGTACAAACGAGGTGGTTGACGAGATAAGAGCGTTCGCATAAGTGCCACCATTGTTGTCGCTAACAATAACCCCACGGCATTATCTGCAACACGCCGGTCGTAACGGCCTAATGGCCCGGTCACATTGCCGGTGCGGTGAGAGCGTGGCGTGACGTCGGCGTGACCTGAGATCTTAGCCTGAAGACATTGAGGTAAGCGTGATAGTTTCGAGTTAATGGCAGTAAAAGTAAGTCTTTTTTACACAACAAATTAACTAAATTGAGATGAACGTGACAAAACACTGTCTCAATAGAGCTCCGCTAACGTCAATAACTTCATGCTACGCACTCTGAGGGCTTAGCACGGAAAGATTGGCATTAGCGTGACGCTAACTAATGTGCGTGGTGTTTTATGTTTATTTAGGAAATTGTTAGTTTGTCAAAGATGACATATCAACTCGCTAGCCACGCCACGCTAACGTTAATTTCCCTTTGGGGAGTTTTAACTTACTAATATTTTGGAGACACAGTTCCGCCACGCTCAGCTCGATGGCAAACGTTGCGACCCACCCGATGCGACTACACACAAAGTAAGGCGAGAACGAGATGCCAATATGGGTGCGAGCGCGACGCTAGCATTATGTTGTTTAGCGGGCAGCGTGTTGCCTACGGTACCGTCGCGCCCGTAGTGTGACACACGTGCCGCGCTGCGGTCCGCCTGCGTCGCGTCGCCGTCCCGCTCCGTCGGCTGTGTATCGAAAGCTTAATGGATGCCCTGAGTACAAGTACATCCCCAGTAATTATTTTAATTTTCACTAAGTACATGTTTAAGCACTTTTTGATCCTTTTATCCTTGAAATTTAAGTAAATATCCAAATTAGGGGAGTTGTTACGGGTTTTTGTTTTGCTTTTTATGTTCTTTGTTTGTTGTGTGTTGTGTAATTTGTTTTGTGTTTCCATGGAACAATGTATTAATGGGACAATGTGCATGTAGTAAATGTAAAAAGCAATGGTTGGTTTCGACTACCTATTTAAAAGTGTTAGAATAAAAACAAAAACGTTTGAAAAATATTGTCTATTTGCATGTTTATGCGGGCATCATGCCAACAATTATGAGTAATCCGTTATCCGTCAAAGAACCAAAGTAGTTGACATAGCTCGCAGAGTAAGCTCGCTAAAGTGGCATTGGGCTGGCCATGTCTGTCGAAGAACCGATAGCCGATGGCAGACGAGTCCTAGAGTGGAGAGCGCGACCGTAAGGTAGGGCGCCCCCGAGCTAGGTGGACCGACGTAAGAAGGTCGCAGGGTGGGACTGGCTGCGGAAGGCGCGAATTGGGAGAAGTCTATGTGCAGCAGTGGACTGCAATAGGCTGATTTGATTGAATAATTTGATATCTTATTTAAATATATTTTTTTAAATATTATCTAAATATGAAAAATTATTCTAATGTGAGTGGCGATCACGAGGTCCTGGGTTCAAACACTAGGTCAGAAAAATGTAGTTTTTCTATCAAAAAATTCTCAGTATCAGTCCGGAGTCAGGAATTGTACCTAGTATAATGTCAATAGGCTAGACCCCTATTACATTGGGACCTACCATAGGCAGCGTTATTTGGGCGTACACTGTACTCCTATTTTCCCCTGCCTGGTGAATGAAGACGTTACTGTTTCTTTATTTTTATATAAAATACTAATACTGCCTCGTTGGTCTAGTGGCAAAGCGCATCGCTTAGTGATCACGAGGTCCTGGGTTCAAATCCTAGATCTGATATATGAAGTTAAGTTTCTAACGGGAACTTTCCAGCAATAGGCTCGCCCCCTAATACATGTGACTTAACATCGTCGGCGAAATGTGGGTGTACTCAGTACACCTTTGCAACCCCCGCTTGGAGAATATAGTCATGACGATGTTTATTTTTTTTTAAATACAAATTGACCTGTCTATAGGTTAAGTTATATACGATTTAATCCAAAATTATGTAGGACGTAGAAAAACGTTTTATTTAGGTATGTATGTATCACATAATGTATACAGCTCTCAGATAACCTAACCTAATTGGGTAGGCTTGGCATGAACAATATGTAAAT
Organism: Phalera bucephala; assembly: GCA_905147815.2. Taxonomy (NCBI): domain Eukaryota; kingdom Metazoa; phylum Arthropoda; class Insecta; order Lepidoptera; family Notodontidae; genus Phalera; species Phalera bucephala. The sequence continues at coordinate 16,837,477 of LR990613.1, forward strand.
GTATATGGTGCGCGTGTCTCGGTTGTTTCACATTCAAAAATGCAGAACCAATGCCGGTGCGCGAGCGCCTCTATGTCATCTCGTAGAAACCTATAACGAACACTTTAGTGACATTTTTGCCTTACCCAAACAACAATTCAAACGTATGGCAAGTGAATTATTATTCATGGCAAACGATTAATCTTAAAGCATAGATTAGCAGCCATACATGTCTCCTTCTTTCTTTCGTTCTGTATAACTCCATTATTAATTCGCGGACAATGTTGTGGGTTGTATGTTTACATACTATATAATAGCTATCATTAGTGTAAGATATTATAACATATAACTGTTTTTTGTCCCTAATAAAATAAAATAAAAATATTCTAACACTGTTGGAAAGTGTAAGGTATGCTAATAATAATTGAACAGGAGGTAGTTGTAAATTGTCTTGTATTCCCTTGTGTGTAAATAAATGCGGTACGTGAACGTGCGTCTAAGTTATTTTCCGGCTGAATATACCTCATTGGCGACGATTACTTACGAATTCGCGTGTGTAGAACTTAATAGAACGAGCTGTAAACATTAACGATGTCGATCGGCAAAATTACCGAATTTTACGTCGAAACGGACAACTGGCGGTTGTACGTGGAATGTCTCGAACAATATTTCATAGTAAATAAAATCTCTGAAGAGCTGAAAGTGCCGACTTTAGTCACTGTAATGGGGGCTAAAAGTTACGAGTTGCTGGTGAATCTGTGCACACCGAATAAACCAACCGCCAAGGCGTTCAAAGAATTAACGGTCATTATGGAAAAGCACCTGCAGCCACGCCCAAGTATTTTAGCGGAACGATTTAAATTTCATCATCGGAATCAAAATACTGGCGAGAAAATAAGGAATTACATCGCGGAATTAAAAAAGTTGTCGAGATCATGCGAATTTGGACAGTGGCTTAACGAAAGCTTGCGTGATCAGTTAGTTTGTGGTTTGATGAGCGAAACCATTCGACAACGGTTGTTTGCGGAAGAGAAGTTAGATTTCCAAAGAGCCTATAGTTTGGCGCTAAATATGGAAGCAGCTGAGAAAGATGCGGCCACGGTGAAAGGGCAAGTTGAAGATACTCGTAAGACCGCTTCACTGGAATGTCAGGCGATCGCAAGTGGACCTATTAAAAAGCAACAAGGTTATGGACGTACGAGGGTGAGAAGTACTATACGCACTACGAGATCAACAAGCGGAACACGTGACATGGCTACGCGAAGCAACAAAGTGGCCGAATTTGCGGCTGGTGCCACCGAGCTCGGCAGCCAGGCAGGCGGGCGCTGGCGATGCCAGGCGTGCGGCGGACAGCATGACGCGCGATCGTGTAGGTTTGTGCGCTACGTTTGTCACGTGTGCAACAAGGCCGGCCATCTACGATGAATGTGTCCGAGGCTGAGGGATACCGGACACAACTATATTGAAGACACGGCTGAGTTGAATAACGGCAATGACGAGGTAGGGACAATAAATCAATTAGCGTTAGATAGTTATCCACCGATTTTTATAAATATTAATATTGATGAGAAATATATTGATATTATTTTATTTATTTAGAGGTATGTAAGGAAAGAACCTGTTGGAACTCTGTACTCTCTGCCTACCCCGCAAGGGATCTGGCGTGAGGTTATAGATAGATAGATAATATAAACATTGCAATGGAGTGTGACACAGGGAGTGCAGTGTCGTGTATAAGTCACGCATTTTATAACAAACATTTTAAAGATATCAAGTTAGAAAAATGTAATTTAGTACTTAGGTACTACACAGGCGAAACGATACGACCTTTGGGTGTAATTAAACCGTTAGTAAAATATAAAGATAAGTGTAAGTACCTGGATTTGTATGTGATAAATAATGGCAAAACTATATTACTGGGCAGACAGTGGATAGCGGACTTAGGCATAACTATACCTAGTAAAGAACGATCAAAATGTAAATCATGTATCTTATGGGAATTTTAACTTCGAAACGTTTAGTTCCAGATATTGTAACGTGTTTTCGGACGGGCTGGGGCGCTTCACCGGTGGCCAGGTCAGCATACATTTGCGCGAAGGGGCGAGGCCGGTGTTCATGCGCGCGCGTCCACTCGCGTACGCGCTTCGCGAGCCTGTGGAGCGCGCTCTCGAGCAGCTGGTTCGCGACGGCGTGCTCACGGCTATGGACCGCTCCGACTGGGCCACGCCTATTGTGCCAGTCGTCAAGAAGGACGGTAACATTAGGATATGCGCTGATTACAAACTAACGCTTAACAAAGTGCTGGAAGTCGATCGTTACCCTCTGCCCAGGGTTAAGGACTTGTTGGCGAACCTACACGGTGGGCAACGTTTCTCAAAAATTGATCTTTCGCAAGCATACGCACAGTTTGAGCTCGACGATAGTAGCAAATATACGGTAATTAACACACATAAGGGTCTGTTCCGATATAACCGTTTAGTGTACGGGCTCGCATCCAGTCCTGGTATTTTTCAAAAAAAATTAGAACAACTGTTTGCTCATTTGTCCTATGTAGGAGTTTTCTTAGATGATATTATTGTTACGGGATTAGATACCGCATCCCACTTGGATAATTTGGATAAGGTTTTTAAAATATTGGAGTCGAACGGTCTCAAGGTAAAAAAAGAAAAATGTAGTATCTTTCAAGAGCGTATCACATATTTAGGGTACGTGATATCGAACAAGGGAGTACATACTTGTCCAGACAAGGTTAAGGCTATAACAGACACCCCTGTACCTAGAAATGTGACAGAGTTGAGATCATTTTTAGGAATGGTGATGTATTACGCCAAATTTGTGAAAAAGATAAGTTTTATTTTAGCTCCATTGTATGTAATGTAAAACTAAATATAGTTAGTGGGTATTTATTTTGAATGTGTCACATTTTTTTAATATTTTCCTTATGGCATTATTGTTTATAGAAGGTGTTAGATTAAGGGTGGAGGTGTAAGGTATGCTAATAATAATTGAACAGGAGGTAGTTGTAAATTGTCTTGTATTCCCTTGTCTGTGAATAAATGCGTTACGTGAACGTGCGTCTAAGTTATTTTCCGGCTGAATATACCTCAGAAAGCACGCCGTCTCCTTCATTTTTGTTTAGTAAATTTATAGTGTGAAAAGAATAGCATACCAACTCGGTAGCATTACGCTAGCATAAATCTGCTTGTACTGAGCAGCTGATCTTCGTTTGATATCGCACACATTTGTTTTTTGTTTTGTGTATTTTGCCAATGTCAAGCATTGCGAATATAACTATTCATTCCAAAATAATTCAACTCCCCGATGAACTTGATGACAACGACGAATATGAAATTGATAAAGTAAAGCAAACCTATGTATAAGATAAGTAAACCTGACGTCATAGATCCGCGGTGGGTGCGGGTAGTAAAGGTAGAGTACGACTAATAGGAGTTCAATCTCTGTCAGTTCAATTCGGTATAGAAGGCCTTACTGAGCAAATCAATGAGTCTGTATGGGGTGATTTATATGACCTTCAACAAGAGTGAATGAACTATTATAAAACTAAGGGAATAACACTAATCAGATATACTGCTCCGCTCACTAGATAGAGTAGTCGCGGGTCCGATCCCCACGCGAGACGAATCTTTGTGTAGTGTTAACGCCCGAGTAGGCGCCTAAAACGCTCGCTCGCGTCTTCTACGTGATTCAACGTTCGTAAGCGTCGACTCAGCGCTAACCGCTTGACTTCAGCGCTCATTTTTACAAAACTACCTTTGTGTGGCTGGCAAATATTTGCGTCTGGGTTCGCATTCACGATACAGGAATAATTCCTAGTATAGGGCTACCCACACACATTTTTTTTAAATCAATCTATATCTGCGAACAAAGTATCTATCTTAATTTCATTAAAATCTAGGTCCTATGTAATGGAGGCAAGCCTGTTCACATACATCGGGCACAATTTCAGACTCCAGACTGATACTGAGAATTTTTTGACAGAAAAACTACATTTCTCCAGCCCAGGTGCTGAACCTAGGACCTCGTAATCGCAAAGCACATTATTTGCTACAATACCAACACGACAGTCTCTCCTCTCTTTGTATAATATTAATATTATATAAGTATATTTATGTAGATCTCATCCAATTACCGTATAAAATTAGCGAAGCACTCTTGGAAACTTTGTAAATTATGGTTCACGTGATCCAAACAATAAAGCGGATCTAATTAAGTTATACGCCACACTGGTGCCAACTACATTCAACGAAAATTATGTTTTATCAAAATGTTACGCTATTATAATTTGTAATTATTTAAAAACCTCTTGTCACTTCTGTTCTTCTTCTTCTTCTTTAAGTTATGGCTTCACACTAATTGTAAGTGTATTTTGTCCAGTGAGATATGTATTAAATAATCGTGTTTGTTTAAATTAATTCGACTCCCCGATAAACTTGATGATAACGATGATAATGAAATTAATGAAGTACCCCACCCTGGATAGTAAAGCAATGGATACTTTACATACCAATTTTAACGGCCGTTTTGAGGGAAAAGGCACGTTTTATCACTTTGTCACAATTACCTTCAATCATGCACATATAAGAATAGATAATGGTCAATATTCCACCAATATTACACATTATTATTCGAAATAACACAAGTTTTGGAAATTAAAACAAATTGACGACATCACTCTTCGATTTCTCGACAAATCTCCCCACACATTAGATTGTACAACGCTTGACCTGGGTTATTCGCTATGAACAAAAGCGAGGCGCTACTATAAATTAGTGAAAATATTGTGTAATCGTATTCTGTATGCCAATCGATTAAGAACCATTAAAAGGTAACGCGTCTCGTCACGTGTTTAATTCGTCATAACAAATAAGGACCCTGGTGTCTCTGGTAGCTCCATAGACACCACAGTTATACAACCCTCCCGCCACAGTGGAAAACACCAGCACTTATTTACTTTCAATTTACTCGAATAATAACTTTTTATGCAAAAAAAGGCTTTCGGAATGGCTTATGTCCCTTGACTACGAGAGCACTGAAGCGTTACTGTCTATACCCTAATATGAATAAGTGTTAACTTGCCCTCTGGCATCACACACTAGCTACACTGGCACTCATATACCAACACACACCCGCGCATACGCACGCACACACACACACCAACACACACATACATACACACACACACACACACACACACACACACACACACACTCACACACTCACTCACACACACACTCACACACACACTCACACACACACACACACACACACACACACTCACACACACACTCACAACCAGCTCTAATCTTGACACCACCACTTTCGACTAACACAAATGTTATTTAGATTATGAGAGAGCCGAAATTAGCTCATATGGGGAAGGTGCACTGGTGACCTGAAATACAGGTATTACCTAGTTAAGGCACCAGTCTCCTACAACAAAAAACTGCATTTTAATATGGCAATCTTCCTTTGTAATGTTATATTGTGGCGAGAAATAAAATTATATTATTATTATTATACTTTTGTTTCAGTTCTCAGCTTGCGCTGGTAAAAATGTCATTTACGGGCTAGGCCAAGTAAATAACATAGAGATATATTATGGATATTTGTTAAGATCTAGTGTCAAGTTGTCTGTCGGTTTCATTAGTGTCCTCGTCTATTTGTAAAAACTTCCGTACAATTCTATTATTATTATCTCGCTGAGATTCACGGGCTTTACCCGGACCTTTGAAAGGCTTGCATGGGGACATGGGTCCAACACGTAGAGGCCCTTTGCGAGAAGTTAATGTTATGTAAGCCACCTGCTGAGATCACTTGCTGAAAATGAAGAAACATAACCAGCGAACTGACCCCGGCAGGTGCAAGGACTATTGTACATTACGGAAAGAAAACAAGGGCTATGCAAATGAGGTTTGATGGACAAAAACTGGACTATTTCAAAGGGGACGGACACCGGCCATAATTAGTGATACCTAATTACCCGTAGCCGGCGGTGACTCGCCGCTTACTAGATGGGCCCTCAAACGGTCGTCCTAGGACAACTGAGGGCAACACCGGTGTGAGCGGCTCAGGGGTGTAGAGAGGTGTGCTGCGCTTTTTCCGAAGTTACTCGCGGCGTTATGCCCTTTAACACTTCCTGGAGTACATCGATGTAGGAACGCATCATCTTCCTACGTCGATATAGCTCTCACGGCTCCTCTCTGGACAGCCAATTAAGGCTAGCCAGAGCCGAGAGTCCTGCGGGCACCCTTCGGTTTCCACTCGACCGACGAAGACACGCCGAGTTGGGGGCCCTGACCGACTCTCTGAAGCACTCGGGTCCGTGGTGTCGTTACTCACCAACAGCTCGTCACAAGCTGCCCTGCGGCCTTATTATTATTATTATTATGTTGGTTATTTTTCTCAGCTTGCGCCGGTATGTTCATGCCATTTACGGGCAAAGCCAAGTCAATGACATGTAGAATATTTATGTGTTTAAGTCAGTCTGTCCGTCAGTGTCGTTGGTGCCTTCCTGTATTTGCAAAAACTTCCGCACAATGCGGCAGGTGTTTAGAATAGCAGCTTTCTGTAGTAAGATGTAGATGGTGGGCTTCAGATCAATCAGTTTTATGCTGTGGTGAAGGTATTTTGGTATTAACCCAGTAGTCGATAATACAACTGGAACAATGTTATTATTATTTTTGTGTTACGGATTCTCAGCTATTTAGCTGGCAAATTATTGACGGCTACGGGTCGAAACCAAGTAACCATCATTTATGTGAGTATTATTGGGTCTAAAGGGTAGTCAGGGCTTTCTTGTGATGTATCATCGCTCTGCATGAACTTTCTTACAGTACGGCAAGTATTCAGGATGGCGGCTTTTTGTATGCTAATGTATGTGTTGGGTGATAAATCCAAAAGTTTTAGGCTATGGTGCAAGTGTTTAGGGACCACTCCTGTTGTGGATATGACTATGGGTACTATATATACTTGGTTAACTTTCCATATTTTCAATATTCCCTCCTTAAGCTCTGTATATTTTTTTTTTCTATAATAGTTTTGAGTATGTTATGGGTGTTTGGTACGGCAATATCGACTATATATGCTATTTTATTAACTTTATCTTGTATTGTGAGATCCGGCCTATTGAAATGAATGGTTTTATCCGTGAGTATAGCACGATCATAATATAGTTTATGAGTGGAGTTTACTAAAATGGGGTTTGGTGTATATTTATAATAGGGTATGTGTACGTCTTGAATTAGTTTATATTTATAAGCTAGTTTTTGGTGGATAATATTTGCATTCTGGTTGTGTCTATGCGTGTAATCAGATTGGGTTAGGGTGGGGCATGCTCCTGTGATGTGTTGTATGGTCTCGGGGTGCCTATGGCATTTCCGGCATTTATCATTCATTGCTGTGGGGTCTTTAATTTTTTTTTTTTTTTTTTTTTTTTTTTTTTTTTTTTTTTTTTTTTAAAAACGTAGCCCCACACTAGGATTTATTCCTGTGTCGTGGGTGCGTTTACAAACATGAATATCACATACACAAATACCCAGACCGGAACAAATAATTGTGGATCACACAAAGATTTGTCCCGTGCGGGACTCGAACCCGCGACTATTAGACGCAGTGGGCAGAGCGACTTAAGCTCTTAACCACCGCGCTAAATCGTCCGTCAAATAATGTCAATAATGTGTTTTTGTAGTTTTTTGTATTGATAACCTGATCTTGAATGGCTATTATGAAACCTTCTGTTTCCGGAAACAAATTGGCACTAGTGAGCCACCTATTTGAAGCTTGGAGGTCTATATGTGTTTGCTGTAGGTCATGTGGGTGCCGTCCGTGTATAGTTTTTCGTTTCCATTGGTCTCGTTTTTGCGTGTCATAATCTGTCTGTTGCTCTGTTGTGTGTTGTGTTTCGGGTACTTCCGATAGGTTTAAGGGGGGTGAATTTACTGTCATTATCAACAATTACTCGGTGCAGTTTGCTGGTGATAGCTTTACGATGAAAGAATGATTTAAGACTAGCAATTTGTTTATCCCATAGGGCTCGAATGTCTATGAGACCCCGGCCTCCCTCTTTCCTGCTAATTGATAATCTCTCTATAGCTGTCTTAGGGTGAAGGTGTTTATGTTTTGTAAGTATGACTCGGGTTTTAATTTCAATGTTATTAATGTCAGTCTTTGTCCACTTTATTATTCCAAATGAATACGTTAGGATGGGTATTGCGTATGTATTAATTGCTTTGATTAGATATTTACCACTCAATTGGGTCTTGCAGATTGTGTTAACTCTATTTTTATACTCTTTAGTTATTGACTGCTTAAAATTTATGTGGTCCAGCTGTTTAGCTTGATAATATCCTAGATATTTGTATAAATCACCAGGCTCCATGGATGATATAATTCTTCCCTCATCTAGTAAGTAGTTGCTTGGTTATAATTTGCCTTTTTTATATTTATGCTTTTACATTTATCGAGCCCAAATTGCATATTTATATCTGTGCTATTATTATTAATATATTATATTATTACTTATAGGAATACAAACCAGCGAGGGATGTGTCTGATGGATTGGTATACACAGGGCAACCTGTAAATAATTCCGTTTCAAATTAAGCAACTTTACCGTAAGTACCGCACATATGTATGAGAGTCTAAATACTTTAGTGGCTGTTCCGTGCCTTAGGCGTCTAAACGCTTGAAACCCAACATTCCTTTCATTTTAGAAACTTGACAGACAATCCAGGAGTAAAGGCAACTACCTCCTCAAACTAATTTGTCAGCGTCTCAGCGCTCAAGCTTAGGTATTCACCCTTGAGCTAGTTAAACAGGAATTTTCATTTAATTACGAGTGTTACGAACAGGGGCCCAAGTCCGTTATTACAATTTTAATAAAATTGTTGATCATTGACATCATTATTGTTGGTTTTGATAGTTTTTAATCTGCTAATTCAATGCTTTCCAATTCTTATGGTACTTATTTTTTATGGTTTTGCATAGTCATACTCGTATGTACCAGTTCAAACAATTGCCGACTTTTGGCACAATTGTAATTAACGATTTTTGCGGCTTGTCGGAATTACATAACACATTAAAAAATACTACAAATAAAATAATGTACGACATTATTCGAAACCACTATCATCACTTTGCCATACATGCTCATTTTGAAAAAAAAATAGACACAGACCCACATGCGGTCATATTTAAAAAAAAAACATCATCACGCCTATATTCCCCAAACGGGGATGGCAGAGGTGTATTGAGTACACCCACGTTTCGCCGACGATGTTAGGTCCCATGTAATAGAGGGCGAGCCTATTGCCATATACCGGGCACAATTCCAGACTCCGGACTCGTACTGGAAAGTTTTCGCTAGAAAAACTACACTTGTCCGACCTAGGATTTGAATCCAGGACCTCGTGATCACAAAGCGATGTGCTTTTTGCCACTAGACCGACGAGGCGGTCATATTAGTGATGTAAAATACATTTTCCGGTGAATTATTATAAGTACAGTGCAGGAGTATTACCTTATACTGTACTACTAGCGCAGTTAAAAGTTTGGGAAGACTGTCTTATTAACTTAAGCCACTGTGTGTGTGTGTGTGTGTGTGTGAATGATGTACGCTGTTGGCCGCGAGGCCTTTACAGCTTCACCGGACTTAAAGGCGAGCGTGCAACCACTACGCTCTAGCCAGCCAGAAGGGCAAGAGGCGACATACTCCCAACCGAGGGCGCCTCTTCGAGGCGCCCTCGGTTGGGACAGTCGCTGTAGGGGGACGGGTGCACTACTAAGTGCACCGGTCAACCGCCGGCTATGGGAGGGGATCTGCTACTACGTCGTCGTCGTTGCCCGTATTCTGAGCGGAAAGAAGGGATGACAAAGCATCGGGGGGGTCGGTGAAAACATGTCGCGGCCGGCGGTGGCGGCAGGGGTCGGGGGGGAGATCGTAGTCGGCGGTGGCTACGATTAACGGATTCGCATGGGTAGATGCGTTCGCGAAGTGACGTGTTGACGCCTTTTTAATAAAGGCGCGAATAGGTTCGAGACCTAGATCGGAGTGGAGGCTTAAGCCACTGATTCACATACATTTGTCCACGTAGTCCTGTAGCATTTTGTGATAATTTTCTCACGTGTAATACTTATGTACACTTCTGCACAGTCACGCCTATATTCCCTAAGCGGTAGGAGGCGCTCGTAGCGCTGTGCGACCGCGGTGTTCTTACCGATCACCAAAGTTAAGCAGCGTTCGACTCAGTCGGCTTGAGATGGGTGACCGTTTGTGTCATGTTCATATTTGAGCGTCTCCGTACTTTGGAAGGTACGTTGAGCCGTTGGTCCCGGTTACCACTTAATGTGGTAGTCGTTAAGCCGAGTTGAAAGCCTTATAGGCGGCTTGATAAGTTCCAACAGCAGGTGGCACCAACCTGCCCCACCGATCCGCACTAGATCCGCGTGGTGGATTATGTCTTATTTCTCTCTCACCTTGATTTATGAGAGCAGGCCTTTGCCCATCAGTAGGCAGTATAGGCTGGTTTTATATTTAATATTTAAGATAAGATTATTAAAACGATATCTATGGTAATTATATTATGAAATTAAAATATGATCTGGCTATCAATGCTATTTTTAAATTTCATTATAAAGTGGTTATACAGAAATAAAAAAATAAACACCGTCACGCCTATATTCCCCAAGCGAGGGGAGCAGATGTGTACTAAGTACACGCACTATTTGCCGACGATATTAGGTTCCATGTAATAGGGGGCGAGCCTATTGCCATATACCGGGCACAATTCCAGACTCCGGGCTCATACTGGGAATTATTCGTTAGAAAATCTACATATGTCCGACCTAGGATTTGAACCCAGGACCTCGTGATTACAAAGCGATGCGCTTTGCCACTAGATCAACGAGCCAGATATATTGAATATGTCTTTTAAAAATAATTGAGTTCGATTATTTCGTTGACTCTGAACACCACACAATGTAAAACAATGTTGCACGTGTTTGGCGAGACACAGAAGCCACATCTCTTCAATGACATAAATATATAAATAGCTATAATAGACAATTTTTCTTAACCTTTGTTTGTGAAGTCATTTAAAATGCCGACTTCTGTAAAGTAAACAATGCTACAGGATAAATGTGATCTAATAAAACAGGCTATGCTTTAAAGAAAACAAATTGTTCTGCGTTATGGGCGGTAAAGGCACTAAACTTAGGGCGCTAAACGACGCAAAAAGGATATTTTCTACGTCCGAGGAAATCTAGGACAGGTAGAAGCTTCAGATTAGAGTTATTGCTAGAAAATGTTGCACCTGAAGAGCTTAGGTAGGTCCTAAATTAATTGGTACATTTATATTCAATTAGAAATAAATATTCACAACTTAGAAATTAAATAAACAATGCGAAAGCGGAAGGATATAGGTCCCGGGGAAGACTTAGGCTACTACCATGACCAAATAGACCGTGTCTTATCTAAGGACGAGGCAAGAGTCCGTAACCGGCGAGCATGTAGGAGACGAACTATGAGACTGAGCCGGAGAGGTCTGTAAGGAAAGTACCTGTTGGAACTCTGCACTCTCTGCCTACCCCGCAAGGGAACTGACGTGATGATATAAATAGATAAATAGAAGTTAAATGTACAAAAAAAACTAAAGTAAAAAATGTAAGTGAAAACTTATTGCTTAGTGCTTCCTATTCATTTAAATTCAGGTATTTTGTTATCAATTTCTAACAATAAATACCGATGTACTTCCTATTTATCTTTGTCATCACGTTAGATCATTTGCAGAGTAGGCAGGAAGTACAAAATTCAGTACAGATCTTTCTCGCTTGTTCCACTCTCATAGTCCGTCTCATACACCCTCCATACTATGTACTTCAAGCATAAAATTTAAAAAAATATAGTAACTTACTAGCATATATGTCAAAATTATAACGAATATGATACAATGCGCTAAAACTTAGATTCCTCTTTAAGCATTTTTTTATTGATGGCAAGATCTAGAGGCACAAATATTACAAATGCACAATACTTACTCAGAGAATTACGGAAATAAGTAAAAGAGAAACTTTATTTACGTTTAATAAGTTCTATCCATAATCCTTTCAATAAACCACTAAAATACATCTCATAAACTCAAAAGCATTAACAGAACAAACACATTAATTTCATTACCTTCTCCGTTATTAATGTTATCGATTGTACACCACACATTATTAAGGTAAAAGCAACTAGGGCTGTGCCCAAATCATTTGACGTTATTGTAACGTTGTCAAAAAGCGTGCCGTCACGTTTATTTATATAAATTGATTCTTTATTTTACACATGTATTAACAATTAGAAAAAGAAAGTTTACGTTCATAGACGACCTTAATTCAACATTGAGTTTCCTTCTAGCAAACCTTAGAGCGATAAATATATGAAAATAGAGTAGATGACAGCAACAAGGGTATATACAGCACAGCAAAAATAAATAGAATGTCCTAAACTAATCAATATTTAGTAAATCCGTAGAGTAAAAAGGACGACATATTAATCAGTATTAGGCTTACTCCAATCTGTTCCTGTTTAGCCCGCAGAGAGCGGAGCACGACTACATCTACTATAATGTCAAATTGTTCGTTTTCCGCTCTCTGAGGGCTAATCAGGAACAGATTGGAGTAACTCCGCTCTCGTTACATAAAAAACAAGCTGTCACGTTCCCCATCATTGAATACATTTCTACTATGAGAAGAATGGCATATCAACTAGACAGCGTTACGGTAACGTCTATGTGTGCATGCTAAGGTAAATAGTTACATAAAAAGCATGCGGTCACGTTCCCCTTCATTTAGTATATTACTAGTATGAAAAGAATGGCATATTAACTAGACAGCGTGACGCAAACGTCAATGTGTGCATGCTAAGGTAAATAGGTTGTTGTTTCAACATTTCTATGACACACAATTTTTTATTGCCTAGTCGCTTTAGTGGCGTAGACATCGCGGTCCAAGAATCTAAGGTGAAGCTGTTGGAATTCTGTACTTACTGCCTATTTTGCAAGGGAACTGGCGGGGTGATATAGATAGAGATAGGTGCATATGTGTACACAATACTTCTGCCACCCCTGCTTAAAAACTATACACGTACCGGTGTTTGTGTTTTTTTATGGTTTTTACTTAAATTAATGATCGTTTCCTTGTTGGGTATTGTTATAGCACATTTCACATGTCCTTGTGGGTTCGCCCTTTTAACTTAATCTAATTTTACGAGGATTTATTTTTTAATACCGGAATTGAAAAGGGAATAGGGTATGGCGACGTGAGTCATTTACCTAATCATAATATTGTTAATATACTAGATGCCCTTTATGGCTTCCATCGTTTGAATGTTTGCTTGAAAATTCATTTGGCTACGGTTTTGTTAAGTTTGAATGTGTACTGCTCGAATCAGAAGAGAATAGAGAAGTTGCGAGTTCGTTTACTATACAGGACAACTCTGTGTATAAAGATTTACACAGGGTTTGGTTTAAGTCAAGCATATCCACGGTGCAAGAATAAATCTAAATGTGGTGCAATATTTTTAAAAAGTAAAAAGGAAAATCTATTTCATCATGCCAGATCCCTTTCAGGCAGTGTACAGAGTCCCAACAGGTGGTTCTATCCAGTTCTAGGTTGAACATGGAATAAGGTGGTAATAATAAACCACGAAGAAGACTTTTTTGTGCAGTTTCTCTGACGACTCTCGTTACGCCTAGCTCCTCAAATTCTACATGTATTAATTAAATAAACATCTACGTAAACATTTATAGCTCCAACACACTATACACGAATTACGAGGTTTTTTTTATATATTTTGCGAGCCATAATATCCACTGAATGTGCTTCCGGCTACTTGTGTAGGTACAATTATAAGGCTATTCAACTTTGAATTAAACCAGCAGACCAATTAATCGAATATTGTCCAATAATTTTGATGGCTATCTAGAATGAAATCAGAGCGAACCAACATTGTGAGCGACTGACTATGCAGCGTGTCAGCGACCTGCATACAACGCAACTCGTACAATATCTTAAAGAATGCCTCGTTGGTCTATCGGGCAATAATTCGCGTAGCAATCACGAGGTCTTGAGGTCGAATGCTAGATTGGACAAAAAGTAATTCTTCATTTTTTGTGATATTCTCTGCCGTTGGGGAGCATAGCTATGATGGTGTTTTTTTTTAAAAAAAAAATACTATACAAGGTATATCGCGAGTAGTATGTCAGGCTTTCTGCCTACCCCGCATTGGCCGTGATGGTATAAATTGATAGAAATATTGTGTACTCGACACTCGCAATGTGACATTGTAAAAAACTCTCCCTAAAATGATAGGACAAATAATTAATTACTATATTTCAAAATACGAATGCGGGACACACAGATGAAATGTTTATCAAGCATTTATCCTGTTCATTTAATAGGATTTCAAGATAAATATTTGCTGTGTAATACGTTTCTGTGTACTCCTTACAGAATCAGTTTTATTAACAAACTGGTTCTGGTATCTGGTAGGTCTGGTGGGTTAATTAATAAAAATAATCTATCTATCTATCTATCAATCTATAACCTCACGCCAGATCCCTTGCGGGGTAGGCAGAGAGTACAGAGTTCCAACAGGTAAAAATAATCTATTAGTCAATATTATGTGCATATAACAATATTGTGTGAAACCAAATCAGAATCGATACCTGAATATTCTTATTTTTACAGACTAGCTGAATGCAAGTAATGTTTTTTTTTTCGTCTAAATATGTACATAATTCCGCTGAATTTGTATCCTATCAGTATCGTACCTAGATATGATATAAAAATTTCTCTGAAAATTGTTTTCACCGCATAATGACACTTCATCATCATCTCTTCCAACTTATTACACACATTGCAGCGCATAAGCCATCTCTTCTTACGCGGCGACAGACGACATGGCACTTGCGACGTATTTATTCCTTTGTTTGTTTTATAATGTTTTTATTTTTTCACTCGTCTCACACGGCATGCTGCCAGCTTGCTCGACCAACGTAGCGGTAATGTATCTTTGTCATTATGTTCATTCGACTAAAAGCACTCGATCTCGTAAAACGATAGGTACTCGTAAGTATTTGTTCACATTTCTTTCACTTAATTTAGTTTAAGTGACTACTCTTTTTACCCCGTAAGTGTAAAAGATTAAAAGTTTTGAGTACCTACGGAGAAATGTTGAATGCTAGCGATTGCCCTTTGTTTTGATTGGAAAAAATTATGAGTATAAATACTTGTTGAAACTCTGTAGGTACTCTCAGCTTACATCGGCATCGTAAGAAATCTGGCGTTACATTATAGATAGGAATTGACGTAAAATATCTTTTTTATCCTTTTTTTTATATCGCAGGGAAAACCCGGAGGAGAACGCGGAGGGGTATGGCGGATTCCTTGGTGCATCGACAGTCGGAGTGACCCGGCCGTCGATGCACCAAGCGTACCGACTACCAATTTTGCAGTGACACCACCATGTTCGCTCGAGTCGGGGCTACGGGGACGAACAATCTTTACGTGGCCCTGACGCGAGCTACCTTTTCAGGCCCCTCCTAGACATAAAATATCCTGAGTCAACTAATTATAAGTTTATAGGTAAAGGGAAGGCAGCGAGCAGCAGCATTATTTTTCGGTGCCGTTTCTGTGCTTA
This sequence comes from Phalera bucephala, assembly GCA_905147815.2. NCBI lineage: Eukaryota > Metazoa > Arthropoda > Insecta > Lepidoptera > Notodontidae > Phalera > Phalera bucephala. The sequence goes on from LR990613.1 coordinate 16,853,156, forward strand.
AAAACTTTAAGGTATTAGTATTCTGGAAGTATTAATAATTTAATAACTGTTAATTTTTGTACATATAGTGAAAACCCGTCTTAAAATGCTACCATGTTTTGGGAATATGAAGTTAGTAAAAAAATCATGCAATTTTTTTCATTTAAACGAAAAGACGGATACAGAAGGTGAAGACCAATACTCTTATCATTATCAAGTGGATTATGTATTGTTGTTAAAACAAACTTTTTGAGCATGGTAATCTTACCGTGTCTTATATTACCATCACTGTCAATCTAGTTAAGGATTAAATGTTACCTAACTGTCGAACTATAAAACGATGGAGGATGCAAAAGAGGTCTGTGGGGATAGAGCCTGCTTTTACAGTGTACTATCTACATACCTACGCCACAAGATATTTGGCGTGATGGTATATATAGAGACACATTAAGAAATTAAAAGGAGCTGGTTTCAAATGGCCCTGAATAAACGCAAAGCCACAAAAATTTTAAAACATTTAAATTCAATTTTTTTTTGAGTCGGTTCGTACAAAATTTAAAGTAACACAAAGCTTTACCTATCGGCAACTCGGAGGTACAGTTTAATGACGCAATAAATAATACGACCTGCGTATATAAACAATACCTACCTAGGAAATTAGAAACGCAAATTCTGTGTACAGAGCCCCTAGTTCTGTATGATTTATGGTGTTTACTCAAGCGACGGCGTGTTTAATAACCCACTGAAAGGTATGTACGTATGTAAATGTGAGCAAAGCACCCAATTTACATAGGCAGGTAGGTACATGGTTATGTTTTATTTTCACGTCGCTACGCTGTAATATCGATGTTAAATTAACATTGCGTATTACGTTCTGTTTAAACTGTGTTTCTAATTTTAGATGTTTGAAATTTCTGCCCTCATTTGTCTACACTTTATTTTCAATTTTACTAAAAAATTGTGGGATTTTTCTGAACTTTTGAATGACTAACGATGGAGCCTGGGCCTAACTAACATTCCACTTAGCCCTTCAGCGTTGTGTGATGTACCCTCAAAACGGTTGTCATATAACAATTTAAGGCAGCATCGGTTTGAACATATCAGGAGTATCTCGACACTCCTGAGATGTTCAATTTAATGATAATTCTCAAACTAACCTGTACTTTTACCGCTTTAAACATTACTCTTCCACCCACGAAGCATAATTATAGTTCTAACGGATCCCCTTTGGGTGACGATTTAAAAAAAAACTACCAAAATTTTCGCTAGATCACGAAGACAGGCCAAAATGGATCTCACCGACAGGCTTCTGAGTGGTTCTCACAACTCATCAACAACTCGCGACCAGCTGACCTGTGATGTTCCTGGTTAAAAGAAACGTGCAGAAATAGATGCTATATTAAATAATATTAAAATACAAGAATCATGCAACCTCCCAAGAAGACTGTCACTGCTGGGCAAAGGCTGTTTCTCACAAATTCATACAATATCAAAATACTTATAACAAATATCTATGAAGTTTGTTTATTCGAAATGAGTTTAAATAAAAAGCAAGCTAAAAACGTATAGCCGACGTCCATGAAAAATTGAAAAGTGATATTTGCAGTGACGTCGTACGAGTAACCCTCGCTGTGTAAGTTCAAAGAAAAACATAATATGCTAAAAAACTATCCGAAATCTGATGTGGGCACGATCCATCATACGAGGCGACAGGGACGAAGGCTTGTCGACCCTAATCGAAGCCCATACACATAATATAAGCTAGTATACCCTGTATCTCAAATTTCGATACTTCCACTCGTATCCTAACGATGCGGGATGTATCGTTAGGATACGGGCACTGATACATAATTATGTATCGTATATCCGAAGATACATATGAGGCTATTTCAATTTTTCTAGGGGCCCGTGAAGTATTTTGCTTGTGTTACCTCTAAGCGTAATTAATTTAAATTCATTCTATGGGGTGGGTAGTGACCCGCTCTTCCCTCCAATGTGGTCGAGTAAAGTGATGGCTGCTTCTCAAGTCATATTTGTGAATGGGTGCTGCTGGTGGGGACTGGTCCGTCCATTAAGGACGCTTTGACTAATGAAACCTGTACCGTTGTACTGTTAAATATTGTCTCGTTCGGCATCACACTGGAGCTATAACCCAGTATTGTGTACGTATTCATTACATATTTAATAGTACGCTTAGTTTACATTTCTTTCTATTATTATTACAATAACTTTTTAAACTAGACCACGAGTGTCTTGCTCAATACGCTCATCCCTGACGACGATACGACAACCGATGGCGAACATCATAAGCAAATACGCGTTTGGGCCATAGAACCACCTCTTTCTCCTGCGTCTGATCTTCATTCTCGCGATGAATTCATGAACATTGTCCGAGCTCTCCCTCTGAACAAAGCCGCCGATGAAGATAAGATATCAAATTGAATGATTAAAGAAGCTAGTCGAGGGTAAGGTGACTCAATTTTACCGGTTTTTTTATCGTAGTATTATTCCGAAGAGTGGAGACAAGCCACCTGATGAGTTAAAGTCATATCGACCGATTACCCTATTACCATCGCTGAGTAAGCTCTTAGAGCGTCCTATAGTCCCTCGCCGGTTACCGGGAGGGCCAACATTTAATCGGAAACAGTTTGGATTCACATCTGGCAAATCGACTGTCAATGCAGCTCTATCAGTAAGGACAACTATCAGCACTACAGATTTTAACAATGTTTTAACCGTTGTCCTCGATATCTCTGTTACTTTTGACAACGCATAGTGGCCAGTTCTACTTGTTAAGTTGAAGGTTCAGTCAGTCAGTTCATCTGTGCAGTTCAGTATGCAGTAGTACTTTTCACAAGGTACGACTAAACTAGTGTCTACATTGCTGACGATAGGATGTCCTCAGGGGTCTGTGCTAAGTCCGTATCTGTAGAATTTAGGGTTCGATGATTTCCTTGAGATACCTCTGCTGCGTGGCTACACCTTAACCGGTTATGATGACGACGGACTTCTACTCGTAGAATCTAACACTAGAGACGAGCAAGAGAAATTAGCGGACACATGTCTGCATCTTATTCTTAAATGGGCTGAAAGAAACCGCCTTACGTTCGCTCCTCAAAAGCATACCAAGTCTTATTAAAAGGGAATTTCAGCCCCGCGTATTAATTTCAACAATCAAACAGTTAAAAGAAAAGAATCTGTTTGTAACCGCGGTTTAATTCTGGAAAGAAATGTATCATTCATTGATCATATAAAAACTGTAGGCGAAAAAGTTAAACGTAACTTTTATGCATTCACCAGAATATCAAGGTTAACTTGGGGCTTTCGTTTTAATACTCTAATAACCATATTTAGACTGTATGTGTTACGGTGCACCTGTATGGGCAGACAGGGCCACGATAGCGGCGGCACGGCGTAAATTGCTTTGGAGTTAACGCTTGACACTGATATTTTTATGTAAGGCAAATAGAACGGTCAGTACAGAAGCCCTACCGTTACCTGCGGGCGTGCTTATAGTCGATCTTGAGGTGCACAGGAGCGCGTCAATGTACTATTCCACTCGAGAAAACTTAAACACAGAGGTTCTATTGAATGGCAGGAGATAGGAACTCGGGTTAATGTCCGTGCGTTCAAGCGTTTTTGCCATACCTATTTCTGGAATCAAGCATGAGGCTCGTAGTGCTTTACAACTGAGCTTCTTGTCATAATCTCCTTTTCTTTGGCTGATCTGTAAATTTTTTGTGTCTTCCATTTTGCAAAAGAGAAAAGTGGAATTTTATTTTTCCTATTCCTCCTGTTTTTTTTTTCTGATTAAATTTGTTGCCGGTTCTAAGACAATTTAAGCGCTTCCTGAGACACCCTGGGCGTCAGGAGCAAATTTCCTTAACTAATTTTTTCAACTGTAAACGTGATTGAATATGTAGATTTTTATTGATTATAATAGTATATTTTTGTCACTCCCCTCTCTCTCTTTCTCGCTCGGTCGGTCGACGGAATAAACCCACTTGCTCGCTCTATTTCACTCACACAAAATACATACAACAATACACATTACAAAACAATAATTTCTATAATATTTACCTACACGGGTTTACAATTTAGGTTATACATCTGACCGCGCACAATGCTTGCTGCTCGAATCTCGATATTCACACGCACACATACAAACGCTGACGCTTTCTTCTTACGTGACGATTTCTGCCAGTTCTCTCTACTGTAATCCGCGTAAAAGAACTTTGTTCCATCCAGTTAATCTGTATAGTTTTTCTATCGAAAAATTCTCAATATCAAATCGGTGTCTGGAAATGTGCCTGGTATATGGCCCCTAATGCATGGAACCTAACATCGTCGGCGAAAAGTGTATGTACACAGTACACCTCTGCCACCCCTGCATGGGGAATATAGGCGTGACGGTGTTCCACCTAAACTGGATGCGTGTAGCATACAGCCTATCGTCGTGACGATCTTTGGGGGAGGCGTTTGTCCTGCAGTGGACGGCTTTCGGTTGACGTTGACACCAAATTTGACAGACGATTCATCCCAGTGGTTTAGAGCTTAAGTCACTCCGCTCACTGTGTCTTATAGTCGCGGGTTCAATTCCCGCAAGGGACAAATCTTTTTGTGATCAATAATTATTTGTTTCGGTGTGGGTATTTTTATATGTGAATTTTCATGTTTGGAAACGCAACCACGACGTAGGAATAAATACTAGTGTGGGGCTAGTTTAAAAAAAAATACAGCGGTTTTTATAGATAACCTAATCGGATTACCTTATAATTATTTTGGTAAAAAATTGCAGGCACGGTTCCTATTTCCTTAACAATTTTTCCGCAATATCACCGTAGTTCTATCCATTGCAACCTAAATAAAGACTTACGAGATTAACAGTCCTCTTTCCTTCTGTTCAACTATATCCTTTACTTAAAATTCATGACTTTAAAAAACACCACCCGGAGTCGGGTAAAACAAATTGAAACACACGCACACCCTTGTTCAATAAATGGGATTTTTCTAGATTGAACTCAACCAAGGCCGAGGCAATTTATCGGCTTGAATGTTCTGCATTATTTATAAATTCAACTTATGTATCAAATTAATTGTGAGTAAATAACGCCCGTAGCTACAGCGTAGTTATTAACTGGCGATAAAATGAGATTTATTAGGCATCCTCGATTTTAATCTATTATCTGCAGATTATAAATAAAGAACTACTTTGTTGATTTGGCAATGGCACAGATGATAATTTCAAGATCCTAGGTTTGAATCCTAAGTTGAATGAACTATTATTAAGTTTCAAAAATTTTTCTGAATCCGTATTTGTGCCAGGCATTGAGGTAAATACATAGAGAAGCGAACGTCACTTCGGCGCGTCGTAAAAAGTGTAACGATTTAAAAGTATGCCGACGTAGCTTTGAATCCAATAAATAATTTGGAGTAAACATATATCCATCTCTTTTACTCTTGTTCCCCACAATACCGATATTACGTCGATCTGATAGAGGTAGCAATATTACAAGTAGTAGGAGGCTCAGTGTTGCTTACTATATGATTATTTCCCACAATTTAAATGCACAATGAATTTAAATTTTTGATGATGTTATGAATATAATTTGTAATTATATATATTTTTTTAATTAACTTTGTTACATTTCCGATAGAATCCAATACATGAATTAATAAAATAAATTATTATAGTACCTAATTCATTTTATTCTATATGAAATTAGAATTGTTACACAGATTATTTGGATATTAGTTAATAGTGTCCATTAGGATATGTGGTCAAACTATGAAAATATTATTGAATGAGTAATAAACAAAACACACCTAATGTTATCTATTGTATTATTTTCAAAATATGCAGGTGGCTGGTTGCAGTCTATTTATCATCATCATCATCTCAGCCCATACTTGTCCACTGTTGAAAATAGGCCTCCCCAATCGCTTTCCAGCGTAACCGGTCCGATGCCACCTGCATCCAACGAATTCCTGCGATTTTCACAAGATCGTCGGTCCATCTGGCAGGCGGTCGTCCCACGCTGCGCTTGCCAATACGTGGTCGCCACTCTAGAATCGTTCTGCCCCAACGCCCGTCCGATCTACGCACTATGTGGCCCGCCCATTGCCACTTCAGCTTGCTAATCTTAAGGGCTATGTCGGTAACCTTGGTTCTTCTACGAATCTCCTCATTCCTGATTCGATCGTGTAGAGAAACGCCGAGCATAGCTCTCTCCATAGCTTGCTGAGCAACTCTGAGCTTTTTTATGAGACCTATTGTAAGAGACCACGTCTCTGATCCATATATCATCACTGGTAACACACATTGACTAAAAACTTTAGTCTTAAGGCACTGAGGTATTTTGGATGAGAAGATATTGCGCAGTTTCCCGAACGCTGCCCAGCCGAGTTGGATTCGTCGATTGACCTCTCTCTCAAAGTTGGACCTACCTAACCGGACTACCTGTCCCAGGTAAATGTATTCGTCGACAACTTCAAGAGTAGAGTTCCCAACGGTGAGTGCGGTGGGTACGACATGGACGTTAGACATTATTTTCGTTTTGTCCATGTTCATTTTAAGACCCACTTGTTGAGATACTCTGTTGAGGTCACCGAGCATTCGTCCTAGATCTTCCAGCGACTCCGCCACGACCACAATGTCGTCGGCAAATCGAAGGTGAGTGATGTATTCGCCATTGATGTTGATGCCAAGTCCTTGCCATTCCAAGAGCTTGAAGGCGTCCTCTAAGGTGGCCGTAAACAGTTTCGGAGAAATGACGTCTCCCTGTCTTACTCCTCTTTTTATGGGGATTGCCTTCGTGCACCGCCCCTGTACTCGGACTGTCATGGTGGCGTTATTATACAAGCACTTCAACACTTCGATGTACCGATAGTCAATTCGGCATCGCTGGAGAGATCTAAGAACCGCCCAAGTCTCGATCGAATCGAAGGCTTTCTCATAGTCCACAAACGCCAAGCATAGTGGCCGATTATACTCCCCGGTCTTCTGTATAATCTGCCGCAGCGTATGTATGTGGTCTATGGTACTAAAGCCTTTCCGGAAACCGGCTTGTTCGGGAGGCTGGAAGTCATCAAACCTGCGTTCGAGACGATTCGTAATGACTCTCGAAAACAACTTATAAACATGGCTCAGCAGTGTGATGGGCCTATAATTCTTCAGTAAAGTGTTATCACCTTTCTTGAAAAACAGTACCACCACACCCCTGTTCCATGCTTCCGGCGTTTTCTCTTCGAGCAAGACGGAATTAAACAGCCTCTGAAGGACTTTAAGTACTGGCGTTCCGCCCGCTTTCAGAAGCTCTACGGTAATTCCGTTCTCGCCCGGCGCTTTGTTATTTTTGAGTTGTTTGAGAGCCATCCTAATTTCGCACAGGCTGATGTCCGGGATATCTTCAGTGTAGTGTCGGGTTAGCTTGGCTCTTGGGTCTTTTACCAAGTCAACAACAGGTTCAGCTACTGAGGTATACAACCGCCCATAGAACCTCTCTATCTCCCTGAGCACCTCCGACCTATTCGACGTTACGTTTCCGTCCTCCATCTTCAGCTTCGTCAACTGGCTTTGCCCAATAGACGCGTCTCTTGCGAACACTTTAGAGCCCTTGTTCTGTGCTATGGTCTCCTCAATACGCCTTGTATTGAAGGACCGTAAGTCTTGTCGCAAGGACTTCAATATCTGTCCATTGAGCTGCCTATAGGACTTAGCATCATCGGAGGTTTGGAGCGTCATGGAACGTCGCTCAGCCATGAGGTTTCGGGTGTAGTTGGATAGTTTTTGAGGTCTATTTTTACGGTGGGGCTTAAAATACTTGGACCCGACCGTATGGACAGTCTCTACCAGCCTGTTGTTGATTTCGTCCACTGATGCGCTGCTGTCTAGCAATTCGAAGCGGTTTGCCAATTCGAGTTGAAAGTTCTCGGGGTTTTGGATATGTGCATTACAAGGTCGGAGCGTAGACTTCATCAGACGCGATCTTTCCATCTTGACATTAATATTTAATGTGCCTCTGACCATTCGGTGATCACTGCCGGTTTTTACCCTGTGAATCACGGAGACATCATTAAATATTTGTCACTTGGTGCTCATTATGAAGTCTATTTCGTTTTTGGTGGAACCATCAGGGCTCATCCAGGTCCATTTCCTATGAGGCGGCTTCTGGAAGAAAGAGTTCATCATAAAGAGTCCCTCCTTCTCCAGGAATTCGGCCAGCCTCTGACCCCTGGGGTTGCGCTGCCCATATCCAAATCGCCCCACTCTCAACTCATCATCGCCCCGTTTGCCCAGCCGCGCATTGAAGTCACCCATAACCACTGTAAAGTGTGTTTTGGAAGTATGTATGGCTCTACTAATGTCCTCATACATAACTTCGACATCATCATCTGAGTATGTCGAGGTCGGTGCGTAGACCTGTATGACCTTCAGCGAATATCTTTTGGATATTCTGAGTATCAGGTACGCTACCCTGCTCGACACACTAGTGATGGACACAACGTTGTCTATGAGTGACTTGTGGACGATAAATCCGACACCACCTTGGGACTGCTGTTCGCCCTCCCGGTAGTAAAACAAGTTGCCGGATTTTAAGGTTATCGTGTCCTCGCCCTCTCTTCGGACCTCCGATAAACCAACAATATTCCACTGCAACTTGTTTATCTCTTCTTCCAGCTCAACAAGCTTCTCATCTGTCCTCAAAGTGCGTGCGTTGTATGTCACCAGGGCCAATTTTCGTTTTTGGTGGTAGCCGAATCTCTGCCGGAGATTCTTAGCACCCCTTGTCCTGTCGTTACCATGGCTGCTACCGTGGCCAGGACGATCAGGACCGCCGGGGACTAGGGGCCTGGTTTTCTTCTTTTCTTCCATAATAGTGATTGGGGGGATTTGCCATACTCGCCACGCTTGGCAGGCGGGTTGGCGAGCGCAGTTTTTGATCGCAGAAGTGTTAAGAGAACGCTGCTGCCCATTCCCTAGATTTCCCTTAGTCGCCTTGTACGACACCCGATGGGATGAGATGGGTTGGTCCTATTCTAAGCCGGGTCTTCAGTCTATTTAGAGCGGGTAAAATAAATACAAATTTACAAAATACTTATCTCTTCAACAAACTCAGTAAAACGTTGTTGCCTATTTCCTGTTTTCACTTCTTTATCCAGACGTTAAGAGTGGTAGGCCGCTCCAGTTACTATACTGAATAGTCGCGGGTTCGATTCCCACATAGTACTGTAATCTTTGTGTGACTTACACATTTTGTTTAGGTCTGGCTATTTGTTTGTGTAATTTTCATGTTTGTAAACGTACCTGTACGGGGCCAGCCCGTCCGTTTGCATCATCAGCATTTTTACGTCACATGCACATTATATTAATTACGATCATCGGTTCGCGATCGGTTAGCAAGAGAATCGCGCGCATGCTCACATACATACATATATCATATCATACATTAATTCTCATTTATCATTAAATTATAGAGTAGTTATAATTTGGATCCCCGCAAGGGATCTGGCGGAAATTGCACCCTTTGAGATCCAAAAAAATTAATAAAATAGATATTCGTATAGTACATAATTATAGGTGACACAATTATCCAACATTTTCCCATAAAGACGGAAACACCAAATGGTGTTTTAATTGGCAACACTGCGTCTCAAATTTATTTTTGTGATTTCAAATCGGTTTTTTATTTTATTTACTAGTAAATATATGGAAAAAACAATAAACTTATGTATGGAAAGTCATTCCGCTTGCGGTATAGTGATTTTGTGACCTCAAATCGCGTTCTTACACCACGCATTTACCTATTTTGTGATTTTTATGACTACTTGTTACTCTAGAGATGTCAGGCAGGCCAATGAATGACAGAAGCTTGAAACTTGGCTGCGGGCTTATTCTAAGCCGACATACATTTACGCCGTTACTGCTAATCTAGTGTTATGTATATCAATGGTGCCAAGCATAAGGGCAATAACTCGCCTACAAATACATTGACATCTAATATTGTCCGTGAAATATGGGTGTACACCTCTGCCCCAGCTTGGGGAATATAAGCGTGACCGTGTTTTGTAAATTATGGACGTAATAATTTTGGTTGTAATTATAGTTCTTTATGGATTCACGTGGAATTAAATGAAAGTAGCTACATAGAATTCCCGAAGGAGTACGTACAGGTTAAAGGTATTACGTAGGTAGTTTTAATTATACCGGCTGCCGTGGCTATCTTTAGCATCCCTTCGTTCTGCAGAGGAAGTCTTTAGCTTGATGATATTTGGTCACAATTTTCATAACAAATGGAAAGTTCACATCTATTATTCGAGATCATATTCAAGTCTTGTCTGAAAATAATATTATTTCCGAGTAAATCAAATCGACCCTTCTATCCATCAAAACAATGAACCGTCTACATTTATATTAAATTAACATATCAGAATTCCTCAACGGATAACAATGAAATTCGTAACAATTTAACAATTACGTTTCAGCATTATCCTCATCCAAGAACTAATTTCAACAGTTTCTATTCAACTAAGTATTTAAGTTTCGATCCTCAAACTGAAATCCCAAAACGCTTGAAATTTATGTTCAACCAATCTATTCGGTACTTAGTTATTATTATATATTACTCTACTTAATTGAAATTAACGTATTGTGACCTTGTTTAACATATACCTAATAATTGGTAAGACTTGAGATAATAAAGCATTGGTTCTCATCCATCACACTTTTCCCTATGCAGATACAGCACGTAATTCTTTCACCGCTCCTTGAATAATACACTCACGCACGCACAAACGCATATTGCATGCACGCACGCACGCACGGGTGCACACTGCGTGAATAGATCATGCACGAGAGTATAGAGTAAGAATGATCAACAAACAGCTCAAGGCTATTTCTAAACTACGTGGTTCTGACTTATCATTACAGTCGGGTTATTTTTTTATAGTAATTAAGTAGGTAGTTTCTTATATTCGATTTTTATGCGAAAAAACGAAAAGTTTGTCTTACGCATCTGAGCATAATTAGTACTTTTTCTTGTTTATAACTATTGCATTGCTGGATTATTTGCGCAAAGTGGTCATACATTACGTAAACTTAATAAGGAAAAATAAAATTTATGTTCAAACCCTGTATTTTTCAGGAGGCGTAACCCACCAAGTTGCGAACCCTTCACAATGAAGTTATCTTTAACAATACAAATCTCAATTGCTCGGTGTGTATAGAGTAAAAATTTATCTGTGGCTTGCCCTGTGTTTTATCAATCTTCCGATTGCTACGTTCGCTACAAGCGGTACCTGTGTTCCCCGCCCGTATACACGCGATTCTTCAACTGAGTAAACTGAAAGACCTGGATTAAAAACTGAAATAGCTACCAGTTAAAGTGTATCATACGATTTATAGCAAGATATATAGCGATCTATAATTTGGTATAGCCTACTTTTCAGACATGGAGGCTTCTTTACAATGTTTTCCTTTACTTTTCGTAATTAAAATCTAACGTCTTGACGCACAAAACTCTAAAAAGTGTATGTCCGGAGTATGGTGTCAGGTCGCCTGCTGTCAAATTAGGCACAAAAATAATTCAGTGAAATTTGGTTTTTGTGTTAGTGTGTGAGTAATCTACGCTGTTTGCCACGGAGCCGTACAGCTTCACCAGAAAAGAAGGTGAGCGTGCAACCACTGCGCTCGCGCTGCGCGAGGAATGGCCTCGGCTTGGGCAGTCGCTATGGGGAAGGGCGTATATTAGGTGTCTCGCCGTGGTGCTCTGCTGCGGCGGGCGGGCAAGGGATTTTTAGACTTCGCCAGCGAGGTCGGTACCTGATCCTGTTTGCGGTATCTGTATTCGAAAGAATGAAAACAAGGGCAACAGGAAGGTCGGGCGAATATGCCGCGAGCGGCGGTAGCGGTTCTTAAAAGGGGAGTCAGGTGCGTAGTAGAAGGTGGCGGCGACGATTAGTGGGTTCCGACGGTTGGACGTGTTCGGGAAGTGAAATTGAAACTTGATGTATCGTGTCTTTGACCTACAGAGTAAGTACTTAGTGGGTATTTTTTTCTGATTATAACAGAAAAATCAGGTGAGGAAGAGTGAAAGGCAACTTAACCCGAAGATAATATAGGTACCATAAAATGACCATGTTGGAGACAAAAATTTAAAAAAAAACCGACTTCAAAAAGCTAAAAATAATATTTGAAGTCGGTACCGGTTAGTGCAGTCGATTATTTGGCACCGACTTCAAATATTATTTTTTGCTTATTGAAGTCGGTTTTTTTTAAAGATTTTTATTTTACAATTGTAAGTGACAAGTGCATTATTTACTAATATTTATATACCTATATTATATTATTTTGCTGAGTTGTACAGCAAGGTACCTAAAGGATTGATATAATAACCATAATAACGGAATTTGTACATTCGCGCTGTTCGCCGTAAAGGTGTCCCCTGATGTATCTTCAAAGTCCAAAGTTCAAAACCGATTTCATTAAAATGGGACCACCTCGAAACTATACTAAACCCAACGCAAAAAGAATCATCAAAATCAGTTCATAAATAAAGACGTTATAAAAAAACACAGACAAATTGTCGAACTCCTCCTTTTTTGAAGTCGGTTAATATTCTGATTAGTTCTATGGCAGGGTACCTATAGAACTGACGTAATACCCATAATATCTCAATCTACGCATTCGTATTGTATGTCGTTAAGGAGTTCCCTGGTGTATCTTCCAATTCCAAGGTCCAATACCGATGACATTAAAATAGGACAACTTTGGAGCTATACTGAACCCAATGCAAAAGGAATCATCAAAATCGATTAATGATTGGCGGAATGATGGCGTAACATACATACAAAAAAAATACTGTCGCATTGAGAACCTCCTCCTTTTTAGAAGTCGGTTATTGTACTGCATAATGTTTAATTAATTTCTATATTATTAACAACTCTACAATGGAATTTTCCTGTCATGTGTTCTACTTTTATTTTTCACACAAATTTCTTATGTCCAACTCAGCAATCACAGGAGCATTAAAGCCGATTTCGAAATCTGACAAGGGGAAATGACTGCTATTTAAATGAGCCGACAAACATTCGAGTACCAAGCGTCGCTTGTTATTGTTGGCAGTGCTGCCACTGGACTGGACATCAACAATCGTGAACGGGCACGCCCCCTGGCACCGAGACAAAGCTAAATATAGCTCCTGATCTTACTATTATAGTGGATATGGTTGTATAAAAAAAACAGGAAGCCAGTTATTTATTACTTGAATAATATTTTTGCAGTGGGCTTAGTACAAACATTTTGACATTAGCGTGACGATAGCGAGTTGATATGCCATCCTTCTCATACTACGATTTACTAAGTAAGCATGAACGTGACATCACGCTTATTTGCTAGCGTCATAATAACAGCGATCTGTTCGTGCTAAGCCCTCGTTGCAATTAATGAATTATCAAGTTATTCTTAACATACATACTTATGTTTACAGTAGTATTAATGAACTAGTGAATACTCTTAAGGTGCGTCTTATTTGGAAATATTTAATAATGATGGTTGTTAAACATAATAGCCAATCAAGCGTCAATCAATGCTTGCAAGATATTATGTCATAACCATCGAATGATGGCCATTGGAACGTGCTGACCAAAATACGCGATTAAACTTACCTACGTCAAACGCGCCGTGAAATAACTTCATGATGTGGAATGCCATTTGTTGATTATTTCACGAAGTAATCGTAATGTGTCACCTAACATGTTTAAGTCATCATAGCGAATAGGGCCATGATCGTTCATTCGCGAATACTAACGGCAGATGAGACGCAGTTTATAAAAGGCGGATGACAATTATGACTGGTAGTAACTTACCGTTAAATATTGAGACTGCCTTGCTATCAAAGTTAATATTACATACCTACTGGTTAAAAAGGAGCAATGGTAGAATAAGACCCTCATAACGCTGATTTTATTATACGCCCTATAAGTTTTAACATATTTGTACATATTTTGTAAAGCATTAAATATTAATGAACAATGGCTTACATTTGAATGTGAAGAAAACCAAAATTATGGTTTTTGAACGGGAAGAAACCAGAACGAATGCAAGGATTGTGGTTGGTAACGATGTGCTGGAGCAAGTGAATGAGTTTGTATATCTTGGATGCGCCTTGAGTAAGGATGGGAAATACACCGCTGATATAGAGAGAAGAGTGAATGCAGGTAATAGAGTGAATGGTGCGATGGGAAGGCTACTTGGGAGCCGGCACTTAAGCCAGAAGGCGCAGCTGGCCATACATAACGGAGTGCTTGTCCCAACGCTGTTATATGGCAGTGAGAGTTGGGTATGTAAGACGGAGAACGAAAGCAGGATAAATGCGGTCGAAATGCGATCTCTGCGGAAGATGTGCGGAGTCACGCTGACCGACCGTATTCGCAACAGCTTAGTAAGAAAGCGAGTAGGTATGAAAGATAGTATCGGTGTAAAGATGAGAAAGGGTATGCTCCGTTGGTTCGGGCATATAGAAAGAATGCCAGAAGAAAGAATGACAAAACAGATATACAATGCGAAAGTGGAAGGATGTAGGTGCCGGGGAAGACCTAGACTATCTTACCATGACCAAATAGACCGTGTCTTAGCTGAAGGGCAAGTCAAGAGTCTCCGTAACCGGGGGGTGTGTATGAGACGAACTATGAGAGTGGAGGAAGCCAGAGAGGTATGTAAGGAAAGAACCTGTTGGAACTCTGTACTCTCTGCCTACCCCGCGAGGGAGCTGGCGTGATGATATAGATAGATAGATAGATAGATTAAATATTAAATCTACTCGCATTCACGTTTCTATAAAAAATGTCCATTTAAACAAAAATTATTGTAAAGTAACAAAGTTAAAAAACATATCAGTTCACCAGATCTTTTATAAAACTTGTACGCTTATCTTTATTATAAAATTTGACTATTAATACCAACTTTAAGGTTGATAACATTTTCTTACTCGGACTGAACCGCCCAACGAACAAGGTACATAGACGGTTCACAAACACTGGTCGAAACGACCGTCATTTCAACTTTGCCTATTATAATTCTATAACAATAGCAATCTTCAAACCAAACGGCGGTCAATACCCTTCATAAATATTAAGGACTTGAAATTAGAACATTCATTCTGTTCAAACAAAGGAGATTAAGGTGTCTGAAAACGGGCCAGTATCGTGCGAGCGTGGAATACTCGCGCGGGTAACTCGCATGGGTTGCATATTGGCGTATGCGTGAGCAGTGGACTTGTAAAATAAGATTAACGATTGATGCGAATAGCCCGTGCAAGTGCTTCAATCTACGCCAGTTACTCGCGTCATGTACAGTAGCCATAATAACTTGAAATTAAAACTTTTCATTTTGTCCAAACAATGGAAGCAATACCTAGAATGTTTAAACCTGCTGTACGTATACAGAGGGGCTTCATTTGTTTAATTATTTCTGCTCTAATATTTTGTTTGTTGTCTTTAAATCATGGTCGGTTCACGGATGAAATACTAAATATTGAATAATAATTAATGACTTTCTAACTGTTATGGGGATTGTTTTTCGAGGAATCTAGGTTTGATTTTGGAATTAAATTATCCAAACGAGGACAGCTTAGTGTGTGTAAGGTTTAGTATGATAATACATTTATATCAAGTTGGAATTACATTATTATTGACGGACGATTAAGCGCAGTGTTTAAGAGCTTAAGCCGCTCCACCCACTGTGTCTAATAGTCGCGGGTTCAATTCCCGCACGGGACAAATCTTTCTGTAATCCACAATTATTTGTTACGGTCTGGGTATTTGTGTATGTGAATTTTCATGTTTGTAAACGCACCCAGGACAGAAATAAATCCTAGTGTGGGGCTACGTTTTTATAAAACATATAAAATAAAATATTTTTTTTCGGCTGTATTTTTTATCTTACGCTACATTACCGCGATATTTAGATGCCTTATCCTTTTCAACGATATTAACAATAAGTTAAGATATATACCTACGCATTTTTTTCTTCTTTGATGTATCTTCTTGCTGTCTGTGTATGTTATAAAAATGACGTAAAGAAAAAACAGGCCTACACTCTCTTACGATTTTTTTTAATCAATGTGGTTAAATGTATTTATTCCTTTGGAACAGATATAGTATTCTAAATGTCTCTTACTAACCGTTCTAGGATGTTATTGGTGATAATTTACGTACGTTCATATATTACAATATTTCTTACACATAAGCCCGCCATTCTATATCATGGCTTTATATTTATTAAATTTGACTTTATAAAGTTATACTGACTAAACTTGGTCGTGGACTTTTCACCGAAATAATCTCAAATAGCCCACGTGATAGCCGTGACATCTAGCCCGTTCGATATCAAATTACTTTCGTTCCTGAATGGCCCTTGTACACGGTACAAGTAACTTGGACGAGAATTTGCGCGAATTACTTGCATTGTGTAAACAAAGGACGGCTTGATCCATTGGTTAAGAGCTTAATCCGCTCCGCCTGCTGGGTCAAGTAGTCGCGGGTTTGATCAATCGGGACAAATCTTTGTGTGACCTACAAATATTTGTTTCGGTCTGGGTGTTTGTGCATGTGAATATCATGTTTATTAACGCACCCAATCCACAGTAATCGTTCTTATTATTGGGCTACATTTAAAAAAACCAAAGAACGAAAGAACGTCTTAAAGTGCGCTAGACCAGTGCTCGCGCATGAAGCGCTGTGCTCTCTGTGGCTTTAATACTCGCATGTAGTTTACAAGTTTACTGGCACCGGCTGTACGGGCACACTGCCCGTTACTGCAACGCACGCCCTCGATGCGTTAAATGTGTCGGGGACCACGCGACCTCGCAATGCGCTTTAGGGAGACAGTGACAGAGCCGCCCAGCTGCGTCCTCTGCAGGACCAAGGGGCACACCGCGAATTATCGCGGTTGCCCCAAAGCCCCAAAGGGGTAACGCCGGACAAGGCGTGGTCAACGTCGCCTTCGCGCGGCTGCTCGCCCCCCAGCGCCTTCAGCGCAACGCCCTCCCGCACCCTTAGCGCACCCTCACCCGGCGCCCCAGCGCCCTCCCACCAGCGACTTCAGCCTCCCGCGCTCCCGCGCCCCAGGCGCTGACGTCTTCGCCTCCGCTTAGGCCGACACTCGGCGCCAATGCATGGGTGAAGCTCCCTTACACTGCGGCCTCTCGCCCACCTGTGGGCCCCGCCCATCTTCCCAAACCCACGCTGTTGGATGCGCCTCCTCCGCCAGCTGACGCCGCTGCGGACTTTATTATGCTGGCTAAGATGTATGGCGCGGTATGTGTCAACAGGATTCGCGAGCTGGCCCAAAGGCTCCGCGCCGCTACTTGCTGGGAGGAGCAATTCACCCTGCTTATGACGTACATATACGTTTACGACGCCATCGGCTCCCTTAAAACCCATTGCCTCTACATAGCCTATCCTTGGCGTTCTGTAACGCCGACGGCCTCCGGAATCATCAACTGGATATCCTTGTGGTGCAGGAAACCTTCCTCAAGCCCGCCCATCGCGATCCTAGGATCGCAAACTACAACATCGTGCGTAATGATAGAATCGGCTCCCGTGGAGGCGGTACTCTCATTTACTACAGGAGGTCCCTGCACTGAATTCCTCTCGACCCCCGGATGTGCTTATGGTGCAGGAAACCTTCCTCAAGCCCGCCCATAGCGATCCTAGGATCGCAAACTACATCCTTGTGCGTAATGATAGAATCGGCTCCCGAGGAGGCGGTACTCTCATTTAATACAGGAGGTCCCTGCACTGTATTCCTCTCGACCCCCTGCGCTCACCAATATCGATGCCTTAGTCGGTCGTATTTCCCTCACTGGGCATCAACCCATTGTGATCGCCTCCGTCTATCTTCCTCCCACTAAAATTGTTCTCAGGAGTGATTTCGAAGCACTCTTTAATCTGGGAAGCGCCGTCATTATGGCGGGCGACTTCAATTGCAAGCACGTGGCTTGGAATTGCCTCACCACTTCCTGTAACGGTAGGAACCTTGACGCCATGGTCGACTAACTCGACTTTGACGTCATCGCGCCGATGCATCCCACTCACTACCCGGACAACATCGACCACCGTCCTGATGTTCTGGATATGGCGCTTCTGAAGGGTGTAACTTGAAGGGTGTAACAACCTTACGGTTGCGCTCCTTGGAGATAGTCCATGAGCTGGACTCTGACCACCGACCTGTAGTCATGAGACTCGGTCCTCCGTCCACTCCTCAGCCACTTAAGAAGACGGTGGTGGATACAGCCATGCGCTGAGTAAAGCCTTAGAGGATGCCAACCCACCCCCTTTCCTTTCAGGTCGGACTTCACCCCGTCCCCGCAGGACACCGATCGAGCTGTAAATGCTTTCACGGCCATATCCAATCAGCTGTCAGTCGGTCGTCAAAGCAAGTCGAGGCGGAAGATCTTAACCGCTTTAGACGATGTTAGGGCACTTATTCGGGCTAAAAATGCCTCGGTCCGAGAGTACGATTCCAACCCCATCGAAGCCAACCGGGCCCGGATGCGTGCCATACAACGTAATATAAAGCGTCGTGTCGCGGAGGTCCGGGATTATCGCTGGAGTGACTTCCTAGAGGGCCTCACGCCATCGCATCTGGCCTACTGGAAGCTGGCGCGTACCCTTAAATCAGATTTCATGTCTGACATGCCCCCGCTGACCCGCCCCTCAGTCGCAACCCTAGCCTTCGATGACGACGAAAAGGCCGAGCTTCTCGCCGACACCCTCGAGAGCCAGTGGACTCCCAGCTCTCTTTCATGAGCTGGGTCATGAGCGAATCGACATGAGCTGGGTCAACACCCAGCTCATGTCGATTCGATCGACCGGGAAGTCGAGCGCAGGGCGTCCCTTCCCCCCCCCCCCCCACCAATTCCTTACCCCCTATTACCCAGACCGAGGTCGAGGACCTGATTAAAGGTCTTAAACCGAAGAGGGCCTCCGGCTTCAGAGCCGGAGGCCTTCTTCGGTTTAAGACATTTCTAATCGCGTACTTAAATGTTTACCCACCCAACTCTTCTTCCTCTTAATGGCCATCCTTAATGCCGCCATGACGAACTGACCCTTCCCCACTCTGAAGGAGGCCGACGTCATAGGTATCCCTAAGCCCGGAAAACCTCGTGACCATCCCAAGAGTTACCACCCCATCAGTCTCCTCAACTCCCTGGAAAAGATCTAGGAGCGCCTGCTTCTGGCAAGGCTTAAAGTGTTGTATCGTCCAGGGGTATTCTTATCAATGAGCAGTTTCGTTTTCGAGCCAAACACTCTTGCGTCCATCAGTGCACCGCAAAACGGAGCACATCCTCACTGGCCTCAACAAACCTAAACCCGTCTACACGGGTGCCCTTTTCTTCGATGTCGCGAAGGCGTTCGATAAAGTCTGGCACAACGGCTTGATCTACAAGCTTTACCAAATGGG
Organism: Phalera bucephala; assembly: GCA_905147815.2. Lineage (NCBI taxonomy): Eukaryota > Metazoa > Arthropoda > Insecta > Lepidoptera > Notodontidae > Phalera > Phalera bucephala. Next base: position 16,872,600 of record LR990613.1, read on the forward strand.
TGTGCCGGACAGACTCGTGCTCATCTAACGAGGCTTCCTGTTAAATCGCGCCTTTCGGTATCACGTGGAAATGACGCGCTCTACTCCCCACTCCATACAAGCTGGTGTCCCACAAGGCTCAGCTCTCTCCCCACTCCTATTCAGTCTTTACACGAATGATATTCCTCGTTCGAGTAAGGTGCATCTAGCCCTATTCGCGTATGATACAGCTCTTTATGTCTCGCATAGGAAAAAAGGTTGCATTACCAAAAACTTTCAGGCAGCCGCCCACACCCTAGGGGATTGGTTCAGTAAGTGGCGTTTTGAGGTGAACCCGGACAAGAGCGCTGCGGTGTTCTTCTCCGGAGGTGCCACCCCGCGCCCCTCCCTCCCCTGAAGTAAACTCGGTCAAGTGAGCATGTTTGACATACCTATTTCCTGGGTCAAACAGGTCAAATATCTAGGGGTCACCCTAAACAATACCATGACCTTCGGACCGCACAAGCGAGTCAAGCGAGTCCGTAACCGAGTAGCCTTTGTGCTCTGTCGTCTTTACCCGACGATCTGTAAGCGGAGTAAAATATCCCTTAGGAATAAGGTGACACTTTACAAAACTTGTATATGGCCCATCATGACGTACGCTTGTGAGGTGTTCAGGCACGCCGCCTACTCTCACATCGATAGACTCCAAACTGTTCACTACCGTTTCCTCCGCAAAGCCGTCGGAGCCCCGTGGTTCATACGGAATGTAGATCTCCATTCCGATCGCGGTCTCGAACCTATTCGCGCCCGTATTAAAAAGGCGACAATCATAGAAGTAAATGAAGCGCTACATACGGCATACTGTCCATTTTTTTGAAAAGCGCCTGTGTGATCGAGGTCTTAACCTACCCTTCAGATAACACATAGTCTATTTGGTCAAGGTAATCTACTTATTTATTTACCGTCCAATAGCCAACATTACTATTATTGGGACACGAAACAGGGTCGCCGAGGGATATGCGCACACTGTCATGTGTCAAACGGTCTGTCCAATTGTTAAATGGATAGGCAACGTCCGGTGACTGAGTCGATAGCGCCGCCAGGAGTGAACTAAATCTGCCCACTGATGGAACGTAATTGAGAGATTACGGGATGGCACGGCTGTATAGTATATATACGAGTATATTTCTGGTATAACTATCTTAAGCCTAACGATACAGCGACACCACTAAAAAGCAGGAGCAGGAGAAATGAAACTTTATAATACTAAGGTTGGAGTGCTAATTCAAATACACATATTTTTGAGTTGTGCCCTTATATTATCATGCCACATCCCTTGCGAGGTATGCAAAGAGTCCAGAGTTTCAACAGGTTCTTTTCTAACCTAGGCCATTATAACTTCTGTCTAGTGATTTTATATTGATTGGCATTGTGTCTTACCATGATTTGTAAGTCATCTTAGCCCAATAGTGAGATAGTATAGACTGAATTCTTAAGTACGATAGATTGACATTGGCATTTTGTTTATATTTAGATTGTGTATAATAATCGTCTAGCAGTAATAGCTTATTTGGTAGCATGCTTTTCCTGTAATCAAAATGTGCAGGAACAAATTCCGGCTCACACCTGTCACTATTCCAACGAGGCAGAGATATCATTTAATAATAATGATATTTACCTAGTACAAATAATCCTCCCTAATAAAAGATTTTTAGTTGTTGTATAGCTCACTGTTGCGATAAATCATAGTGGCTCATAATGATTCATATCCATCGTGTTCCATACACGCAAATATTTGCCAGAGAGGAATTTCATAATTAGAGATTTATGCGTGAAAGCACATTGTAATTATGTAACGCGCAGCCATCCTTATTCCTGTGGTAAGCATTACGAGTAGAGATACCTCCTCTGTATATTGACATAGAAACACTTATACCCCAGGAAAATATTCCATTACACCAGGGTTTTTTACAATAGAGATAGGAAATTTTACTAATCAACTATCTATACAATATTAAAATAAAAAAAAACGTTTATTGAAGGCATCTTCATACTATAATTGTACATTAATGTTTTTTTAATTTCATTTAGATTAAAAATTATATTGAATTCGAATTTTAAAATGCGTTTGAGCACAAAGAAATGTTTGAAAAATGTTTACGTCCTTGTATGGGTATTACGCAAAAAGAACTGAAGATGTTTTGAAAAGACATTATGTAACATAGTAGGTAATTAGACTGATTAAAATAGTGCTACATATTAAAACAAAATTGGTTAAATGCTAAATAAGGTAATGATGTGGTTTAAGAACTTTATTTCTCATAAGAATTTACATTCACTTACTGAGAAACATAATTTAAAATTAAACTAAATTAAATTGCCGGTAGGCGTAGTACACAATAAATACCAAGCTAGTATGTAGAAACACTGATATACTCACTTATGTAAACACAACAACAGTGGGATCTTGAATATATAGTCATCATCACCACTATTTGTACTTACATGAGTTTGTTTGTAAACTAAAATCTAACAAGATTAATTACAACAGTACAAAATAGAACAAAATATAAAATTGAATAACTAAAATAATGTGGGTAATTGTTTAAATAGGATGGGTTGCGTTTGCATTGAGCCCGGTTGCAGGTAGCTAGTTCATTAAGGCCTATACCATATTGTGGAAAACACAATAAAACGAAAACGAAAAAATAATTATAAAAATTTGGAATTTGGCAAGTGATTAGTTTATGTATTGGTTATTAATGAAAAATCGCCTAAAATGTGTTTCTTTAGCAGATTTTTAAAACTACTTAGCGAACTTATTTCTTTAATGTCTTTCGGGAGCTTATTGTACAGTTTTGCTCCTTCAAACATTATGTTATTCTTTCCATAATTCGTTCTAGGTGGTCTTAGGCAGATATTGTTAGCCTGTCTAGTCATACGCTTTTGAATGTGCATTTTTTTCGTAAATACAATTTGTGAGTGGATATCTTTGGTAAGTATTTTCCTGATTAGAATGCATGTAGTATATTTATAAGTTTGAGCAATATTCATGATTTTAGTTTCTTTGTATATTTTAGTTGTTTGTGTTAAAAAGTCATAATGGAAAAGTAATTTAATTATTTTATTCTGTAATGTCTGCAGTTTTTTTAGATTAGTTTTTGCCGCCGTTCCCCATACTTCAATCAGATAGTCTATGTGAGGTTTGACCATGGAATTATAAATAATGTTTTTAACATGTCTTGGGATACATCGCACAATGCCACGTAGTGCACCTGTTAGAGAGATCAGTTTAGTCCGTATATTCTCTAGTTGCGGTTTCCATGTTAGTTGACTATCAAGAATTAATCCTAAATAGTTTACTGTTTCTATTTTATGTATTATTTCGCCATTTATGGTTAGGTTATTGTGTGTACCAAGTTTTTTATTTTTAGCAGTAAAAATTATATAATTAGTTTTCGATGTGTTTATGCTGAGTAAATTTGATTGAAACCAAATATGCAAAAGATCTAGATCACATTGTGCTTGTTCTATTATAGACTCAATTGAATGGCCCGAGTAAAACAAGCTCGTATCGTCTGCATATAATGTAATGTCTCCCTTTAGACCAATTTTATGTATGCTGTTAATGTATATTAAAAATAATAAGGGGCCAAGAATTGATCCTTGGGGAACGCCGCAAGTGACTATTTGAGATTCGCTTCGATGATTATGGAGTTTGACAATTTGGTGCCTATTGTTCAAGTAGGACCTAAAAATTTCGTAAGCATTATCAGAGATACCTATACTTCTTAACCTCAATAAAAGCAGATCATGGCTAACCGTGTCGAATGCCTTCTTTAGATCAATAAATATCCCTAGAGTAATCTTGTTTTGGTCAATGTTGATTTCGTTTTTGTACAATATCATTGCAGATTTAAGCCGGATCTTATGTTTTTCAATGCAACAGTTTCATGGCTGGCAAATTTCAATAAAATGTGTGTACCTAAGTTTAAAGTAATATCCGGAGTAAGAATAACGTTATTACTTTCTTTGACATACGCTAGCAGTGCCTATGTGATTGGTAATAATATTATTATCACAATAATATAAATACTGTTTCATATATCATATTTATTCTTAGCAACTTGAGATAATAGGGTATTTACTGCGAGGTATATTTAAAGGGCTTTGTTACTTTTTGGATACATATGCCGTTTTCAAAATGTACTGAACTGTATTGAGCTACTACTCCCCGATTTAAGATGTGGTATCATGAATATGTATAAGTAGGCCTAATCCTTTACGGTATTATTACATTTTGACTTCCAATAACGTACCTATATCACACATAGTCCAAGAGCCAGAGATGAACAGACCTTCGTTATTTTAAAATTCGTTATAAAAACTGAAAGTCCTCCGTTAATGACCCTAACACAGATAAAAACGATACCTTACTCCGGTAAGACGGAACACACTATTTCGCTCGCACCCGCTTGCATATATATACCTCGCGCTCGCACCTACGGTAGACTTTCAATGTGTCAGACAAGATGTAAGAACTATAGAAACTGTCTGATTGCTGAAAAAACATCTTTTAATAGTTCCTCAAGTAAATTATAAAAAAATCATTTAGTATACTATAACGAAAGTATAATCACAATTTATTATAATTTAAGGGTGTCTGACAAGGAGTTGCAATCATACTAAGTGTCTGATAATGTACGACATGATTTCTAATATTATTCCAATAAAATATATAAATAGTGAGCTTTATACTTTAACGAATTGGAGGTGCAATTTTATTCACCATTGCTACCTGTTGCCACCATGTCAAAGCCACCATGATCCAAGTCGTAGTCGGGGATCGTTTTTACTGGTATTGGGGACATACACAGAGAAACATTCAGCTTATGTAAAATAACGAAGGTCTGATCGTCGCGGGCTTTTGCTCTAACACACAAATTACCCCATAAAATATTCACCGCTAACATTGAACACTAAAACCGTAATCGTATACCGAAAACGTTTTAGTAGCCACGTATCCGTATAATTTACGATACCAATTAAAGGGAAAAAGAAAAAAAGATTTTCTTAATTAGATGCCAAGGTGAAGATAACTCGCTTCGAGCCAAATCGTCAGTTTGTTGCGTGACTAACCCAAGATTTATGACTTAATAGGCAAGTCTGCGTTAAGTAGGCCCTAGATAAGGGAGGTTTAAGTGATTGTCGGCGTTCACAACAATCGTAATTACTTGAAACTGCTATCTTCGCTCAGCCACACGCGGTCTCTTTCATCGCCAAACTTGAATTGCGCTAATTGCTTCCCAACGCTGTTTCACAAATCACTGGTTTCAGTACGAGGTATTTTGCATTCGTATCGAAAAGATTTTTATTACAAATATGAATGATTTGTGCTCAGTTATTTGAGCAAAATAAAGTAGTACCTTATATCAAAGATAAAGAAAAACATGAAGATGCCGAAGACAAAAGTGGTCAGTAAAGCTATAACATAATGTATGGGCGTCTTGTAGTACGTATTACCGGGCGTGATGATTATGTAAAGATACTTACATGTAAGGTAATGACTGTTTTTCCGGAAGAGGATCGCAGATGGGGGAGCCATAAGTGTGTACCTATAATTCGCCGAAGTATTGTTGATTCTGAAGTGGCAGGAATCATGCCCATACTTCGCACGCTCATATGCCGACTTACAGTGGGTTCACTGCAGCTCTTCTTCAATCGTCTAAATTTAACATGTTCAAAATCAACGATTAAGATTAACATATCGAGTTCTTAGATTTATGCCAATATTACACAAGAACTAAAACTATTCTATTTTTGATTTTCAAGTTCCTGACGTTTGAGTCCTTCTCGTGACCGTGGGTGCTGCAAAGCACAATTTATTTATTTCAGTATCACTCACTACTTAATTCATCATCACTATCTTTTATTATATGTATATGATAAATTTAGAGATCTAACCTACTTATCTTTATACAAAACACGGATACCGTTACACGAGACCCGAAACACCCTGATGAAAAGAATAAGTAAAGACAACGAAAAAATTTGATAAATACGGAAGATTTTTTCTGTTTTAATTAAAGGTTCTTTATACGTTCTTTATACGTATTGTAACTTCCTTTTAACAACGTCGATTCGATGTTCCAAGCTTAAGAATAATAAAAGAGGGACCATTGTAATATCCGACCTTTGTTCATCTGCTAAATCAACGTGCTTCTGCGTACTAAAGATTTGAAATATTATTCTTGTACAAAAATAGTAAAACCATGCATGTATATTCACACTATGTTCATAGCGAGGTAGGTTGAGAGAAGAGTTAAGGCAGACACAGTCCATACAGAAGTCTTTCTAGCTTCCTTGACTCTAAAAGTTAATCTCATGGCCGCTCGCCAGTTCTGGAGACTCTTGACTTATCAATCTAATAGTAGAAACACATTTTTTTTGTCCTGCGTGTCCAATATATTAATTCGTTCAAAATCTTACTGTATAGGGCTGCCGCGATTTTGTAGCGCATCTGCCATGTTTGCCAAGGCGCGAAATGAAGATTTTTACCATAATCAGAAAGCGGGCCGCCTCACTCGGGAGTAGAATACGCGAAGTACTAATGGGATTCTTAACGTATTGAGCGAGCGTTGGGACACCGCCTTTAAGGCTTCTGCCTTGGCTGAACGACTACCACATTAAGTGGTAGCAGGAACCAACGGCTTAAAGTGCCTTCCGAAATAAATGATTTATTATTATAATATTTTGTTTTGTAAGAATCGTAGCCCCACAGGATTATATTAGGATAGGATAGGATTTATTCCTGTGTTGTGGTTACGTTTACATGAATGAACGTAACACGAAAATTCACGCCTGATTTAAAAATAACAACTCCAAATAGCTCGCTGGGTTAGGAATCAAACCACAGGTTGCAGGTTTCACTAGCGCAAAAGGAACATTTCGAAAGACATTTGCTCTGTTTTGTTTTAGAAAGGAATGTTATGTATAAAAGGCAGGATCAATTGATGGTTTCTTAGTTAAGAAAATTGCAGGATTTATGCTTAAATGAACCAAACAATGGAGATGACCTTCTATTAGGTTTCAGAATAGGAAATCTCCAGAACAGAACCAGAAAGTTCAGAAGAGTCCCTTTAGCTATTTAGTACAAAACAAACTACATTTTTTCAAACATACTAACAATTGTAGTAGCTACTCGTGTAAAAGTTAAATTACCTATAATAGTTTGTTCTTATCTTTATAAATAGGGTAGATAAAAATCTTAACGGAGTTTGCGTTATGCTCTACGATCAACGAAGTCGGTGAAAAGTATCTGCATTTACATTTCCATTTGACATGAAGTTTTAACGAACATCCATCGTTTAAGCTGACAGCTAGAATGGGATACAATTTCGTAAGACCAATTAGTGAGTAATACGGAGTCCCCCGTCCGATGTTACAAGCTATAATTGGAGAAAATTAGAAGGAATAAAGATATTGGAGAAAAAATCATTTGTAAAAAAAATCAATGTGGGTCGGGTTCGGTGAAACAGTTTAAATGTGTGATTCACCTTTATGATTTTACTTTAGCTCATCGTCATTATCAGTCGTAAGACGGCATTATGAGATCATTACAGGACATAGGGTTCCCCAAAGATGTCACAATTACCTACTTTCTTTCTTGCTTTCTAGGTTTCAGCAAACAAGTTAGTATTTATTCGTGTCGTAATTTCCTTTAAGGTTTGATCAAATAGCCGATGGAATGCGACGAGAGCGAGCCAGAAGTAATCGTCTACGTTCGGTCGTGGCGTTTACCGCATGTTTACCGTCGCGCCGAGCGGGGCTGCGCTGTGTGACGTCTCCTGTACATTTCAGTACATTACAATAGAGGAAGCATTTACAAGGTTATATATTTGCACTGCTTACACTTATGTCATGTCAGTGATAAGAAAGGGGACAAATCCATCATTACCAGTTACACCCTTGTACATTTTTTTGGCATTAATGACATAGACAATACACCATACTTGTGTTTTCCCATAGATGTAGTATTAGTACTCTCCCATATAACTGCGAAAGCTTTATCGATGAAATCATTTTGTATACTATAAGCTGAAAATTAAATATTTTTTACAATACAAAATATCTCATAGTACCTATTATAGATGCGTAACCTACTTAAGTTTTGTAGTAATCAATAATAGTAATTCTATCTAGCTATTGACAATCTAAGGAATCTTGACATTCACTATATAATAATTTTAATCTCTGCCTACCCCGCAAGGGATCTGGCGTGATGATATGGATAGATAGATAGAATAATTTCAATTTAAAAACTTCTTTTAAAAACAAGCTTTTATAGCAAAAACACAACGGAGACTGACAAATCAAGACAACATCAAGACAAATGTAACGAGCCCCAACACGTCAGGGTTATGTTGAGTAGTTGGGTATTTCTGTTGGTCATCTTCGCATCCATCATGAAATCGTGGACACCATCCGGGTCTACAGAACTCGTCAAGAGAAATCGAACGAGCCCAAACACGGTAGGGTTATATTGAGTACTTGTGTGCTTCCATTGGCCACCATTCGGCTACATCATCAGACCCTAAACACCATCTGGTTATATAGTACTTATCAATACCAATCTAACCAAACATGAGGGGGTTACGTTGTATAGTTCACATGTTCCTATACCCACCTTTCGACTCCATCATCCGACCAGCTCCATGGTACCATATTATTACATTGTCATCAACTTACATACGTATGCCAAATTTTAGCTCAATCAGATACCCGCAAATGCTTACAAAATGGATTACAAGATTTGAACCGGAAAGACAGACACACAGACAGATAGATATACGAACATTGTAAGTTAAATAAAAGCTTGTAAAAATAAAATTGAACGTTTCATAACGTTTTTATTTGCTTCAATATAAGCGCGAACAAAATATATAAGAAAAAACCTATTGCAAAAAATGACATTAATTTAAAAGAGAACAATTGAGTTATGCAGAAACAAAACCAGCAAATTAGCAACATCCATATCGATCAACATGGATGTTGCTAATTTTCTTACACCTCTGCCACCCTGCCGGGAATATAGGCGTGATAGCGTTGCTATAAGAGACTAGCATCTCTAAAGATCTTGTGGTAATGTACCGACGCCTATTAACTGGAAGGACAAATTGCCCTTCAGAAGCAAAACCAGCAACATACATATCGATCGATATAGATGTTGCTGGTTTTGCTTTTACATGACTCAATTTGAAGATAATTTTACATTGAAACTGTTACTGGTTGTAATCCTCGCTATTCGAGTCTAACATCGAGGCACTCTTTTGTAAAATGTTTTCAAAAGGTGCGATTACACTGAATTCAACTCTAATGTGCTCTTAGTATTGCATGAAAACTCTATTCATTTAGGCTGCAATATCTGTAGGCATACTAAAACAAAAAAAACATACGTTAACAATTACATAATTACCAATTTTCGAAAATGCTATCGATATCGATGTAAGTTTTCTTATCATTATGACTAATCTCTTTGGGAATACGATTATTTTAAGATTCTATCTAAATCATTTATGCTCAAGGAAAACAGTCAATCTGGTGTAGTTATTATGCATCTTTATACTAGTTTCATCTTTTTTAGAAAATGCATTTTATCTTTTACCATGATATAGTGTCCCAAGTCACCGGCCGAAGCTTACATAATTTAGCTTCATCTGCTTTTCTATTATTATTGGTATTTTAGTTGTGTGGCACCATGTTTTCACAAATATTTTAATTATATATCTTTTTATTAATTGAAAACAAATTAAAAGTCTCCAAGAAAACAGTCACTAATCAAACAAATATTAACCGATAAATTTTAGTGGAGCCTACGTCAAAATTACAAGTCATAAATTTTGAATAAAAAAGAAGTTCGAACCATGTAGAAACAAAGATTTTTAAATTGGTTACCTAAATGGTACCAAGTGTCCAGAAAAAGTGTACGGCTGTGATTATAATCCATCTATGTTTTTAAATCCTACCTGTATGATTACAACTCCCTACGCCGCGCCACCGTCGCGCTCCCGTCGCGCTGCCTCGCCACATAGCGGCGTAATATTTAATAAGCTTATAGAAACAGTAAAGTTTGTACACTAACATAAAAGTGCTATAGTGTATTGTTTATATTTGAAATAGGCTATTTACTATTTTTTATTTGATACCCACATAAATAAAATTTATTTTTTGTACAGTAAATTTAAATACTCTAGGTCAAATTCACAATTCAAACGAATCTCCATCAGTGAAAATCCATCAAGCCGCTTAGGCTACAAAGCGCGCTAAGAGAATAGACATCTATACGTACATACATACACACGGAAAACATTACCCTCCTTTCAAGGCGAAGGAAGGGAAAAAGGGATTATTGATAACGTCCCCGACTACATTTCCCCTCCCATTCCTATAATTTTAGTCCAGGATGAGCAATTGTGTGCAAATTAGCAGCGACAACCCGCGGCGAGGGACTGAACTGCTCCCGCTACATGCGGATTAACATTGCGGCTGACGCGTTGCTCGTGTTCACTGACCCACAAATTGTAAAATCATTAAGTCTCATCCCTACGATAAATAGACAGAGGTAGTATAGGTAAATCGAGGTCTGGAGTGATATAGATAGATAATGTCACATCCCTTCTGTTATAGACAGTCTTACATAATATGTCGTCGTACAGACATTCGTACACACATTCTAAAAATAGTACCCTTAATTTGGGAAAGACTATACTTTTAGTTTGGCATGATCAATTGTGTGCAAATTAGCAGCGACAACCCGCGGCGAGGGACTGAACAGCTCCCGCGATAGACGGACTAACTTTGCAAGTGACGCATTGCTCGTGTTTACTAATGTAAAAATTGTACAATTATAATGTCACATGCCTACTATAGGTGGAGAGAACTTCTTGTGAAAAGTCTCTATATTGACATCTCTTGTATCTTCAAATTTGGCGTTTATGTATGTTAAGTAATGAGATTTGAACATACATTAATAAAAAAGCGTATTATACTTATACTAAGTGAAACATGTATAATTTGTAACATAACATTTCATTCAGTGTCTAAATTATTATTATAGCGTATTCTTCGGCTGGCTGCCACCTCGCAGTCATTTAGTTAAAATGGCAAAAAGCATTACTTTTTTCTAATAATGCCATAAAATGCGTGAAAAGTAAGTAGGTGTGTATTACACCAAAGTTTGTTTTTTTTTTTTTTTTTTAAATTAGTCGCTCGACACTAGGTTATATTCCTATGTCGAAAGTTGATTTAAAGATAGAACTTCGCAAGCACAAATACAAAATATCAACTTATCTCTTGCGAGGATCGACTATTTAATCGTGTGAACTTATGCTCAAACCAGACGAAGCCGTGCGAAGTGCCGCAAACTTTTTTCGTCAGTATGTCTTAAAGGAATAATTATCGTCCTCACGAATAGTTAGGACCTTCATAATAAAGTTCCATTCCACAGCCGCAGCCTTTCAATTTTAATTTCTGTACTTAATATTTTATAGTTGGCGATTTATTGGGCCCGTCCCTTCTGATGTCACCAGACAAAGTCGTTTAATTGAATGTCATGACACTGTCAAGTTATTACTATCAAAATAACTCACAGATTTGGGCATCATTAAAATAAATTGACAATGAACTAAAAATGCCATTTCATTTTACAGTCACTTTTAACAGAAACCCGATAGTCTGTAGAGGATACTTTTATCAAAATATATAATTAGTTAATTTGGAATAAGAATTCTTTTCAGTTCCAAAATATACATTAGTATATAATAAAATAAATAAAGTTTTAAATATCCATACTGTCACTTTTTTAAAGTAAGTTAAAATGCCCAGAATAGCTTCACTTGTCTTATGAAGAAACCGAAAACCTTTTTAAGCCTTCTGTTTTATAAGCACGAAAAAATATGATCATACGTACAAATGTATTACACATGTTCATACATGCGCACACATCAACGCATACATACAAACACACACATGAACACGCACGCACGCATGTACGCACACACGCACTCACGCAAACGTACATGTACACAGACTTGCACACTCATTAATATTACTTTTTTATGCATGTTTTATTTCAATTTCGTTTTTTATGCAGTTACTAACTTCTGCTGCTGTCATCGTTTTTCAATTGAAATTTGTAAACATTCCTGTTTTGATCTTAATAACTATTTTTATTTTAATTTAACGGCATAACAATACACCTAATTTACTTTACGGATGAAATAAGATCAGGAGTTTTGAATCATTTATGTGTACAGTCATATAAAATCGTCGTAACTGTAATACTCATAGGTAATTCAATTTCCTTTTAGAGTGACCCCCTTTATACAATCCATCCTAAAATAACATAATACGAGAGGATAAAGGCTTATGGTAATCGGTGGGATGAATTTTACATTGTTAATCAATATGGCGGACCGTTTGGGCATATTGATTTACTGGCTTGCCTGCGGTATAAAAATAACTGAAAATGTCACTTCATTTGAAAATTTTACTAAGTTAGTTTTTGTCCACTGTCTCGTTGGTCTAGTGGTGCAAAGAACAGATGGTCATTACCAAATCCTAGGTTTGGATCCTAGGTCGAATAAAACGTTATTAGAGTTTTACCATCATGGAATTCTTAGTAGCAGACCAGGATTTGAAATTGTGCCCAGGACAATAGCTAACGGTCTCGCACTCTATTAAAGATTAAGATTAAAGATTATTTATTTCATTCTAAACAGAAAAATAATAACAATGCGTTCGTAAACAACTGCATTAGCGAGAGCTGTGTTGCAGCTGTTTGCGCCCGTCTCCTTAAACAATAAATAATTTTGTTTTTTTTTTTAACTATAGGTTCTATTGAACTATAGGTTAGTGATTTGCATGTGTGTGCAGAGTGTATGTGTGTGTGTGTGTGTGTTCGTGTGTGTGTGTGTGTGTGTGTGTGTGTATATGTGTGTGTGTGTGTGGTGCGTGGTGTGTGTATATGTATGTGTGCGTGTGTACATGTACATATGAATGCAATTTGTATGCGTATGACTTATAGTATAGTATACATCTTATGTGTTGTGTTTAGAGTTTAACATCGAACATGGATAAAAATATTATGTTATTAAACATTCAGTATCATCATAAGAGAGGTCTAGAAGCCAGTTAAATATTTTATGTTTACACTCTCGATGGGAGAGTGGATAAATATTTAAGATTTTATTCACACTATTATATACTTTAGAGCTCAAAAAGTAACTATGACGCCTGGCAAGCTGAAGTCTACACGGATGAGTTTTAAATCAGGTTCAAACAGTAGTTTGGAATGTTTACGTAAAATTAGGTTTAGAATAAATAATTTCCTCACAGATAACATCTTACATAACGAATAAAGGTCATAAGTGGGAAATCTTATTGGTTTGTATAAGAGTACTTTGAGTATAATTCTTTGGGCTCTTTCCAATCTCAAGAACAGAGTCTTAGCTGCTCCACCCCAAGCTGTTACACAATAACACATAACTGATTGTACTAGTGTATAATACACCGTTTTTAGTGTTTGAATATCAGTAACATGGCGCAGAGTCTTGAAGACAAAAATTAATTTACGGGTACGACTGATAAGAGATTCGATATGTGACTTCCAACTCATAAGACTATCAATTATAACACCCAAGTATCTTATATCACTTTCACGTGACAAAGGGGCACAATTACATGAGTGAGAAGGAAAGTTTTGGCAGTAATGAGCAGAAATCGATAAAGATTGAGGTGGAAGTGTTCTTGTGCTGGCAGAAAAGGGAATGTATTTGGTTTTATCTAGATTTAGGGTTAATAAGTTAGCTGAGAGCCATTTCATTACGGTATGCATTGCAGATTCAGCAAGCAGCCTCACTTCACTCCAAGAATCTCCAGTAATTAACAACGCAGTATCATCAGCATAAGTCAATATTTTGCAATTAGGTACGGATAATTTGCAGAGATCATTCACATAAAGCAAAAACAATGATGGACCGAGCACGCTACCTTGAGGCACGCCGAATGTAAGAGGCAAATCCTGACTAACAATATTTCCAATTTTAACACATTGGGCCCGGTTACTTAGATAACTTGTGAATAAGTCAAGAACGGAACCTCTAACACCAATCCGCTCAAGTTTACGCAACAGAATGGGAACAGAGACAGTGTCGAAAGCCTTTGATAAATCCAAGAAAATACCTATCGTTTTACGTTTATTATTCAGGTTATGAATAATTGAATCACAAAGTACTTGAACAGCGTCTTCAGTAGATCGACCTTTCTGAAAACCATATTGATTGGTAGCAAGGATGTTATTTTTATTTAAGTAGTTGATAAGTCGATGATTTAAGATTTTTTCCATTATCTTTGAGAAGGTTGTTAAAGTAGATATAGGCCGGTAGTTCTTCACATTATCTCTGTCCCCACTCTTATGTACGGGATAAACAAGTGCCTTTTTAAAAACTTTAGGAAATTGTCCTAAAGAGAAGCATAAATTAAAAATATGAGTTAAAATAGGTACAAGAACAGAACGCGCAGCCTTGACTAGTGATGACGATATACCATCCCACCCAGCAGAACAGCTTTTAAGTTGTAGAATAATACATTCAACTTCTGCATTGTCGGTGCTTAACAGAGTCACAGAATTTGGTTGACGCCAGAATTAGGAAGACGGTGAATTAGTGTTGGACAGAGGATTGTCATGGGCAGTGCTCGAGATTATTTTTGATGCAAGTGAGATACCGATATTGGCAAAGTAATTATTTACCCGATTAATAGAAACCATAGGGCTAGAGGATAAGGATAAGAGTTCGCTAGCTGGACAAGCATCAGAATTTAGATTAGCTACATTTTTTATCCACTTCCATGTTAATTTCGAGTTACCTTTGGCTTTTTTAAAACCTTTTATAACGCATGTATGTAATAATTAGGGTTTGATTGGAAGGATCCTTTTTTGTTTTTTTATAGAGATTATCCCGATTTCTAATGCAACGCAAAACATCGAGACTTAATGTCGTGGACGGAAAGTGAGTGACATAAGTACACCTATCACCTCTGCCACCCCTACTTATATAATACTTATATTAAGTAAGCGTTAAATACAGTGTTTTCGAAAACTTTGTATATGAAATAAAAATATTTTTTGGATTTTATACGGCCAGGGTGGGCGAGGTCATTTTTGGCGACATTAGCAAAAATAAAAATATAATTCAAAAACTATAGCAATTTTTCAATTGAAATAGAAAGTAAACGACTTCATGATAATGACGTGTTTATTTAAAGTACACATTTACAAAGTTTATCACCTAACACTTTTAAAATTCCTACCTCAAACATACGGACCCGAAAAATGCAAAATTTTTTTACGCAAACAAATGTTTTTAGGAAAATTTTCAGAAAACTCCGAGAAATAATTTATTGCGGTTTCTAATCGTAAATAACTAATAAATAAACCTGCACATATAATTTTAGGGCATCTAAACAAAGAAATATCTAAAAATACCTCGAAATCTACAAAAAAAATTGCGTAGATTTCGGCCTAGGTAGACCGTGAAAAACGAAATAGTTTATACAATAATGTAAAGGTGTATGACCTATTTTTTTGGCAAAAATAGAAAGAATACATCCTTTTTTATTATTATACACTATATACATAAATATATACAAATAAACGTTTATTTTACGACATTACAACCTAAAATCACCAAAAGGTGCGTACCGTAGATAAGGTTACCTTTCCGTTGAGAATCTCAATAAAACACTGTTTATCACTTACAGTTTTAACTCCCGATAATATCATGTACACAAACGTTTTACTAATACATTCTAACAAGAATTCATATATGATTCGTTCATCAATAACAATAACACATTTTATTGGTTTACACTCACGGCCCTTGACAGCCTCGTAGCGGGCACGCGCGCTTATCGGATGTTTACGTTATTCATTCACGATGCCACTAACACAGACTACAAGTATTATACATCAACAGAACGAGAATAATTTCCTCTACATTTTGTTAAAACATTGTCTATGGCTACGATTTAGTGTTGAGCCACAAAATCGATTAAAAATGGACTCGTATTGAATGAATTCATAACTTCCCAAGTTTACTGGGTAATGATGTACGTATGAATTCATACGTTCCCGACTCAAGAGGGCAAAAAAACTGAAGAAATTTCTAAACTATTTCTATAAAAGCTTTAGCTTTAATGAGGTGCTAGATTCCAGATTAAAGAACATATCGAATCGTTAAACCTGGCCCACATAGTATGTCGTTATTTAAAATCATACCACAACTGTATTAAACTGAACAAAATATTACGTAACTCTCTTTCCAATTTGTCTGTAATGATTTCCAAAGGTTGTACCAATTATAATAACGTTGTCCGCTCCTTTGCCACCGTCAGTAATATTTACCCAACAAATATTGAAATCAAATACATTTTAAATCGTTGTAAATTGGAATTCCTTGGTAGTTTCACGGACTATTTATTAAGTTTATAGTTTCTGTGCTTACTGTAGAAGTTTGGAGTTACGACGAATTGCATAATTGATCTACGAATAACTTGTATATAGCAAAAGTCCAAATTAAGTTGGCGAAATTCTAGTACTAAAATGTGTTCGAAATAATTTAATGTGAGTTAACGATGAAAATGAACGGGAATATTTTATGGTGGATATTTAAGGCTATCTGCGTCAGAAGACTTACTTACACAATTTATTATATTCATTTTTTTTATATACTATATGGTTTAGAAAGGTGTATTATGTGTTAGTAGGAGAGGCTTTACCTTTAGTTACATCTTTGTAAACATTATGGGATGCGATAAAGATTGAAGTATTGAGTACCTATAAGCATATATATAAATTTAAAATGATAATTTAGCTCTGCTAATTATATATTTTTCACAAATTAGGAAAACTATATGAAACCCAAAATCCTTTCAAAGAATAGCCATTTGACTGTTTAAAAAAATGATGTGGTAGGTTCTCCTTGGGCGACCTTTTCTGTCGCTTCCACTCACATTTTCTCGATCTTCCTTTTTTTTTATTTCGAAACAAAATCGTGGTCCCGCACTAGAATTTATTTGTGTCGTGAGTGCGTTTACAAACATGAAAATTTGCATACACAAATACCCTCCTTGCGTCGGTTTCCTCATTACTGAGGGTCGTGGTTATATCTTAGACAGCAGTTTTCTGCGGATGATGAGTCGCCATCCACTCCTATCTGTAGCCGAGTGAAAAGCATCGTGAACCGTGGTATCAAGAGCTGTGCGAATCTGATACGTCCAGCGTGTTGGGCTCTTTCCTCGTGGTCGCTTGCCTTCAATTTTACCGGTGACCTTCAGTTTTTCGAAGTTGTCACTGTCTTTCCTAGCAATGTGACCAAAATACTCTAGAACCCTGCGCAGGCAAGTAGTGGACAGTCGAGTTTGGATCTTGAGTTCAGCTAGGATTGTCACATTAGTGTGGTGTGCTGTCCATGGTATACCTAGCATCCTTCTCCAGTACCACATCTCAAAGGCCTCAATGCGGTCAAGGTCAGCCTTCTTGAGGGTCCATGTTTCGGCACCGTACATAAATATGGAGAACACCAATGCTCGGACTAAGTTGCTCTTGATGTTGGTAGAGATGTTTCTGTTTTTCCATATCTTATCCAGCTTTAACATGGCGCCTTTCGCGATCCCGATCCTTCTGCGAATTTTCATCTCACAAGAGCCATTGTTGCTTATGTTTGAGCCCAGGTATACAAAGTTGTTTTTAAATTCCAAATTGAGTGTCCCACTGAGCTCCAGCTTGCCTGAGCGATCAACGATCATAGCTTGGTCTTAGATCTGTTAATTGCGAGGCCGAGTTTCCCACCAGTGCGCTCCATCCTGTCCAACAAAAGGCACATCTCGGCTTCGCTTGCTGCAAGAAGGGTGGTGACGTCAGCGTATCGCAGATTCGAAATCTTACGTCCTCCAATAGTGATGCCACCATTCCAGCCGTCGCATGTTTTCCTCACGATGTATTCGCCGTATATGTTAAACAGGATGGGTGATAGAATACACCCTTGTCGGACACCCTTCTGGAAAATGAACAGATCGGATGCAGTCCTATCAACTGTCACAAATCCCTGGTTGTTGTAATATAGGGATTGTAGCAGTGCGGTGAGATGTTGAAGTACACCCAATTCCGTTAAAATATCCCACAAGCAATTCCAGTCGACACAGTCAAAAGCCTTACTATAGTCGACGAAACACATGATGACTGGTGTGTCAAACTCGTTACATTTCTCCACAATTAGCCTGACGTTTAGTATTTGTACAAATACTCAGACCGAAACAAATAATTGTGGCTCTCACAAAGATTTGTCCAGTGCGGAAATCGAACCCACGACTATTCGACCCAATGCGTTATCTACAGCGCCAAATCGTCCGTCAGCCTTTTTGTAAGTCATCTGACACTCATCTTTTTCGCATATCAATACCAATCCAGCTTACATAATTCGTTAGAATATGCTACTTAATTACATATCAAAAGTAAGTTATAATTTAAAAAAAATGTAATATACATTAAAAATAGCAGTGACAGCCTAGTGGTTAGACTGTTGGACTGCAAAGTCATGGGTCTCGGGTTCAAACCCAGGCACGCACCTCTGTTTTTTCGAAAGCATGTGCATATTAAAAATTAATTATCACTTGCTTTAACGGTGAAGGAAAACATCGTGGGGAAACCTGCATGCCTAAGAGTTTCTCGAAGGTGTGTGAAGTTCGCCAACCCGCACTGGGCCAGCGTGGTGGACTATGGCTTAAAACCCTCCCAGTTTGAGAGGAGGCCCGTGCCCAACGGTGGGACAGTTTCTTAACAGGGCTAAAATTATTATATTAGAAATAGCTTTTTTTTTTTAATTAGCCCCACACTAGGATTTATTCCTGTGTCGTGGGACGTTTACAAACATGAAAATTCACATACACAAATACCCAGACCGGAACAAATAATTGTGGATCACACAAAGATTTGTCCCGTGCGGGACTCGAACCTGCGACTATTAGACGCAGTGGGCAGAGCGGCTTAAAGCTCTTAACCACTGCGCTAAATCGTCCGTCAATCAATGTGGAATCAATTCAGTTATGGAGTTAGAACAAACTACTTTCAGGTCTTGCATTCATTCGGTTACTCCTTCTATATGTACTGGTAAAATGTTACTGTGGTTTGGTTAAAACTTATATTGATTCAGTAAGGTTGAAGTAAATAAATAAATAAACACCGTCACGGCTATATTCCCCAAGTGGGGATGGGAGAATAGGTCTACTCTATACACCCAGTTTTCGCCGGTGAGGTTAGGTCCCATGTAATGGAGGTCAAAGGGCGAGCCCATTGCCATATACGGCGCAACAATTCCAGACTCCAGACTGATATTGGAAATTTTGCGGTAACAAAACTACATTTGTCCGACTTAGGCTTTGAACCCAGGACCTCGTGAGCATATTATTCGCCACTAAACCAACCAGGCAAGTTGAAGTAAAAACTGTTTATTTATTTACGTAAAAAAAACTAACAGTGCTTAATATTATATGATTTTTTTTTAATGCGCCTAATCGTCCGTCAATTAAGAGCAATAGGCAATCTATGTAAAAATAAAACGCATATACCAGTTATTCTGATTAAAGGGAAAATAAAAGGATGTAGGTAAGTATCGAGGAAGACGTAAACTGTCTTACCATGACCAAGAAGATCGTGTCTTATGTTGTGTCGTGGCCTGATGGACAAACCAAGACTCACCAAAACCGACGAGAATGTATGTGATGAATTATGAGAACGAACAAAGCAAACAGGCTTATAGAACCCTTTGAATACTCGCTTATTACCTTGCAAGAAATCCTGTGTGATGATATAAATTGATGTAAGAACATTTTAGATGAAAAGTAATCATAGGTCAGTCAAAGTCAGTAAGCATTCAAAAGTATTTCTGCTTGCTTACTAGCAAGCAGAAATACTAAGGCCAGTAGACCTTCCGTATAACTTTGAACAACCCAAAGTATGTGTGTCCCACAACTAAATAAAAAAGAGACTAGGAATCCCCATAAACAAATAAAATTTCACAAAAACATGTTCGACGGTTAGCAAGGGTCCGCATTATTATATAACTTTTTCAGAATTATTTGGGTCAGTGGATACGTGGTTTATACCGCGAAACTTGGTTAATAATATTTATTGACATCGGATATACCAAGGTGCTTTAACTTCCTTTGACCTTAGAAAAGTATCGCATAACTGATCAGAAGAAGAAGAAGAATTTAATGCTATATTTTTGTAATGAGATCGCTCTAAGGTAAAATAAATGTCCCTTACAAACTTCACTCCATTGTAAAACCTCCATAATTCTTCTCTTTTTGAATAGCTTGACTGATTTTGACGATTTTATTGTACTTTTGGGGTCATCTGTATGGTTCTTAACTATAGTTTGACCCGGTAAGTGATGATGTTGTCGAACTGGTGCTATGCCGCGGAAAAATGCTAGTTATATTAAAAAATCCACCACTAAAAATAAAAATCCGATGTTTCGAAGTCTCAGATTTCCAATCTTAAATTGACAGACGATTTGGCCGCTCCACCCACTCGGTCGAATAGTCGTGGGTTCGATTCCCGCACGGCACAAATCTTTGTGTGTATGTAAATTTTGATGTTTGCTAACACACCCAAGACACATAAATAAATCCAATGGCGGGGGCAACGTTGATTTAAAAAAAATTGTTCTAAATTTACCAAGCCAATGCTTAGCTTTTCGGTCCCACAACCGCAATTCTTGATTTATATTAAATTAAAAATAAACACCGTCACGCCTTTATTGCCAAAACGACGGTAGCAGAGGTATACTTTTTCCAGACCCTGTAATCGGACCCAATGTAATAGAGGGCAAGACGATTGGCATCATACCGGGCAAGATTCTACACTCCAGACTCAACTTAGAATTTTAATATTGAAAAAATTATACTTTGTTAAACCTGGGATTCGAACCGAGGACCCAGTGATTGCTATGCGTATTATTCGTCATTAGCCCAATGACGCAGCTATAAAATATAAATAAAAAAAACGTAAGCCCGTTTAAAGCTACTCGTGTGCAATTTGAAAATTCACTTTTGGAAATGAAAATCGTGAGACGCCGATGTGAAACTTTACAACTACTTTGGTAATTGCTCCAAAAGTTGGAAATGAAAAGACTCTCGGGCCGCGAAATTGAAATGAAGGATTTGGTATACCGAACCGGTTCTATAGATCAAGAAGAGAAATGCATTCAAAAGCTTGGTAGCTATACACGTGCCAGAATACTAACGCCTTAAAAATGACAAAGGTTGTAAGACAAAAATTTGATCAGAAAAAACGATAGTGTACGTTTCTTTAGTGATAAAGACACAAGAAAGTCGGATAACACACAAATGCACACTATATAACATTTGATTTTCCCAGCTATATTTATTTTTTATTATTAATTGATAATGGCCAACTGACTTACATCTGTAAAGACTGAGGAGGGTTCAGATGAAAATCAGCGCCTAGTACTTGTGCCTGACATTAAGCTGCTCTGAAAACCTATTTGGCTCAGCCATAAAACACAAACTCATGTGTATTTGTCTGTTACATAATTTTTCTGATAATGTTAATGTATAGATAACTGAGAAAATTAGTTATATAACATTCGATGATTGAATGGTTCAATTTTCGATCTGTATAGTTTTTATCTACTAAATATTGTGACCCTTGTACTGTGGCAAGTAAAAAAATTTCTTCTTTTCTTCTTTCTTTCTGGATACAAGTTAAATATCGCTCATCATCACATAGTTTCACGCGATTCCGAACTGACATCTGAGGTTACCGTAAAGTTGTCAAAAAAACGTGCTATCACGCTTAAGGTTGAACCGACGCAGCGCGACGGGTGCGCGATGGTGGCGCGGCTTAGGGAGTTGTAATGTACTGAAACGGGAGAAGCCACATAGCGCAGCCCCGTTTGCCCTCGGCGCGACGGCAAACGTCACGACCGAACGTAGCCGAGCGCTTGCGTCATGCTCCCGTTGCGCTCCGTCGGCTTTTTGACCAAACCTACAGTAGCGGTATAAATTAAATTTTTATATCAAAAAGAAAAACACATGTTTGTATATCTTGGATGCGCATTCAGTAAGGATGGAAAATACACCGCTGACATAGAGAGAAGAGTGAGTTCAGGGAACAGAGTGAATGGCGCGACGGGAAAGCTACTTGGGAGCCGGCACTTAAGCCGAAAGGCGCAGCTGGCCATACATAATGGAGTGCTTGTCCCAACGCTGTTATATGGCAGCGAAAGCTGGGTATGTAAGAAGGAGAATGAAAGTAGGATAAATGCGGTGGAAATGCGAGCTCTGCGGAAGATGTGCGGAGTGAAGCTGACCGACCGTATTCGCAACAGCGTAGTCAGAAAGCAAATAGGTATGAAAGAGAGTATCGGTGTAAAGATGAGAAAGGGTATGCTCCGTTGGTTCGGGCATATAGAAAGAATGTCCGAAGAAAGAATGACAAAACTGATATAAAATGCGAAAGTGGAAGGATGTAGGTACCGGGACGACCTAGACTATCTTACCATGACCAAATCGACCGGTTCTTATCTGAAGGACAAGTCAGGAGTCTCCGTAATCGGCGAGCGTGTATGAGACGAACTATGAGAGTAGAGGAAGCCAGAGAGGTATGTAAGGAAAGAACCTGCTGGAACTCTGTACTCTCTCCCTACCCCGTAAGGGATCTGGCGTGATGATATAAATAGATAGAAAAACACACACACATGTTAAAAAATACAATGTAGCCGTGGCATATTCATGATACACAAATAAAGTAACAATAAAAAGTGTAGATTTCTTTTGAAAAATTCCTAGTATCAGGACAAAGTCTGGAATAGTACCTACTTAGTATAAAGACAGTATATTCGCACTCTATTACATTGAGACCTAAAATTGCCCGGAATAGGTACATATGGGTATGCTCCGTTGTTCGTTTGGGCATATAGAGTGAATGTCGGAAGAAAGAATGATAAAACAGATATACAATGTGAAAGTGGAAAGATGTAGATACCGGGGAAGACCTGACTATCTTACCATGACCAAATAGGCCGTGTCTTATCTGAAGGGCATGTCAAGAGTCTCCATAACCGGCGAGCGTGTATTATACACGATAAAACGAACTATGAGAGTGGAGGAAGCCAGAGAGGTATGAAAGGACAGAACCTGTTGGAACTCTGTACTCTATGCCTACTCTGCAAGGGAACTGGCATGATGATATAGATAGGTGCATATGTGTACACAATTCTTCTGCCACCCCTGCTTATAAACTATATACGTAACGGTGTTTGTGTTTTTTATGGTTTTTACTTAAATTAATGATCGTTTCCTTGTTGGGTATTGTTATAGCACATTTGACATGTCCTTGTGGGTTCGCCCTTTCAACTTAATCTAATTTTACGAGCAATTCCTTTTTAATACCGTAATTGGAAAGGGAAAAGGGTATGGCGACGTGAGTAATTTACTTAATCATCTATCTATCTATAACCTCACGCCAGATCCCTTGCGGGGTAGGCAGAGAGTACAGAGTTCCAACAGGTTACTTAATCATAATATTGGTAATATACTAGATGCCTTTTATGGCTTCCATGGTTTGAATGTTTACTTGAAAATCCATTTGGCAACGTTTTGTTTAGTTTATTATAGTATACTGCTCCAATCATAAGGTAGAGAAGTTGCAAGTTCGCTAACTATACGGAACAGATCTGTGTATAAAGATTTACACGGGGTTTGGTTTAAGTCAAGCATATCCACGGTGCAAGAACAAATCTATAAGGGCGCAATATTTTTAAAAAGTAAAAAGGACAATCTATATTATCATGCCAGATCCCTTTCAGAGTCCCAACAGATGGTTCTATCTAGTTCTAGGTTAAAAAAGGACTAAGGTGGTTATAATAAACCACGAAGAAGACTTTTTGTGCATTTTCTCTGACGACTCTCGTTACGCCTAGCTCCTCAAATTCTACATGTATTAATTAAATAAACATCTACATAAACATTCATAGCTCCAAGCCCAATAAAACCCTCGTAATTCGTGTACACTATACACGAATTACGAGGGGTTTTTTTAAATGTATTTTTGAGCCATAATATCCACTGAATGTGCTTCCGGCTACTCGTGTAGGTACAATCATAAGACTATTTGACTTTGAATTAAACCAGCAGACCAATTATTGAATATTGTCCAATAATTTTGATGGCTATCTACTGCTATCGGCTATCGACTGCAGATATGGTGTCAGCGACCTGCATACAACGCAACTCGTACAATATCTTAAGAAATACCTCGTTGGTCTATTAGGCAATAATTCGGGCAGCAATCACGAGGTCCTTAGGTCAATTGCTAGACTTGAAAGCTTGGACAAAATGTGATTCTTCATTCTTTGTAATTTTCTCTGCCACCCCCCTGGGGAATATAGCTGTGATCGGTTTTTTTTAAAAACGGTTCGAAGCGTATTGGTAGTATGGCAGTATGATGATGATATAAATTGATGGAAATATTGTGTACTCAACACTTGCAATGTGACGTTGTAAACAGTTTTCCAAAAATGATAGGACAAATAAGTAATGACTATATTTCACAATACGAATGCGTGACACACAGATAAAATATTTATCAAGCAATTATCCTTTTCATTTAACAGGACGTCAAGATAAATATTTGCTGTGTTATACGTTTCTGTAAGTAATAGTTATTTGTCCCTATGCGTACCTCCTTACAGAACCCGTTTTATTTAAAAACTGGTTCTGGTGTCTGGTAGGTATGGTGGGTTAACTAATAAAAATAGACCATTAGTTAATATTATGTGTGTATTAAAATACTGTGTAAAACCAAATCAGAATCGATATCTGAATATTCATAATTTACCAGCAGAATGCAACCAGCTAAATTTGTATCCAATCAGTATCATACCTAGAAATGGTATAAAAATTTCTCTGAAAATCGTTTTCACCGCATAATGACACTTCATCTTCATATCTTCCAACTTATTTCACACATTGCAGCGATTAAGCCACCTCTTCATATGCGGCCACAGGCGACATGGCACTTGTGACGTATTTATTCCTTTGTTTGTTTTATAATGTTTTTATTTCTTCACTCGTCTCACACGGCATGCTGCCAGCTTGCTCGACCAACGTAGCGGTAATGTATCTTTGTCATTATGTACATTCGACTAAATGTACTCAATCTCGTAAAACGATAGGTACTCGTAAGTATTTGTTCACATTGCTTTCACTTAATCTAGTTAAAGTAACTACCCTTTTTACCACGTAAACGTGAAATATTAAAAGTGTTGAGTACCTACGGAGGAATGTTGAATGCTAGTGATTGCCCTTTTTTTATTTTGAGACGCGGAGGCGTTATGTCGTAGTCCTTGGTGCATCGACGGTCGGAGTGACCCGGCCGTCGATGCACCAAGCGTAACGACTACAAACCTTGCAGTGACACCTCCATGTTCGCTTGAGACGGGGCTACGGGGACGAACCACCTTCACGTGGCCCTGACGCGAGCTACCTTTCAGGTCCCTTCTAGATGTAAAATATCCTGAATAAACTAATTATAAGTTTATAAGTAACGGGACGGCAGCAAGCAGCAGCATTATTTTTCGGTGCCGTTTCTGTGCTTAAAAACTTTAAGGTATTAGTATTCTGGAAGTATTAATAATTTAATAACTGTTACTGCCTCGTTGGTCTGGTGGCAAAGCGCATCGCTTTGTGATCACGAGGTCCTGGGTTCATATCCTAGGTCGGACAAATGTAGTTTTTCTAACGAAAAATTCCCAGTATGAGTCCGGAGTCTGGAATTGTGCCCGGTATATGGCAATAGGCTCGCCCCCTATTACATGGGACCTAACATCGTCGGCGAAACGTGGGTGTACTCAGTACACCTCTGCCACCCCCTCTGGGGAATATTGGCGAGACGGAGTTTTTTTTTTTTTAATAACTGTTAATTTTTGTACATACAGTGATTAAAAAAAAAAACCGTCTTTAAATGCTACCATGTTTCATTAATATGAAGTTTGTAAAAAAATCTTGCATTTTATTCATTTAAACGAATAGACGGATACAGAAGGTAAAGACCTATACTCTTATCATTATCAAATGTTTTGTTGTTAACAAACAAACTTTTTGATCATGCTAATCTTACCGTGTTTTATTTTACCATCACTGTCAATCTAGTCTGGGATTAAATTTTATAAAACGGTGGAGGATGCAAGATAGGTCTGTGGGGAAAGAGCCTGCTTTGACAGTGTACTTTTTACATACCTAGATAATAGAAACACATAAAAAAATAACAAGAAAACCCTAAATAAACGCAAGGCCACAAAATTTTTAACACTAATTACAATTCAATTTTTTTTAGTCGGTTCGTACAAAATGTAAAGTAACACAAAGCTTTACCTATCGGCAACTCGGAGGTACAGTTTAATGACGCAATAAATAATATGACCTGCGTATATAAACAATACCTACCTAGGAAATTAGAAACGCAAATTCTGTGTACAGAGCCCCTAGTTCTGTATGATTTATGGTGTTTACTCAAGCGACGGCGTGTTTAATAACCCACTGAAAGGTATGTACGTATGTAAATGTGAGCAAAGCACCCAATTTACATAGGCAGGTAGGTACATGGTTATGTTTTACTTTCACGTCGCTACGCTGTAATATCGATGTTAAATTAACATTGCGTATTACGTTCTGTTTAAACTGTGTTTCTAATTTTAGATGTTTGAAATTTCTGGTCTTATTTGTCTACACTTTAATTTCAATTTTACTAAAAAATTGTGTGTTTTGTCTGAACTTTTGAATGACTAACGAAGGAGCCTGGGCCTAACTAACATTCCACTTAGAACTTCAGCGGGTAATGTCTCGTCCCTCGTTTGATGTACCCTCAAAACGGTTGTCATATAACAATTTAGGGCATCAGTTTGAACATATCAGGAGTGTGGAGACACTCCTGATATGTTCAATTCAATGTTCAATTCAATGATACTTCTTGAACTATGCTGTACTTTTACCGCTGCACTTTCAAACATTACTCTTCCACCCACGGATCATAATTATAGTTCTAACGAATCCCGTTTAGGTGACCATTTAAAAAAATATACCTAAATTTTCACTAGATCACGAAGACAGGCCAAAATGGATCTCACCGACAGGCTTCCGGCTGGTTCTCACAACTCATTAACAACTCACGACCACCTGATCTGCGATGTTCCTGGTTAATATAAACATGCAGAAATAGATGTTATATTAAACTAATATTAAAATAATTAAAATACAAGAATCGTGCAACCACCCAAGAAGACTGTCACTGCTGGGCAAAGGCTGTCTCTCACAAATTAAATTGAGTGGGACTAGTTATAGTTAATACTTACTACGTAAACGCAGTGCAGATTGAAGAAATGACACAATATCAAAATTCTTAAAAACAAATATTTTTGAAGTTTTTTCATTTGAAATGGGCTTAAATAAAAAGCTAGCTAAAAACGTATCAGACGACGTCCATGAAAACTTGGAAAGTGATATTTGCAATGACGTCGTAACCCTCGCTGTGTAAGTTCAAATAAAAACATAATATGCTAAAAAACTATCCGAAATCTGATGTGGGCACGATCCATCATACGAGGCGACAGGGGCGAAGGCTTGTCGACCCTAATCGAAACCCATACACATAATATAAGCTAGTATACCTTGTACCTCATATTTCGATACTTCCACTCGTATCCTAACGAGTTATATAGATAATAATTATGTATCGTTTATCCGAAGATAAAGCTATTTAAATTTTTAAGGGGCCCGTGACGTATTTTGCTTGTGTTTTTTCCTTTAAGCGTAATTTTCATTGTTTCTGTGGAGCGGGTAGTGACCCGTTCTTCCAATCTTATATGGTCGAGTAGAGTGATGCTGCTTCTCAAGTCATACTCGTGAGTGGGCTATGCTGGTGGGGACTGGTCTGGTCCTTTGACTAATAAAACCTGTGCTATAGTACTGTTAAATATTGTCTCGTTCGGCATCATACTGGAGCTATAACCCAATATTGTGTACGTACTCATTACATATTTAATAGTAAGCTTAGTTTACATTTCTTTCTATTATTATTACAATTACTTCTTACTTATCTAGTTGACAAAGTCTCTATTATGTAAATGAGTACATTTATGTTTAATTTATACTAAAGCACATCTATTTAGCTCATTCTGCACTGTTCTTTCACACCATATTTCATCTTTGAAGAGTCGGTGGTTTTCGTAGTCCGCTGCAAAGCTAGCGCAGAGACATGGACCCAATAAGTAGAGGTATCTCATTAACTATATACTGTTAATATATTAATCCAGCTAAGATAGCAAAACCCCTTTGTCACTCCAAAAGTTAGAAAGTGAAGGTATGGAAACTGTACCATGAGTTCAAAGCAAATCGATCAGTTGACTTAGCATACATACAAAACATCAACGTTAATAATAAACATGCCGTTGGTATTGAAGAGACCACGAGTGTTTTGCTCAATACGCTCATCCCTCACGATGATACGACAACCGATAGCGAACGTCAAAAGTAGAGCGCGTCAAGCGGCGCGTGGGCCACAGAGCCATCTCTTTCCCCTGCGTCTGATCTTCCATCTCGTGAACAATTCATGAACATTGTCCGAGCTCTCCTTGTGAACAAAGCCGGTGAAGATAAGATATGAAAAAGAATGATTAAAGAACTAGTCAAGAATCGGGTGACTCAATTTTACAGTTTTTAATCGATGTATATCGGAGGACATCTTCCCTAGAATGTGGCGTCGTGGATTCATACGTATTATTCCGAAGTGTGGTAACAAGCCACCTGATGATTTAAAGTCATATCGACCAATTGCCCTATGAGCGTTGCTGGGTAAGCTATTGTAGTCCCTCGCTGGCTACCGGGTGGGTCAACATTTAATCGGAAATAGTTTGAATGCGAATCAACTGTCAATGCTGCCCTTTCACTTAGGACAACTATCAGAACTACAGATTTTAAATACGTTTTCAGTGCTTTCGACAACGCATAGTGACCAATGCTATTTCTTAAGCTGAAGGTTCGTGGATGTTTTAGAAACTTCTACCTGCTTATTCAGTCGTACTTTTCACAAGGCACGACTAAACTAAAACTTTGTCACCATGCAGTGTCTAAATTGCTGACTATAGGATGCCCTCAGGGGTTTGTGCTAAGTCCGTATATGTGGAATTAAGGGTTTGATGATTTCCTTGAGATACCTTTGCTGTGTGGCTACACTTTAACCGGTTACACTGACGACGGACTTCTACTCATAGAATCTAACACTAGGGACGAACAAAGAAATATTTGCGGACACATGTCTGCATCATCAATAATCAATCTTAACTACACTACTAAATTGGGAATTCCTGTAATGGTAGCTGTAAAAATGTGTGAGAAATAAATACTTTAAATTAAAATCTTATTCTTAACATATAAAACCTGTAGGCGAAAAAGCCTAACATAGCTTTTATGCACTAACCAGAATATCAAGTCCAACTTAGGGCTGTCGTTTTAAAATTCTTAAAACCATATACGGAGCAACATACTTAGGCTGTATGTGTTACGGTGCACCTGTATGGGCCGACAGGGCCACGATAAGGGCAGCACAGCATACAGAACGGTCAGTACAAAAGCCCTACCGTTACTTGCGAGTTTGCTTACAGTAGATCTTGAGGGTTACAGACGCGCGTCAATATTTTGTTTTTTTTTTTTAAACGTAGCCCCACACTAGGATTTATTCCTGTGTCGTGGGTGCGTTTACAAACATGAAAATTCACATACACAAATACCCAGACCGGAACAAATAATTGTGGATCACACAAAGATTTGTCCCGTATTAGACGCAGTGGGCAGAGCGGCTTAAGCTCTTAACCACTGCGCTAAATCGTCAATAAAAAATATACTATTCCACTCAAGAAAACTTAAACACCGAGGTTCTATTGAATCGCAGAAGAGATGGGATACAACAACAAAGGGCCTTCACCTCTACCTGTTCTTTCCGTCCGTTCCGTTTGGCGAGAACATGGCTGGAGGTTGACCACTGTGTGGCTCAATTTCTCACCGGGCATGGCAACTTTAAGAGTAACTTATTCTATTTTAAACTGGTACCTTCGCCACTATGTGAGTGTTCCACGTCTAACGGCGAGTACGAACAATCAGCAAACCACGTTCTTTGAGATTGCAACCTCTGGCACAACGAATGTATAATTATTGTAAACAGTCTGCGAAATACGTCTGGGGTAATTTACTTCACGGATCTTGTAGAAACTCGGGATAATTTCCGTGAGTTCAAGAGTTTTTGCCATACCTATAACTGGAATCAAACATGAGGCTCACAACTGGGCTTATCCTTGTTGTAGTCTCCTTTTCTATGGCGGGTCTGCCAATTTTTTGTGTCCCCTGCTTTGCAAAGGAGGAAAGTGCAATTTCTTTTTCCTACTTTTCCTGTTTTTTTTTCTAATTACATTTTTTCGGGTTTCAAAACCTTTAAAGCATTTTCTGGCATACCCCAAGGTTCAAACCATAGTGTCATCTAAGGAGACCGTTATGGTTCCTGATTTGCAGGAGTTACAATGATGGGAATGTGTGGCGGGTATAGTACCAAAAAATAAAAATTATGCGGTCAGGGGCTCCCGTCCGGAACGAAGTTACTTACGTATATTTTGAACTATAAATCGACTCTTATTGATTATATTAGTATATTTTTGTCACTCCCCTCTCTGTGTTTCTCTCGCTCAGTCGGTCGACCGACTAGACCCACTCGCTAGCTCTTTCTCTCTCACACAAAGTACATACAATAATACAAATTACAAAACATTAATTTCTATAATATTTTCCTACACGGGTTTACAATTGAGGTTATACACCTGACCGCGTACAATGCTTGCTGCTTGAATCTCGATACTCGCACGCACACATACAACCGCATAACGCTTTTTCCTTACGTGACGATTTCTGCCAGTTCACTCTGCTGTAAGTCGCGTAAAAGAACTTCGTTCCAGTAATCCAGCTAAGCTTTATAGTTTTCTATCGAAAAATTCTCAATATCAGATCGATGCCTGGAAATGTGCCCGGTATATGGCAGTAGGGTTACCTTCTACGGCTTACGATCTAACATCGTCGGCGAAAAATCGGTAAAAAGTGGATGTACACAGTACACCTCTGCCACCCACGCTTGGGGAATATAGGCGTGACGGTGTTCCACCTCAGCTGGATGCGTGCAGCATACAGCCGGTCGTTGTGATGATTTGGCCGGATTCGATTCCCACACGGGATGTGTGTGAATCACAATCATTTGTTGCAGTGTGGGTATTTTTGTATGTGAATTTTCACGATTAGAAACGCACCCACGACATAGGAATAAATAATAGTGCGGGGCTAGTTTAAAAATAAAATACAGGCGTTTTTATAGAAAACCTAATCTGATTACCTTATAGTTATTTTGGTAAAAAACTGAAGGCACAGTTAATATTTACTTAAAGTTTTTTTCCGGAATATCACCGTAGTTCTATCCATTGTAACCTAAATAAAGACTTACGAGATTAACAAAACTCTTTCCTTCTTTTCAACTACATCCTTTACTTAAAATTCATGACTTTAAAAAACGCTCACCACCAGGGTCGGGTAAAACAAATTGCAACAAACGCACTCCCTTGTGCAATTAAGGGGATATTTCTGGATTGAACTCTATCAAGGCCGAGGAAATTTATCGGCTTGAATGTTCTGCATTATTTATAAATTAAACTTATGTATCAAATTTATTGTGAGTAAATAACGCCCGTCGCTACAGCGTAATTATTAACTGACTCTTAGCGGGCACGCGCGCTTATCGGATGTTTACGTTATCCATTCACGATGCCAATAACACAGACTACAAGTATTATACATCAACAGAACGAGAATAATTTCCTCTACATTTAGTTAAAACATAAAAAATGGACTCACCCATCGAATGAATTCATACGTTCCCGGGTTTACGGGGTAATGATGTACGTATGAATTCATACGTTCGAGAGGGCAAAAAAACTGAAAAAAATTCTAAACTTTGTCTATAAAAGCTTTAGCTTTAATGAGGTGCTACATTCCAGATTAAAGAACATATCGAATCGTTAAACCTGACCCACATACTCGTAGTATGTCGTTATTGAATATCATATCACAACTGTATTGAAGTGAACAAAATATTACGTAACTCTCCTTCCAATTTATCGGTAATGATTTCCAAAGGTTGTACCAATTATAATAACGTTTTCCGCTCCTTTGCCACCGTCAGTAATATTTACCCAACAAATATTGAATTCAAATACATTTTAAATCGTTGTAAATTGGACTTCCTTCGTAGTTTTACGGACTATTTATTAAGTTTATAGTTTCTGTGCTTACTGCAGAAGTTCGGAGTTACGACGAATTCCATAATTGATCTACGAATAACTTCTATATAGCAAAAGTCCAAATTAAGTTGGCGAAATTATAGTACTAAAATTTGTTCGAAATAATTTACCGTTACCGATGATAATGAACGGGAATATTTTATGATGGATATTTAAGGCTAGCTGCGTCAGAAGACTTAGTTACAGAATTTATTATATTCACTTTTTTATACTATGTGGTTTAGGAAGATGAAATTAAACTTTAAAGAGTGTTAGTAGGAGAGGCTTTTACCTGTTGTTACATATTTGTAAACATTATGAGGTGCGATAAAGATTAAGTATTGAGTACCTATAAGCATAAATATAAATTTAAAATGATAATTTAGCTCTGCTTATAGTTTATTTTTCACAAATTAGGAAAACTATATGAATCCCAAAATCCTTTCAAAGAATAACCAATTGACTGTTTAAAAAAAATTATGTGATAGGTTTTCCTTGGGCGACCTTTTGTGTCGCTTCCACTTACATTTCCTCAATCTTCCTTTTTTTTATTTAGAAACAAAATCGTAGTCCCGCACTAGGATTTATTTGTGTGGTGAGTGCGTATAAAAACATGAAAACTTGCATACATAAATACCCAGACCGAAACAAATAATTGTGGCTCTCATAAAGATTCGTCCAGTGCGGGAATTGAACCCGCTACTATTCGACCCAGTGCGTTATCTACAGCGCCAAAGCGTCCGTCAGCCTTTTTGTAAGTCATCTGACACTCAAATTTTTTTGCATATCAATACCAATCCAACTTACATAATTTATTAGAATATGCTAATTAATTACATATCAAAAGTAAGCCATAACAACATAAGCCCGCTTCACGTGCCATCCCTTGAAATACCTATTCCATTGATAAGGCTTAAGTCTTTAAAACGTTTAACTGTGATAGAACTCCTTGAAATAATCCCAAAACGGCCGCGTCACGGGCTGAGGTTTAAATTAACTTACTCTTAGTAACGTGGGCACCCCAACTCTTCCGTTTCAACTTCTGTCAACGAAAATGCTATTTAACGAAAGAATACTATGGTAATATATTTTTAACGAGACCGAAAGAGGAATTCTCGTTAAAATTTCTTGTTTCAGACGCGAACGTGGCAGAGCGTAATGGTCTGATGAACATTCCTTCTGAAAGATCTAAAGTGTCTTATATAAGAATAAATTAAGACTTAAATCGTCGAAGGACGCCGTTATTTACGCCTCTATCAATTGGTTGTATGAGTGTTTAAAAATGCCATTATACAAGGTATATCGTAAATAAAGTAACACCTCAGACACCCTGATTAGATAATTGGTTCACAAATTCCATACGAAAAACAATTTTCCAAATTTAAAATTTTCAACCCCTTTTTTACGCACTCTTATACCACAATTATCAATGAGACTGATACGTATATGTGTGCGAATCGAGAAATTTGTTTTGGAAATGCATTTGAAATCTCCGTGTGGCTTTGAATCAAGAATAAATTTAGTTTATTATAGCAAACAACAACATTTTTTTTAATTAAAAAAAATTTAATATTCATTAAAAATAGTTGGAATCAACTCAGTTGTGGATTTAGAAAAAACCACTTTCAGGTCTTGCGTTTAGTATGTTACACCTTGTTTATGTACTGGTAAAATGTGACTGTAGTATCGTTAAAACTTATATTGATTCAGTAAGGTTAAAGTAAATAAATAAATAAACACCGTCACGCCTATATTCCCCAAGTGGGGGTAGAATAGGTCTACTCTATACACCCAGTTTTCGCCGGTGAGGTTAGGTCCCATGTAATGGGGGTAAAGGGGTGAGCCTATTGCCATATACGGGGCATAATTCCAGACTCCAGACTGATATTGGAAATCTTGCTATAACAAAACTACATTTGTCCGACCTAGGCTTTGAACCCAGGACCTCGTGATCGCAAAGCATATTATTCGCCACTAGACCAACTAGCCAGGTTGAAGTAAAAACTATTTATTTATTTACGTATAGAAAACTAACAGCGCTTCATAATATTATATGATAATTTTTTTAATGTGCCTAATCGTCCGTCAATAGGCAATCTATGTAAAAATAAAACGCATATACCAGTGATTTTTTTTTTTATTTTTATTTTACAACACAACACAGATTACAATCAAATATAACACGTAGTTCTAAGTAATACAATAGATCTGGATTGTAATCCAAAACATGTGCATTCAGCTAAATAAAATTAAGCAACTGACGAATCACCAAAAAAAAAAAAAATAATTAGACAGAAATAAACACATTATTCAAGAATAAACACAGAACCAGGTACACATCTAATTATATAAAAACACATTATTTATAAGGATGGGTAACAAAATATTACACAGCATGACATTATGTAGCATAAATGATATCTTTGACAATTTTATTAAATTTTGCAAATGAAATTTCAAAAATATCTGTGATTCTGAATAAGTCTGAGTCTGAGTGATTTTGATATAAAGGAAAATGAAAGTATATAGGTAAGTATCGAGGAAGACGTAAACTGTCTTACCATGACCAAGAAGATCGTGTCTTATCTGATGGACAAACCAAGACTCACTATGACCGGATGAATTATGAAAACGAACAAAGCAAACAGGCTAATATAACCCTTTGAAAACTCGCTTATTACCTTGCAAGAAATCCTGCGTGATGATATAAATTGATGTAAGACCATTTTAGATGAAAAGTAATCCTAAGTCAGTCAAAGTCAGTGAGTATTCAAAAGTATTTCTGCTTGCTTACTAGCAAGCAGAGTTAGATTTTTATTGAATAATAGAAAATTGGTTAGATGCGAGGTAAATATAAGTCAAAAAGTAAATAAAGTGTTTCCAATCATGATTTACGTATTCAACCTTACCTATTTTATTAGTAACTAATAATTTAAAAAACGGATTTAAGTTGATTGATAATTACCAATTAACTTCCGTATTTTAAATCCACTATAAAGTACCTAAGTGATTATTTATTTTATTCTCTGTATACATCTCCTAAATCGCATCCGAATTCTACATCCCAACACTACCTCGGCTTTGTGAGGTATCCACCTACAGCGAAAACTTTTACCTAAACCAAGCTACCTACTTTAAAGTCTTTGTAAACTTTTAAACCGTAAGTATTGTTGGAGAAGATTAAAATGAATCCATGTGAAGCACTAATTCTGTCTGCAGTACGGTGAGACCATGCTGAACGTACTGCGTACGTTATTCAGATGCGGATATTCGGAATTTTAATTACAGAACTAGGGTTTAACCCGAAGAAATTCATGATGATATTATTCAAAGAAATAAAATAGAGAGGTTACCGTAAAGTTGTCAAAAAAACGTGCTATCACGCTTAAGGTTGAGCCGACGTAGCGCGACGGGTGCGCGATAGTGGCGCGGCGTGTGTGTGTGTGTGTGTGTGAATGATCTACGCTGTTGGCCTCGAGGCCTCTACAGCTTCACCGGATTTTAAAGGCGAGCGTGCAACCACTACGCTCCAGCCAGCCAGAAGGGCAAGAGGCGACATACTCGAGGGCGCCTCGGAGAGGCGCCCTCGGTTGGGACAGTCGCTGTAGGGGGACCGGTGCTGGGTCGGACAACCTCCTCGTGGTGCACCCTGGGCGCTGTCAGCAGTCTCTACAGTTTTTCGGAGAGACTGCTGACGGCGGCGGATAGTCCGGCTCGTCGGTAGTGCCGCGCTGCCCTCTGCACTCTCTGGCTTTCAGAGAGGGCCGGATGCAGTGGCAGGCTGGTTGAGGTGTGAGCCTTTGCTCACTCCCCCTCTCGCCTCTGGTACTCTTCTGATCAGTGCAGAACTGACTAAGGGGCTGAGGAGTGGAGAGAAGGGAACCGTCAAGGGTTCATTTTAAGCAGGCAGCGATAGGAACAGGCCGGCTCTGCCCACGGCGGGGGGCTAAACCCGTCCAACAAACAGGGGCCCGCCTGTCTAAAAATGTGGCTCAAGAAAATATGGACGACAAATTTAAAGAAATATTACCCCAGGAGGGTACTAGTCGCGCTGCGGCTGGAGAATCCCTCCCGGCATCTTCGGGTGTCGGCTGCCCCTCGTATTCTGGGGGGGGGCAAAATTTGTCTGAAAGATAGTAGGAGAAAAGGAGAGAAGAATAAGGAGGGGGAAAAAGAGAGGGAATGTCTCATGGACGCTGCGTCGGTAGATTTTGTTTCTACCGAATCGACGATCATGGGACCCCCTAAGGACTCAATTGCCGAGTCAGGAAAATTTTGGAGCAATAAACGCCCCCATGAAAGTTCTGATGGGAGCAGATCGAGACAGTGCTCTTCCTCGAGTGAAAGTGTCGCCTCTATGACACCAAAGGTACCAAAGGTGGCAAAATCTAAGAGAGGTCGAGCTGCGACTACAGCGACAAGACAGTCGGAGCCTGAGCGCGACGGTAAAGGACGCTTTTTAAAGACCAAGACAAGCACGCCTACGGTGGGCCCTGGAATTGCCAGCGACAGCGAGTCAGCTGGGTCGTCTTTGGCGTCTACCGTAAAGCGCAAAGCTCGTGAAAAGCGCGAACGTAATGCTAAGGCGGATATCACGCGTGCGGCCGCTGAAGCAGAGAGTAGTCGAGCCAAACTGGCCGTCAACCTTCCTCTTGACAACAGTCCGCCTATAGCAGTCTTGCAGGAGGTCATGGAGAAGGACGTTGCCGTAATACTTGAGGTTTCTAGAAAGTCTGGTCATCTACAGGGTGGGTGTCAAAGAGACCTCAACCATGCGGCTAAATCGATTTTAGAGTCCTCGAAAATAATGAGCCATCGTACAGTGACTGAAGAAGTGGCAAAACTGCAAGAGGACAACGACCGCTTGCGGCAGGAGATTGCAGATCTTCGTAAAGAGATTGCGGACCTGCGGGCGCAACCCAGAGTGGAGCAAACCGTACCTCCTGCCCAGCAGGCTCCAGAGCTTGCTCCCCTCGGAGGAGTAGATTGGCAAGTGGTTATGCAGTCGATCATGGTCCGAGTTGGGAACATGGTCGATGCACGAATGAAGTCATTGGAAGATAGGCTGCCTCCGGAACCAAGACTTCGCCCACCACTAGCCGTGGACAGACGGGCACAGCCGCAGACATTTGCTGCGGCTGTTGCTGAGAAATCCGGGAATACCTCACGAGCTACACCAGCTGGTCGTCAGGCCTTGAGTAATACAGCAGCATTACCGGAGTCTCGGACACAAGCGGCATCTAAGACTGGGTTCCAGTCCGTAAAAAAGGCTAAGCCTGCGCGAAAAGGTGCTCGGGCAGTCCCGATATCCGTAAAGTCAACAAATATGTCTAGTCAGGAGGTTGAAACGGTACTTACCCCAACACCGGAAGAAGGAGACCAAGATTTTACAGTTGTGAGGCACCGGAAAAAGAAACGTGATAAGAAGAAGAACAAGACAGTAAATCTCTCTTCCTCTCCCCTTGCTGTAAAGCCTGTGGCAGATAAGGGTACTAAAAAACCGAGGTGGTTAAGCCCTACAAATCTTCGGGCTCCACGCTCCACTGCAGTGGTACTAACGCTGCAACCGGGTGCTGGGGGAAAAGGGCAGAGTTATGCCGATGTCTTGGCAGAAGCCAGTCAAAAAATAAATTTGACTGAACTCGGCATTAATTCCTTACGGTTTCGGAGAGCGGTCACTGGTGCACGAATTTTAGAGTTACCTGGCGCCGCAAGCGGTAATAAAGCAGATCTACTGGCAGAGAAACTGCGGCAGTCCTTGAATGGAGAAGTCGTTCGGATCTCCAGACCGACCGCATGCGCGGAAATGCGCCTATCCGAGTTAAACGATGCAGTAACAGAAGCAGAGGTAGTAGCTGCAGTCGCAAATGTAGGGGAATGCTCGAGGGAACTTGTCACCACCGGGTTAGTGCGAGATGGGCTCAAAAATCGTACAGTATGGGTGCGTTGTCCAGTAATGGCTGCCAAAAAAGTGGCGAAAGGAGGCCGATTATCAGTGGGATGGTTGACGGCTAAGGTGAAGCTTCTGCCCCCCAGGACTGCACGATGCCACCGTTGCTTTCAAAGCGGTCACGTGGCGGCGACGTGCACTTCGGATGTGGATCGCAGCAACATTTGCCGTCGTTGCTCTGGCATGAGTCACCAGGCGCGAATATGCACTGCAGCGCCGCATTGTTCAGTCTGTGCGGCTTCAAAACAACCGGATGGGCACCAAATTGGGAGCTGCAATGCACTAGCTGCTTCAGGCGTGGGGACCATACTGGTTGTACCCCCAAGCGACGAGGTAATGGTAACAGACAATGGACCATAGCCGCCTACGTCGAGTACTGCAGGGCAACCTCAATCACTGCAGAGGGGCTCAGGATCTCCTCCTACAGTCCATGCAGCAGTGGTTGATTGATTTTGCTGTAGTAGCGGAGCCATACTTTGTCCCAGACCGTCCCAATTGGGTGGGGGACAGTACAGGTACGGTGGCCATTGTTGGGTCTACTTATTTGACCGTTAAGGAGAGGGGCCGCGGAGTCGTGGCAGTGGAATTGGGAGACGCAGTTTTAATAGGCGTCTACTTCTCTCCGAATCGGACACGCGCGGAGTTTGAGATCTTCTTGGGCGAGGTTGGGGCAGTGGTGCGACGAGCCTCACCACTGCCGGTATTCGTACTAGGAGATCTGAACGCGAAGTCTACGACGTGGGGATGCCCCCGGACCGACGCGCGCGGAGAAGACGTCGAAGAATGGGCGGTGATAGCTGGCCTCTCCTTACTAAATCGGGGAACCGTCAACACCTGTGTGCGACAACAGGGAGGATCAATAGTGGATGTCTCATTTGCTTCCTATACTGTCGCGTCGCGTGTCCAAGACTGGCGAGTTCTTGAGGAGGAGGAGACATTATCCGACCACCGGTATATCCGGTTTGAAGTTTCTCCTCTACGAGGAACCCGCGAAAGACGTCGCCACAGAGGATGGGTATTTCCTCGATGGGCGCTGACGAAGCTGGATACAGTAGTAGCCAAAGAAGCGGCACTGGTCCACTCATGGATATCCAGTCCGAGGGTAGTAATGGACATTGAGGGGGAAGCGGAATGGTTTAAAGCAGCCGTCACTAACGTGTGTGACGCAGCCATGCCCCGAGCTGGTCCTCGTCCACCCAGAAGAGCAGTATATTGGTGGTCAGCGGAAATTGGGAGACTACGCAAGTTCTGCGTCACTGCTCGACGCGCTTACACGAGACATCGAAGACGTCGTGTCCGCGATGAGGCTGCAGAAACACGGCTGTATGACATCTACAGGCGTGCAAAGATGGAGCTCGAGCTAGCAATAATGAACGCAAAATCCCATGCCCGCGAGGAGATGTTGGCAGGATTAGACCAGGATCCGTGGGGACGACCGTATCGATCCGCCCGGTGTAAGCTCAGCGGTCAGACATCTCCGGTAGCGGAGACTATACAGCCAGAGCTCCTCTTTGCAGTCGTGTCTGCGCTTTTTCCCAGTCAGGAACAGTACACAATACCCTCAACTGCACCTGACGGGGAGGAAGAGAGGATTGCCGACATCGAAGTTATCCCGTCGATAACACCTGATGAGGTTGAAGTAGCTATTCGCAAGCTTCGAGCTAAGAACAGAGCCCCAGGACCGGACGGGGTACCCGGACGTGTCCTCGCTTTGGCCTTGAACACTCTGAAGGATCGTTACCGGGGCCTACTCGAAGCCTGCTTACGGAGCGGAAAGTTTCCTTCTACATGGAAGAGGGGCCGGCTTGTCTTGC
The DNA here is from genome assembly GCA_905147815.2 of Phalera bucephala. Taxonomy (NCBI): domain Eukaryota; kingdom Metazoa; phylum Arthropoda; class Insecta; order Lepidoptera; family Notodontidae; genus Phalera; species Phalera bucephala. Next base: position 16,912,832 of record LR990613.1, read on the forward strand.
TTAAAAAAGAAGGGCGTCCCCAACATTCGCCATCAGCGTACCGGCCCATAGTGCTTCTGGACGAGGCGGGCAAGCTATTTGAGCGAGTGCTCGCTGCTCGTATCGTCCGGCATCTCCAAACGATTGGCCCGGACCTTAGTGATTGCCAATACGGCTTCAGAGAGGGCCGATCCACGGTCGATGCATTGCAGCGTGTGAAAGCTCTCTCAGAAGAGACCGTTGCTGGAGGAGGGATGATGCTGGCAGTGTCTCTTGACATAGCCAATGCGTTCAACACCCTACCCTTCGGGTGCATTGCAGGGGCTCTGGCTCATCATAGGGTACCGGTGTATCTGCGGCGGGTCTTGGACGACTATCTGAGGGACAGGTATATCGTCTGCGTTGGAGGAGATGGGCGTCTTTTGTGCCGAAGGATGGCGTGCGGTGTTCCACAAGGATCGGTACTCGGCCCACTCCTGTGGAATATAGGCTACGACTGGGTGCTCCGCGGCCCTTTACACCGCGGACTCCAGCTCGTTTGTTATGCGGATGATACACTTGTACTAGCCCAGGGGGACCAGTGGGAGGAGGTTATCCAACTGGCCACGTTCGGGACATCGGAGGTGGTGGAAAGAATTCAGCGGCTGGGTTTGAGGGTGGCGCTCAACAAAACTGAGGCTCTGTGCTTCCACAGGCCTCGGAAGCGGCCGCCCGAAGGCACTCATTTAGTGGTAAATGGTGTGGCGGTTGAGGTAGGAGCCCAAATGAAATACCTAGGCCTCGTCCTCGACTCGAGATGGGGATTCTTTGAGCATTTCCGGCGATTAGTGCCGAAATTAGTCAAAGCGGCAGGAGCTCTTAGTGGACTTCTGCCGAACCTGAAGGGACCGGGTGTGTGTTGTCGTCGTCTGTATACCGGGGTGGTGAGGTCGATGGCTTTGTACGGTGCACCTGTGTGGGCCGACGCTTTGACCGCCCGGTCCAGGACCTTATTACGGAGACCGCAACGGGTCATGGCGGTCAGAGCGATTCGGGGATACCGCACTGTTTCTTTTGAGGCAGCATGTGTACTGGCGGGGACCCCACCCTGGGACCTCGAGGCGGAGGTATTGAGCACAGTTTACCGTCTCAGAGCTCAGGCTCGAAACGACGGTATACATACTGAGCCAGAAGCTCTAGCAAGATGGCGGCGACAGGCGCAAAACTGTGCCCTTCAGGAATGGCAGGAGAGGCTGGTGGAGCCAACGGCTGGTCACTGGACCATTACGGGAGTTTGCCCAGTCCTTCCGGACTGGATAAAGCGCAAGCATGGGGCGCTTACCTTCCGGCTCACGCAGATACTGACCGGACACGGGTGTTTTGGAAAGTACTTGTTCCAAGTGGCTGGTAGAGAACCGACTCCACGATGCCACGAGTGCGGTGCCGATGAGGACACTGCGAAGCATACACTTGAGGTCTGTTCTGCGTGGGCTGTGCAACGTGGTGTTCTCGTCGATGTCGTAGGGAGGGATCTGTCACTGCCGGCTTTAGCGCAAGCTATGGTCGGTAGTGAGAGGTCGTGGGAGGCGGCGGTGACCTTCTGTGAGGTGGTCATAGCGCTGAAAGAGGCGGCGGAGCGAGTGAGGGAGGCTGATCCTCTGGCTGATCCGCTCCGTCGTCGTAGAACAAGGCGGCGACAGCGTGCCTACGCCAACTTAATGCCGCCTTGATGAGGGTTTGCGGGTAATGGGAATGGGGTTGCCCATTGCCTACACACAATAATAGGCCCTCGGGTGGGAAGGGCGTGCCATGTGCTTCCGGCACGCCCCTCAATGAAGCGTGCGGAAAACAATTCCGCCAAGAGTGGATTTCCATATAAGTAGAAGGTCGCTGGCGGGTCGCGGATGGTGGCTCACGCGTTCCCGTAACCCGCCCCAGCCACAGTGACGAGTTGGAGCACGGTGGGGGTTTTAGCCGGTAGGGGATCTACTACTGCGTCTGCGTCTACGGCGTCGCTCGTATTCTGAGCGGAAAGAAGGGATGACAAAGCATCGGGGGGGTCGGTGAGAACATGTCTCGGCCGGCGGTAGCGGTAGGGGTCGCGAGGGAGGTCGTAGTCGGCGGTGGCTACGATTAACGGATTCGCATGGGAAGATGCGTTCGCGAAGTGACGTGTTGACGCCTTTTTAATAAAGGCGCGAATAGGTTCGAGACCTAGATCGGAGTGGAGGTCGACGTTCCGTACGAACCAGGGGGCTCCTACGGCTTTACGGAGGAAGCGGTTTTGAACCGCTTGAAGTCTGTCGATGTGAGAGGGGGCCGAATGCCCGAACACAGCACACGCATAAGTCATGATGGGACGAACGCAAGTTTTGTAAAGCGTCACCTTATTTCTAAGGGACATTTTACTCCGCTTGCAGATTAACGAATGGAGACGACCGAGCACGAAGGATGCTCGGTGACGGACCCGCTTGATGTGCGGGCCGAAGGTCATGGTACTGTTCAGGGTGACCCCTAAATATTTGACCTCTTTGACCCAGGGAATGGGTCGGTCGAACATGGTCACTTGACCTCGGTTCCTTCCGGGGTGGCGCAGAGAGTGGTGCGAAGGCGCACCTCTGGAGAAGAGCACCGCCGCGCTCTTGTCCGGGTTCACCTCGATTCGCCACTTCCTGAACCAATCCCCTAGGGTATTGGCGGCGGTCTGGAGTTTCCTCGTGATGCGGGCCTTGTTCCTATTGGAATAATAAAGAGCGGTGTCATCCGCGAATAAAGCTAGTTTAACATCACTCGAACGAGGAATGTCGTTCGTGTAGAGGCTAAACAGGAGCGGAGAGAGCACTGAGCCCTGTGGGACTCCAGCACTGATGGAGTGGGAAGCGGAGCGCGTCATTTCGACGCGATAACGAAAGGCGCGATTCGACAAGAAGTCTCGTAAGATGAGCACGAGTCTGTCCGGCACACCCAATCGGTAGAGCTTGTAGATCAAGCCGTTGTGCCAGACTTTGTCGAATGCCTTCGCGACATCCAGGAAGAGGGCGCCCGTGTAGACGGGTCTTCCGGGCCCATTGAGACCGGAGAGAATGTGCTCCGTGATGCGGTGCACCTGATGGACACAAGAGTGTTTGGCTCGAAAGCCGAACTGCTCGTCGATAAGGATACCCCTGGACGTTATGAAGTCCTTGAGCCTCGCCAGAAGGAGGCGCTCGTATATCTTGGCCAGGGAGTTGAGGAGACTGATAGGGCGGTAGCTCGCGGGGAGATTGCGAGGTTTGCCGGGCTTGGGGATGCCAATGACGTCCGCCTCCTTCCACTTAGCGGGGAAGGTGCAGTTCGTCATGGCGGCGTTCAAGATGGCCACCAAGAGGCAGATGAGTTGGGCGGGCAGGCATTTCAGAACGCGATTCGAAATGCCGTCAGGGCCGGGGGCTTTTTTAGATTTAAGACCCATTATCAGATCTTCGACCTCCGTTTGCGTGATAGGAGGCAAGGAATCGACGGGGGGGAGGGATGCCCTGCGCTCGACTTCCCTGTCTACCGCGTCGACGTGGGACTGGTCGACGGACTGAGAGCTGGGGGCGCACTGGCTCTCGAGGGAGTCGGCGAGAAGCTCGGCCTTTTCGTCGTCGTCGAAGGCTGGGGGCGCTGCGCCTGAAGGGCGGGACAGCGGGGGCATGTCAGTCGTGGAGTCGGATTTGAGGCTACGCGCCAGCTGCCAGTAGGCCAGATGCGACGGCGCGATTCCCTCTAGGAGGACACCCCACCGTTCCTCCCGGACCTCCGCGACACGACGCTTTACCTCTCGTTGTAAAGCGCGCATCCGGGCCCGATTGGCTTCGGTGGGGTAGGAGTCGTACGCTCGGATGGAAGCATTCTTGGAACGAATGAGATCCCTAACATCGTCCGGCAGTCGAAAGCGGTTGAGGTAGAAATCTTCCGCTTCGACTTGCTTGGACGATCGACTGACCGCCGATCGGATGTGTTCGGTGAAGGCATCAACGGCCTGATCGGTGTCCTGAGGGGACGGGATGGAGTCCGAGCTGAGAGGCAGGGGGGGAGGGTCGGCATCCGCCAAGGCCGTGCTTAGCGCATGCCAATCCACCACCGTCTTTTTGGGTCGCTGAGGGGCGGAAGGGGGGGAACCGAGTCTCATGACTACAGGTCGATGGTCAGAGTCGAGTTCCTGGACTACTTCCAAGGAGTGCAGCCGTAGGGTGACACCCTTCAGAAGCGCCATGTCCAGGACGTCGGGTCGGTGATTGGGATTGTTAGGATAGTGGGTAGGGTGCATGGGTGCGATGACGTCAAAGTCGAGAACGTCGACCAGGGCGTCAAGGCTCCTACCGTTAGGAGTAGTGGTGAGACCGTTCCAGGCCACGTGTTTGCTGTTGAAGTCGCCCGCCAGAATGACGGCGCTTCCCAGATTGAGGAGTGCTTCAAAGTCACTCCTGAGAACGGATTTAGTGGGGGAAAGGTAAACGGAGGCGATCACGATGGGCTGGTGCCCCGTGAGAGAGACGCGACAGACCGAGGCTTCGATGTTGGTGAGCGCGGGGGGATCGAGAGGGATGCAGTGCAGGGACCTCCTGTAATAAATGAGAGTACCGCCTCCGCGGGAGCCGATTCTGTCATTGCGCACGAGGTTGTAGTTTGCGATCCTAGGATCGCGTTGTGCGGGCTTCAGGAAGGTTTCCTGCACGAGGAGGATATCAAGTTGGTGATCTCGGAGGAAATCAGCAACCTGATCTCGCTGGGAGCGAAGGCCATCGGCGTTAAAGAACGCCAGGGATAGGTTGTGGGGCTTATGGCGGGGAGGTCGCAGATCCATTATCGGGTGCGGGGGGGTTGGGTTCTGAGGGACGTCAGGACGTCATAGACGTCCCTGTATTCCGCGGCCAGGAGAACCTGGTCCGCCAAGTTGGTGGCGGCGCGGAGACGAAGGGCGAATTCGCGGACTCTGGGAAACAGAGCGGGGCTTATGACCGCCGAGACACTCATTATGAGGTCGACGTCCTGACTGACGTTAGTGGGCGGAGGGGGACAAGCCGCCACCGGCGGGATCGCCGGCGCGCGCTTCGGGGGGCAGGCGGGGCCCACTGACGCAGGGTGGGAGGCCGCGGTGTAGGGCAGCGGCTTCACCCACGCGTTGGCGCCGAGGGACGGCCTGAGCGGCGGGGGAGGGGGGGCCAGCTTCAGCGTCGCGGGAGCGCGGGGAGCCGCGGTCGCTGGCGCAGAAGGCACTGGACGAGGGTGCGCTGAGGGCGCGGGGGGGTGTTGCGCTGAGGGCGCAGAGGGGGGGGCAACCGCGCGGGGGCGGCGGCCGCGCTTCCCCTTCGGGGCCTTGGGGCAACCGCGATAGTTCGCGGTGTGCCCCTTGGTGCCGCAGAGGACGCAGCTGGGGGGCTCGGCCGCCGTCTCCTTCGAGCGGGCGCACTGGGACGTCGCGTGGTCCCCGATGCACTTAACGCATCGAGGGCGCGCGTGACAGTTACGGGCAGAGTGCCCGTACAACTGGCAGTTGTGGCACTGCCCGGGCGTGCCACGTTTGTGCGGGGCCTCCACGGAGAGGCCAGAGATATGGCACACGGCCTTCAGGTCGAAGACCCTACGGCCGGACTCGGTGCGGTCGAGGACGACCAGCACCATGTCGTACGCCTCCTTGGAGCGCCCATTCACCATTCTGTGCACCTGGCGCACAGGAAGGTCCTGGGACTGGAGGTCGGCCTTGATGACGGCGGTGTCCAGCTCTCTCGGGACACCGCGGATTACCACCCTGAGCTCCCTTTCCTCCTCCAGGGTGTAAGTATGGTATGCGATCTTATTAGATCGCAGGAACGCGGATAGCCGTCGGTGGTCGTCCGAAGACGCCACCTTGACGGCTATGCCTTGCGCGGTGGAACGCGCGTGCGTATAACTAATTTGGCGATTGTAAATCGCCTTGGATATACGCTCCCAGGCGCTCTTGTCCTGAATGACAAGCGGCGGGGGAGTGATGTTCGGACGTGCGGGGCGCGCGAGGGGGGAGGCCCTCGCGGCCGCGTTGGGAGACGGAGACGGCCGGGGGCCGGAGGGGCCGGGAGAAACAGAGTCGTTTCCGGCCCTCTGGATTTTGGGCGGCGGCGAGTCGCGCGGTTTGCGCGCCCGCTTCCCATTCGCGATGGGAACGAAGTCGTCCTCCGACGAGAGCGACGGGGACGGGGACCGGGCGGGGGCGGCGCGTCGCGCGGACGCGCGCTCGACCTCCATATCCGAGTCCGAGAGAGGCTCGGACCCGCATGGCGAGACGGGGCGGTCGGCGGGGGTCTGGGGCTGCGCCCCTACATCAGTTCGCGGCGCGGCGAACGGAGTCGCGGGGCGCGCAGAAGGCGCGGGGTGCGCGGGGCCGGGGGCCGACGCGCGCGCGGGCGACGCGTCGGGCGAGGCGGGCGAGTACGTCGCCTTGAATTCCCGGACTATGTCCGGGCAGCGTAGGACGATGTACTTCGCGAGCTCCCGGACGAACTCCGGAGGGAAGTCTTCCGCCATTTCCAGAGGGGAAATGGCAGGTCGAGTGAACTAAAAAAACAAAAAAAAAAACAAGGGGCCCTAAGACCCGGGCGTGAACGTTGCCCTGATCCCCCCACCGGGTAGCGGCGGGGGGGTGGCACTACCGGGGAGACGCGGTGTGCCCCTTCGCCTTAGGGGCGAACGGGCGGCACCAAACCCTATCTGCTCCGGGGCGAAGAGAACCGCCGCACGGAGAATAGGATAGAAATAGATATAAGAGAATGGATAATCGAATTAGAAAAAAAACTCACCCTAGAGAAGAAACCGCGGGAGGGCCGGCCGCGCCGTTAGCCGACGCGGCTGCCTAGCAACCCACGTGCTTGGTCACGCCGGGCTATACGCGAACCGTACCTACACGGGACGCAAAAGCACACGCACAGCGAGTGCAAACACGTAAACACGCAAGCACAACACACGCAAGCACAGCCGCGACGAACCACGTAGGTCGCGGAAAACGACCGTTACTAAAAGCGCGGGAAGGCCGACCGCCGTCAGAACGGCGAGTCTACCTAACGGCTCGCCTTGTTGCTACGCGCGAGCCAGACGCGGAGAAGCAACGTCGCAGCCCGTATATGCGTACGTATACACGTATACGAGCTAACCTGATTACCACTCCACGCAAGCGCAGGCGTTTCCAACAAAGCAAGTCGAAATCGAAAATTACGTAACACGAAAATAGCGAGCGGGCGGGCAGCGCAGTGACACGACCGAACGCGCGAGAGGCACTGCCAGGACTAGTGGCGCGGCTTGGGGAGTTGTAATGTACTGAAATGTACGAGAGACGCCACATAGCGCAGCCCCGCTCAGCGCGACGGCAGACGTCACGACCGAACGTAGGCGAGCGCTTGCGTCGTGCTCCCGTTGCGCTCCGTCGGCTTTTTGACCAAACCTACAGTAGCGGTATAAATTAAAATTTTATATCAAAAAGAAAAACACACACACATGTTAGAAAATACAATGTAGCCGTGGCATATTCATGATAAAAAAATGAAGTAAAAATAAAAAGTGTAGATTTCTTTTGAAAAATTCCTAGTATCAGTACAAAGACTGAAATAGTACCTTATTTGTATGATGAAAATATGTTCGCACTCTATTACATTGAGACCAGAAATTGCCCGGAATAGGTACATATGGGTATGCTCCCTTGTTGGTGTGGGCATATAGAATGAATGTCGGAAGAAAGAATAATAAAACAGATCTACAATATGAAAGTGGAAAGATGTAGATACCGGGGAAGACCTGACTATCTTACCATGACCAAATAGACCGTGTCTTATCTGAAGGGCAAGTCAAGGGTCTCCATAACCAGCGAGCGTGTATTATATACGATAAAACGAACTATGAGTACTGTACTCTCTGCCTACTCTGCAAGGGAACTGGCATGATGATATAAATAGAGATGTGTACACAATACTTCTGCAACCCCTGCTTAAAAATTATATACTTAACGGTGTTTGTGTTTATTATGGTTTTTACTTAAATTGATGATCGTTTCCTTGTTGGGTATAGTTATAGCACATTTGACATGTCCTTGTTGGTTCGCCCTTTCAACTTAATCTAATTTTACGAGCAATTCTTTTTTAATACCGGAATTGGAAAGGGAAAAGGGTATGGCGACGTGAGTAATTTACTTAATCATAATATTGTTAATATACTTGATGCCCTTTATGGCTTCCATCGTTTGAATGTTTGCCTGAAAATCCATTTGGCTACGGTTTTGTTTAGTTTGAATGTATACTGCTCGAATTATAAGGTAGAGAAGTTGCGAGTTCGTTTACCACACAGGACAGGTATGTGTGGTCATATAAAGATTTACACAGGGTTTGGTTTAAGACAAACATATCCACGGTGCTAGAATAAATCCCTATGTGGCGCAATATAGTTAAAAAGTAAAAAAGGACAATTTCTCCATCTATATTATTAAGCCAGATCCCTTGCAGGGTAGGCAGAACACTCTGTACATACAGAGTCCCAACAGGTGAATCTATCCAGTTCCAGGTTAAAAAAGGACTAAGGTGGTGGTGGATGATAAACCCCGAAGTTTCTTGTGCATTTTCTGTAACGACTCTCGTTACGCCTAGTTCCTTAAATTATACATGTATTAATTAAATAAAAATCGACGTAAACATTCATAGCTCCAAGTCAAATAAAACCCATCCTCGTAATCCGTGTACACTATTTTTTCTCGTATTTAGCGAGGCATAATATCCACTGAATGTGCTTCCAACTACTCGTATAGGTACAATCAACTATTCTACAACTCAGGCTATTCAACTTTGAATTAAACCAGCAGATCAATTAATCGAATATTGTCCAATAATTTTGATGGCTATCTAGAATGAAATCTGAGCGAACCAATGAGAGTGACTGACTGCAGATATCGTGTCAGCGGCCTGCATACATCGCAACTCGTACAATTTCTTAAGAAATGCCTCGTTGGTCAATTGGACAATAATTCGCGTAGCAATCACGAGGTCCTGAGGTCGAATGCTACATTGGAAAAAATGTAATTCTTCATGCTTTGTAATTTTCTCTACCACCCCCGGGGGAATATAGCCGTGATCTTGTTTTTTGTAAAAAACGATACGAAGTGTATTGCGGGCAGTATGACGTTGATATAAATTGATGGAAATATTGTGTTCTCAACACTTGCAAAGTGACGTTGTAAAAAGTTCTTCCAAAAATGATAGGACAAATAAGTAATGACGATATTTCACAATACGAATGCGTGACACACAGATAAAATGTTTATCAAGCATTTATCCTATTCATTTAACAGGGCGTCAACATAAATATTTGCCGTGTAATACGTTTCTGTAAGTCATAGCTATTTGGCCCTATGCGTACCTTCTTACAGAACCAGTTTTATTTAAAAACTGGTTCTGGTGTCTGGTAGGTATGGTGGGTTAACTAATAAAAATAGACCATTTGTCAATATTATGTGTGTATTACAATACTGTGTAAAACCAAATAAGAATCGATATCTGAATATTCTCCATTTACCAGCTGAATGCAACTAATGTTTTGTTTTCGTCTTAATATGTACAGAAACCAGCTGAATTTGTATCCAATCAGTATCATACCTAGAATAGATATAAAAATTTCCCTGAAAAGCATTTTCACCGCATAATGACACTTCATCTTCATATCTTCCAACTTATTTCACACATTGCAGCGCATAAGCCACCTCTTAATACGCGGCGACAAGCGACATGGCACTTGCGATGTATTTATTCCTTTGTTTGTTTTATAATGTTTTTATTTTTTCACTTGTCTCACATCATTCATCGTCGTCATGCTGTCAGCTTGCTCGACCAACGTAGCGGTAATGTATCTTTGTCATTATGTTCATTCGACTAAAAGCACTCGATCTCGTAAAGTGATAGGTACTCTTAAGTATTTGTTCACATTTCTTTCCTTAATTTAGTTTAAATTACTACCCTTTTTACTACGTAAGCGTGAAAGATTAAAAGTTTTGAGTACCTACGGAGGAATGTTGAATGCTAGCGATTGCCCTTTGTTTTTTTATTTTGATTGGAAAATTGTTATATTAACCTGGCGTGATAATATAGATAGAAATAGACGTAAAATATCCTTTTTATTATTTTTTTTATATCGCAGGGAACCCCTTTATGGGTACCTGACCGTGTTCGGGTGAACGCGGAGGGGTTATGGCGTAGTCCTTGTTGCATCGACGGTCGGAGTGACCCGGCCGTCGATGCTATGGGGACGAACCACCTTCACGTGGCCCCGACGCGAGCTACCTTTTCAGGCCCCTCCTAGACGTAAAATATCCTATATAAACTAATTATAAGTTTATAGGTAACGGAACGGCAGCAAACAGCAGCATTATTTTTCGGCGCCGTTTCTGTGCTTAAAAACTTTAAGGTATTAGTATTCTGGAAGTATTAATAATTAAATAACTGTTATATTTTGTACATACAGTGACTAAAAAAACCGTCTTAAAATGCTACGAGGCATGCCTTTTAAGTTCTGTCGTTTGAAGAAAAAAACATAACTAGAACCTTATAGTACTTTTTATTGTTTTTCAAAGTATTCACCACGTAGCTTAATACACTTTTCTATTCGCTCAAACCAGTTATTATAACATTTATTCCACTCTAACGTGGGGTTGTTCAAAATGGCTGACTTGAAAGCGTCGACTGCTTCTTCACCGGACTGGAACCTTTGACCACGAGAACTTTTCTTAATTTTAGGAAATGTAAAGAAATCGTCCGAAACGCCGCGTGGTTCCCGGCTTAGAATAGGACCAACCCATCTCATCCTATCGGGTGTCGTACAAGGGACTAAGGGAAAACTAGGGAATGGGCAGCAGCGTTCCCTTAACACTTCTACCATCAAAAACTGCGCTCGCCAACCCGCCTGCCAAGCGTGGCGAGTATGGCAACCCCCCCCAATTTATTAAAATGGAAGAAAAGGATAAAACCAGGCCCCTAGTCCCCGGCGGTCCTGTTCGTTCTGACCACGGTAGCAGCTATGGTAACGACAGGACAAGGGGTGCTAAGAATCTCCGGCAGAGATTCGGCTACCACCGACTACGAAAATTGGCCCTGGTGACATACAACGCACGCACGTTAAGGACAGATGAGAAGCTTGTTGAGCTGGAAGAAGAGATAAACAAGTTGCGGTGGAATATTGTTGGTTTATCGGAGGTCCGAAGAAAGGGCGAGGACACGATAACCTTAAAATCCGGCAACTTGTTTTACTACCGGGAGGGCGAACAGCAGTCCCAAGGTGGTGTCGGATTTATCGTTCACAAGTCACTCATAGACAACGTTGAGTCCATCACTAGTGTGTCAAGCAGGGTAGCGGACCTGATACTCAGAATATCCAAAAGATATTCGCTGAAGGTCATACAGGTCTACGCACCGACCTCGGCATACTCAGATGATGACGTCGAAGTAATGTATGAGGACATTAGTAGAGCCATACATACTTCCAAAGCACACTTCACAGTGGTTATGGGTGACTTCAATGCGCGGCTGGGCAAACAGGGCGATGATGAATTGAGAGTGGGGCAATTTGGATATGGGCAACGCAACCCCAGGGGTCAGAGGCTGGCCGAATATCTGGAGAAGGAGGGACTCTTTATGATGAACTCTTTCTTCCGGAAGCCGCCTCATAGGAAATGGACCTGGATGAGCCCTGATGGTTCCACAAAAAATGAGATAGACTTCATCATGAGCACCAAGCGACAAATATTTAATGATGTCTCCGTGATTCACAGGGTAAAAACCGGCAGTGATCACCGAATGGTTAGAGGCACATTAAATATTAATGTCAAAATGGAAAGATCGCGTCTGATGAAGTCTACGCTCCGACCTTCTTATGCACATATCCAAAACCCCGAGAACTTTCAACTCGAATTGGCAAACCGCTTCGAATTGCTAGACAGCAGCGCATCAGTGGACGAAATCAACAACAGGCTGGTAGAGACTGTCCATACGGTCGGGTCCAAGTATTTTAAGCCCCACCGTAAAAATAGACCTCAAAAACTATCCAACTACACCCGAAACCTCATGGCTGAGCGATGTTCCATGACGCTCCAAACCTCCGACGATGCTAAGTCCTATAGGCAGCTCAATGGACAGATACTGAAGTCCTTGCGACACGATTTACGGTTCTTCAATACAAGGCGTATTGAGGAGACCATAGCACAGAACAAGGGCTCCAAAGTGTTCGCAACAGACGCGTCTATTGGGCAAAGCCAGTTGACGAAGCTGAAGACGGAGGATGGAAACGTAACGTCGAATAGGTCAGAGGTGCTCAGGGAGATAGAGAAGTTCTATGGGCAGTTGTACACCTCAGTAGCTGAACCTGTTGTTGACTTGGTAAAAGACCCAAGAGCCAAGCTAACCCGACACTACACTGAAGATATCCCGGACATCAGCCTGTACGAGATTAGGATGGCTCTCAAACAACTCAAAAATAACAAAGCGCCAGGCGAAGACGGAATTACCGCAAAGCTTCTGAAAGCGGGCGGAACGCCGGTATTTAAAGTCCTTCAGAGGCTGTTCGATTCCGTCTTGCTCGAAGAGAAAACGCCGGAAGCATGGAACAGGGGTGTGGTGGTACTGTTTTTCAAGAAAGGTGATAACACTTTACTGAAGAATTATAGGCCCATCACACTGCTGAGCCATGTTTATAAGTTGTTTTCGAGAGTCATCACGAATCGTCTCGAACGCAGGCTTGATGACTTCCAGCCTCCCGAACAAGCCGGTTTCCGGAAAGGCTTTCGTACCATAGACCACATACATACGCTGCGGCAGATTATACAGAAGACCGAGGAGTATAATCGGCCACTATGCTTGGCGTTTGTGGACTATGAGAAAGCCTTCGATTCGATCGAGACTTGGGCGGTTCTTAGATCTCTCCAGCGATGCCGCATTGACTATCGGTACATTGAAGTGCTGAAGTGCTTGTATAATAACGCCACCATGTCAGTCCGAGTACAGGGGCAGTGCACGAAGGCGATCCCCATAAAAAGAGGAGTAAGGCAGGGAGACGTGATTTCTCCGAAACTGTTTACGGCCACCTTAGAGGACGCCTTCAAGCTCTTGGAATGGCAAGGACTTGGCATCAACATTAATGGCGAATACATCACTCACCTTCGATTTGCCAACGACATTGTGGTCGTGGCGGAGTCGCTGGAAGATCTAGGACGAATGCTCGATGACCTCAACAGAGTATCTCAACAAGTGGGTCTTAAAATGAACATGGACAAAACGAAAATAATGTCTAACGTCCATGTCGTACCCACCGCACTCATCGTTGGGAGCTCTACTCTTGAAGTTGTCGACGAATACATTTACCTGGGACAGGTAGTCCGGTTAGGTAGGTCCAACTTTGAGAGAGAGGTCAATCGACGAATCCAACTCGGCTGGGCAGCGTTCGGGAAACTGCGCAACATCTTCTCATCCAAAATACCTCAGTGCCTTAAGACTAAAGTTTTTAGTCAATGTGTGTTACCAGTGATGATATATGGATCAGAGACGTGGTCTCTTACAATAGGTCTCATAAAAAAGCTCAGAGTTGCTCAGCGAGCTATGGAGAGAGCTATGCTCGGCGTTTCTCTACGCGATCGAATCAGGAATGAGGAGATTCGTAGAAGAGCCAAGGTCACCGACATAGCCGTTAAGATTAGCAAGCTGAAGTGGCAATGGGCGGGCCACATAGCGCGTAGATCGGACGGGCGTTGGGGCAGAAAGATTCTAGAGTGGAGACCACGTATTGGCAAGCGCAGCGTGGGACGACCGCCTGCCAGATGGACCGACGATCTTGTGAAAATCGCAGGAAGTCGTTGGATGCAGGTGGCATCGGACCGGTTATGCTGGAAAGCGATTGGGGAGGCCTATGTTCAGCAGTGGACAAGTATAGGCTGAGATGATGAAAGAAATCGTTAGGGCTTAGGTCAGGACTGTATGGAGGATGGTCAAGAATTTCTACTTTTTCCTGCTTCAAATACTCAATCGTTTGACGAGCGCTGTGTGAGCTTGCGTTGTCGTGGTGCAGGATGATGCGTCGCTTTGAGTTAGATTTTCGAAGTTCGGCGATGACTTGTGGTGAACAAACTGTGGTTTACCACTCTGCGTTAACCGTTCTACAATCTTCAAGTGCAATAGTCGCAACATGGCCGGTTTTTCCAACGAACGTGGCCACCATCTTCTTTGAAGTGCTTCGAGAACGAACAACTTTAGTCGGCTTTGGCTCGTCTTGAAAGACCCAGATTGTAGATTGTTGTTTGGAATCAGGATCGTAGGCATAGATCCAAGATTCGTCACCACTGATAATGTCGTAGACGTGATTTGACTCTCCTCGGTTGAACCTTTGCAGAGTTTTCTTACACCATCTGACGCGGGCCGCCTTGTGATCGTCGGAAAGCAGATGCGGTATCCAACGGCAAACTAGCTTTCTCACAGCAAGCGCTTCATGCCAGATCTTCTGAATGGTTGTCCCTGAGATGCCTAATAGAGCCTCTATCTCTCGATACGTCACATAACGATCTTCAAGAATTAGTTGTCTCACAGCAATGATGTTATCTTCAGTGAACGCGGATTTTGGGCGGCCTTTGCGTGATTTGTCACTAACACTAGTATGCCCACGCTGGAATTCTAAATACCAGCGTTCGACAGTCCGCAGACATGGGGCTTCATCATTGAACACAGATATTAGCTCTTCAAAACACTGAAGCCGTGTCAGGCCTCTTCTAAAGTTATAGAAAATTATTGCACGAACATTTTCCTTAGAAAGATTCATTTTCGTACGTAACCTGACAGATTCCAATCGACGCTGTGACTAAACAATAGCATTAATCCTTTTATTACTTTCAAATGTTTTGAGATTCAAAATTTAAACACATTCGAATATAGAACAGTTCCAAATCCAAAATTGCCGGGAAACATGGAAACGACAGAACTCGCGACCCCTGCCAGTCATTATGGCTGCAATCTTGGACCGAAGACGTACCGCAGTGCGGGCTAGGGCGTCCCCCCGAGGTGACGCGTACCGGCCCGCCCCCGTCGGTACGAATATAGGTGGAAGCGGCGATGGGGGCCGCCACCCATCACGCCGGGCCCGAACTGGCGAGTCGTGGGGTGCAGAGTTCTCTGTACTCTCTGCCTACCCCGCAAGGGATCTGGCGTGACGTTATAGATAGATAGATATAGACAGAACTTAAAAGGCATGCCTAGTACCATGTTTTATTAATATGAAGTGTGTAAAAAAATCTTGCAAATTTATTCATTTAAACCAGAAGGTGAAAACCTATACTCTGATCTTTATCAAATGTATTGTTATTAACAAACAAACTTTTTGATCATGGTAATCTTATCGTGTTTTATTTTACCGTCACTGTCAATCTAGTCTAGGATTAAATGTTACCTAACTGTCGAACTATAAAAGGTGGAGGATGCAAGAGAGGTCTGTGGGGAAAGAGCCTGCTTTAACAGTGTACTTTTCACATACCTAGATAATAGAGACGCAAAAAAAATAAAAAGGAGCCCGTTTCAAATGACCCTAAATAAACGCAAAGCCACAAAAATTTTAAAACTCATTAAAATTATAATTTTTTTGAGTCGGTTCGTACAAAATGTAAAGTAACACAAAGCTTTACCTATCGGCAACTCGGAGGTACAGTTTAATGACGCAATAAATAATATGACCTGCGTATATAAACAATACCTACCTAGGAAATTAGAAACGCAAATTCTGTGTACAGAGCCCCTAGTTCTGTATGATTTATGGTGTTTCCTCAAGCGACGGCGTGTTTAATAACCCACTGAAAGGTATGTACGTATGTAAATGTGAGCAAAGCACCCAATTTACATAGGCAGGTAGGTACATGGTTATGTTTTACTTTCACGTCGCTACGCTGTAATATCGATGTTAAATTAACATTGCGTATTACGTTCTGTTTGAACTGTGGTTCTAATTTTAGATGTTTGAAATTTCAGGTCTCATTTTTCTACACTTAAATTACAATTTTACTAAAAAATTATGGGTTTGTTCTGAACTTTTGAATGAGCCTGGGCCTAACTAACATTCCACTTAGACCGTCAGCGGGTTATGTCTCGTCCCCCGTTTGATGTACCCTCAAAACGGTTGTCATATAACAATTTAGGGCAGCATCGGTTTGAACATATCTCGCCACTCCTGATATGTTCAATTCAATGAAACTTCTTGAACTATGCTGTACTTTTACCGCTGCACTTTCAAACATTACTCTTCCAACCACGGACCATAATTATAGTTCTAACGGACCCCTATCGGTGACAATTAAAAAAAAAATACCTAAATTTTTGCAAGATCACGAAGACAGGCCAAAATGGATCTCACCGACAGGCTTCCGACTGGTTCTCACAACTCATCAACAACTCGCGACCAGCTGATCTGCAATGTTCCTGGTTAATGTAAGAAATAGATGTTAAATTAAATTATATTGAAATACAAGTATCGTGCAACCACCCAAGAAGACTGTCACTGATGGGCAAAGGCTGTCTCTCACAAATTAAATTGAGAGAGACTAGTTATAGTTAATACTTACTACGTAAACGCAGTGCAGATTGAAGAAATGGCACAATATCAAAATACTTATAAACAAATATCTCTAAAGTTTTTTCATTCGAAATGGGCTTAAATAAAAAGCTAGCTAAAAACGTATCAAACGACGTACATGAAAACTTGGAAAGTGATATTTGCAATGACGGCGTCACCCTCGCTGTGTAAGTTCAAAGAAAAACATAATATGCTAAAAAACTATCCGAAATATGATGTGGGCACGATCCATCATACGTGGCGACAGGGGCGAAGGCTTGTCGACCCTAATCGAAACCCATACACATAATATAAGCTATTATAGCTTGTATCTCATATTTCGATACCTCCACTCGTATCCTAACGAGTTATATAGATAATAATTATGTATCGCATATCCGAAGATACATATAAAGCTCTTTCAATTTTTTAAGGGGCCCGTGAAGTGTTTGCTTGTGTTATTACCTCTAAGCGTAATTTTCATTGTTTCTGTGGAGCGGGTAGTGACCCGCTCTTCCATCTAATATGGTCGAGTAGAGTGATGGCTGCTTCTCAAGTCATACTCGTGACTGGGTTATGCTGGTGGGGACTGGTCCGTCCTAAATGTTTTGACTAATGAAACCTGCGCCGTAGTACTGTTAAAAATTGTCTGGCATCACACTGGAGCTGTAACCCAGTATAGTGTACGTACTCATTACATATTTAATAGTTACATTTCTTTCTATTATTATTATTAGTTAATGAGTACATTTACTAGTCTCTATTATGTAAATGAGTACATTTACGTTTAATTTATACTTAAGTACATCTATTTAGCTCATTCTGCACTGTTCTTTCATACCATATTTCATCTTTGAAGAGTCGGGGGTTTTCGCAGTCCGCTGCAAAGCTAGCGCAGAGATATGGACCCAATAAGTAGAGGTATATCATTGATAATATACTGTTAACATCCCGCTCATGCCTCACGATGATACGACAACCGATGGCGAACATCGAAAGCAGATACGCGCGTGGGCCACAGAGCCATCTCTTTCCCCTGCGTCTGATCTTCCATCTCGCGAACATTGTTCGAGCTCTCCTTGTGAACAAAGCCGCCGGTGAAGATAAGATATGAAATAGAATGATTAAAGAAGCTAGCCGAGAGTTGGATGACTCAATTTTACAGATTTTTAATGAGATTTCCCTAGAGTGTGGCGTCGTGGATTCATACGTATTATTCCGAAGTGTGGTAACAAGCCACCTGATGATTTAAAGTCATATCGACCGATTGCCCTATGAGCGTTGCTGGGTAAGCTATTATAGTGCCTCGCCGGCTACCGGGTGGGCTAACAGTTAATCAGAAACAGTTTGGATGCAAATCAACTGTCAATGCAGCCATATCACTTAGGACAACTATCAGCACTACAGATTTTAAATACGTGTTCAGTGTTTCTTCAATATCTCTGGGGCTTTCAACAACGCATAGTGGCCAATGCTACTTCATAAGCTGAAGGTTCATGGATGTTTTAGAAACTTCTACCTGATTATTCAGTCGTACTTTTCACAAGGCACGACTAAACTAAAACTTTGTCACCATGCCGTGTCTAAATTTCTGACTATAGGATGCCCTCAGGGGTTTGTGCTAAGTCCGTAAATATGGAATTTAAATTCTATGATTTCCTTGAGATACCTTTGCTGCGTGGCTACACTTTAACCGCTGACGACGGACTTCTACTCATAGAATCAGGGACGAGAAAGAAAAATTAGCGGACACATGCCTGCATCATCAATAATCAATGTAAACTACACTACTGAATTGGGAATTCCTGTAATAGTAGCTGTAAAAATGTGTGAAATATAAAAATTTTAAATAAATAAATAAAATCTTATTCTTAACATATAAAACCTGCAGGCAAAAAAGCTAAACGTAGCTTTTATGCACTAACCAGAATATCAAGGCCAACTTAGGGCCTTCGTTTTAAAACTCTTAAAACCATATACGGAGCAACATACTCTGGCTGTATGTGTTACGGTGCACCTGTATGGGTCGATAGGGCCACGATAAGGGCAGCACAGCATACAGAACGGTCAGTACAAAATGATGGTCGTTGTGATGATCGGGCCGGATTCGATTCCCACACGGGATGTGTGAATCACAATTATTTGTTCCAGTGTGGGTATTTTAGTATGTGAATTTTCATGTTTGGAAACGCACCCACGACATATGAATAAATAATAGGGTGGGGCTAGTTTAAAAAAAGTACAGCGTCTTTATAGAAAACCTAATCTGAATACCTTATAATTATTTTGGTTAAAAAACTGCAGGCACAGTTAATATTTCCTTAACGTTTTTTCCGCAATATCACCGTAGTTCTATCCATTGCAACCTAAATAAAGACTTACGAGATTAACAGGCCTCTTTCCTTCTTTTCGACTACATCCTTTACTTAAAATTCATGACTTTAAAAAACGCTCACCACCCGGCTCGGGTAAAACAAATTGAAACACACGCACACCCTTGTTCAATAAATGGGATTTTTCTAGATTGAACTCAACCAAGGCCGAGGCAATTTATCGGCTTGAATGTTCTGCATTATTTATAAATTCAACTTATGTATCAAATTAATTGTGATTAAATAACGCCCGTAGCTACAGCGTAATTATTAAGTGGCGATAAAATGAGATTTATTAGGCATCCTAGATTTTAATCAGATATCTGCAGGTTATAAATTGAGGACTACTTTGTTGATTTGGCATTAGTGCAGCTGGTAATTTCAAGATGCTAGGTTTGACAGACTGTTATTGAATTTCAAACATTTATCTGATTTCGTATTTGTGCCAGGCATAAGGGCAATAGACTCGCCTACAAATAAATACATTGATATTTAATAATGTCCGTAAAATATGGGTGTCAAACCTCTGCCCCAGCTTGGGGAATATAAGCGTGACCGTGTTTTGTAAATTATGGACGTAATAATTTTGGTTATAATTATGGTTGTTTATGGATTCACGTGGAATTAAATGAAAGTAGTTACATAGAATTCCCGAAGGAGTACGTACAGGTTAAAGATATTATTTAGGTATTTTTTATTATAACGGCTGGCGTGGCTATCTTTGGCATCCCTTTGTTTTGCAGAGAAAGTCTTTAGCTTGATGATATTTGGTCACAATTTTCATAACAAATGGAAAGTTCGCATCTATTATTCGATATCATATTCAATTTTTCTCTGAAAATAATATAATTTCCGTAAATCAAATCGACCCTCTATCCATCAAAACAAAAAAAAAAAATGAACTGTCTAGATTTATATTAATTTAACATATCAGAATTCCTCAACAGATAACAATGGAATTCGTAACAATTTAACAATTACCTTTCAGCATTATCCTCATACAAGAACTAATTTCAACAGTTTCTATTTAACTAAGTATTTAAGTTTCGATCCTCAAACTGAAATCCCAAAACGCTTGAAATTTATGTTCAACCAATCTAGTCGGTACTTAGTTATTATTATATATTACTAACTATACTTAATTGAAATAAACGTATCGTGACCTTATATAACATATTCCTAATAATTGGTAAGACTTGAGGTGATAAATCATTGGTTCTCATCCATCACACTTTTCCCTATGCAGATACCCCACGTTATTGTTCCACCGCGCCTTGAATAATACACACACACATACACACACTCACGCATGCACGAACGCATACTTGCATGCACGCACGCACGCATACGTGCATGCACGCACGCACGGTGCTCGCTGCGTGAATAGAGCATACAAAATGTAAAAACGACTAAAGAGCCTATCATAACAACTCCAGGCTATTTCTAAATTACGTGGTCCTGTGGTGACTTAAACAACTAAGAAAATACGTAGGATAATCTAACATTACACACACCGTCACGCCTATATTCCCCAGAGGGGGTGGCAGAGGTGTACTGAGTACACCCACGTTTCGCCGACGATGTTAGGTCCCATGTAATAGGGGGCGATCTAACATTACAGTCTGGTTATTTTTTTATTAATCGAGTAGGTAGTTCCTTATATTCGATTTTTATGCGAAAAAGCGAAGAATTGGTTGTACGCATCCAAGCATAAATAGTACTTTGCATTGTTTATAATAAAATAGTTGTTTTGCTGGATTATTCGCGAAAAGTGGTCAAACATAGGTCAGACATTACGTAAACTAGATAATGAGAAATAAAATGTATGGTCTAACCCTGTATTTTCCAGGAGGCGTAACCCACCAAGTTGCAAACCCTTTACAATGAAGTTATCTTTAACGATACAAATCTCAATTGCTTGGTGTGTATAGAGTAGCAATTTATCTGTGGTTTGCCCTGTGTTTTATCAATCTTCCGATTGCTACGTTCGCTCCAAGCGGTACTTGTGTTCCCCGCCCATATACACGCGATTCTTCAACTGAGTAAACTGAAAGACCTGGATTAAAAACTGAAATAGCTACTACTTAAAGTGTATCATACGATTAATATCAAGATATATGGCGATCTAGAATGCAGTATAACTTACTTTTCAGACATGGACGATTCTTTACAATGTTTTCCTTTACTTTAAATTTTTATTACGTAAAGTAAAGGAAAACATTGTAATGTTTATAATATAATAACTAAATATATGTAAATAAACACAGAAGTGACCTGCTTGACGCACAAAACATTAAAAAGAATATGTCCTGAGTATGGCGTCAGCTCGCCTGCTATCAAATTAGGTACAAAAATAATTCAGTGAAATTTGGTTTTTGTATATGTGAGTAATTTACCCTGTTGGCCCCGTGGCCAAACACAAACGTGTTTAAACAGGCCTTTCACATTCACCGGAAAAAAAGGCGAGCGTGCAACGAGGAATGGCCTCGGCTTGGGCAGTCACTTTAGGGAAGGGCGTATACTAAGTGTCTTGCCGTGGTGCTCTGCACCGACTGGCGGGCAAGGCATTCTTCGAATTTGCCGGCGAGGTTGGTGTCTGATCCTGTGTGTGGTTTCTGTATTCCAAAAAATAGAAGCAAGGGCATCAGGAGAGTCGGGCGAAATTGCCGCGGCGGCGGTTGCGGTTGATAAAAGAGGAGTCAGGTGCGTAGTCTGTGGCGGCGACGATTAGCGGGTACCGACGGTCGGATGCGGTCACGAAGTGAAATTGAAATTTGGTGTATCGTGCCTTTGACCTACAGAGTAAGTACTCTGTAGGTATTTTTTCTGATTATTACCTAACAGAAAAATCAGGTGAGGAAGAGCGAAAGGTAAGTTAACCTGTAGATAATATAGGTAACATAAAATAACCAAGTTAGAGAACACTATTGTACTGAATAATGTTTAATTACTTTGTACATTTCTAACAATTCTACAATGGATTTTGATGATGATTTTTCCAAAAGGCAAGAAAAATCTTACGTTTACCCCCAACCACCTTCAAATTTCCTGCCAAGTGTTCTACTTTTTATTTTTCACACAAATTTCTTTTATCAGACTTAGCAATCACAGAAGTATTATAGCCGATTTTGAAATCTGACAAGGGGAAATGACTGCTATTTAAATGGGCCGACAAACATTCGAGTACAAAGCGTCGGTTGTTATTGTTGGCAGTGCTGCCACTGGGCTGGACATCAACAATCGTGAACAGGCACGCCTCCTGGCACCGATACAAAGCTAAATATAGCTCTTGATCTTACTATTATAGTAGGTATGGTTGTAGATTAAATAAGGAAGCTAGTAAGTTATTACTTGAATAATATTTATGTTTCGGGCTTAGCATAAAAATTTTGATTTTAGGGTGACGATAGCGAGTTGATATGGCATCCTTCTTATACTAAAATTTACTAAGTAAACATCAACGTGGCAGCACGCTTATCGCTAGCGGCATAATAACATCAATCTGTTCGTGCTAAGCCCTCGTTGCAAATTAATGAATTATCGAGTTATTCTTAACATACATATATTTACAGTGGTATTAATAAACTAGTAATTACTCTTAAGTTGCGTCTTAGTTGGGAGTATTTATTAATGATGGTGGTGAATGCTTGCAATAGATTATGTCAAAACCATCGAGTGATGATCATGGGAACGTGCTTACCAAAATACGCGATTTAACGAACCTACGCCAAACGCGCCGTGTAAAAATAACTTCATGAAACGATATTATGCATGCCACTGGAATGCCATTTGACGATTATTTCACGAAGAAATCGTAATGTGTCACGTTACATGTTTAAGTGATCATAGCGAAAAGGGCCATGATCGTTCACCCGCAAATACTAACGGCAGACGAGACGCAGTTTATAAAAGGCGGATGACAATTACGACTGGTACTAACTTACCGTTAAATATTGAGACTGACTTGATATCAAAGTTAATATTACATACCTACTGGTTGAAAAGGAGCAATGGTAGAATAAGACCCTCATAACCCTAATTTTATTATACGCCCTATAATTTTTTACATATTTGTACATATTTTGTAAAGCATTAAATATTAAAGCTACTCGCTTAAGTAATGTCGTTTACAAGCATTCACGTTTCTATAAAAATTGTACATTTAAACAAAAATTATTCTAAAGTAACAAAGTTAAAAAACATATTATCAGTCCACCAGATCTTTTATAAAACTTGTACGCTTATCTTTATTATAAAATTGTCTATTAATACTAACTTTAAGATTGATAACATTTTCTCACTCGGCCTTAACCGCCCAACGAACAAGGTACATAGTCGGTTCACAAACACTGGTCGAAACGACCGTCATTTTAACTTTGCCTATTATAATTCTATAACAATAGCAATCTTCAAACCAAACCTTCATAAATATTAAGGTCTTGAAATTAGAACTTTCATTCTGTTCAAACAATGGATTTTGGTTGGTAACGATGTGCTGGACCAAGTAAATGAGTTCGTATATCTTGGATGCGCCTTCAGTAAGGATGGGAAATACACCGTTGATATAGAGAGAAGAGTGAATGCAGCGAATAGAGTGAATGGTGCGATGGGAAGGCTACTTGGGAGCCGGCACTTAAGCCAAAAGGCGCAGCTGGCCATGCATAACGGAGTGCTTGTCCCAACGCTCCTATATGGCAGTGAGGGTTGGGTATGTAAGAAGGAGAAAGAAAATAGGATAAATGCGCACAAAATGCGATCTCTGCGGAAGATGTGCGGAGTCACGCTGACCGACCGTATTCGCAACAGCGTAGTAAGAAAGCGAGTAGGTATAAAATATAGTATCGGTGTAAAGATGAGAAAGGGTACGCTCCGTTGGTCCGGGCATATAGAAAGAATAACAGAAGAAAGAATGACAAAACAATGCGAAAGTGGAAGGATGTAGGTGCCGAGGAAGACCTAGCCTATCTTACCATGACCAACTAGACCGTGACTTATCTGAAGGGCAACTCAAGAGTCTCCGTAACCGGAGAGTGTGTATGAGACGAACTATGAGAGTGGAGGAAGCTAGAGCGGTATGTAAGGAAAGAACCTGTTGGAACTCTGTACTCTCTGCCTACCCCCCGAGGGAGCTGGCGTGATGATATATATAGATAGACAGAAGACGGGCCAGTAATCGTCCGAGCGTGGAATTCTCGCGCGGGTTGCTCGCATGGGTTGCATATTCGTGTATGCGTGAGCATTGGACTCGTAAAATAAAATTAACGATCTTTGGTGCGAATAGCCCGTACAAGTGCTTCAATCTACGCCAGTTACTCGCGTCATGTACGCGAGCCATAAGAACTTGAAATTAAAACTTTTCATTTTGTCCAAACAATGGAAGCAATACCTAGAATATTTAAACCTGCTGTACGCATACAGAGGGGTTTCATTTGTTCAATTATTTCTGCTCTAATATTTAGTTTGTTGTCTTTAAATCATGGTCGGTTCACGGTTGAAATACTTAATATTGAATAATAATTAACGACTTTCTCACTGTTTTACGGGATTGTTTTTCGGGGAATCGAGGTTTGATTTTGATTTCAAACTATCCAAACGAGGATGGCTTAGCCTAGACGTTAATAATAATAATAAATCTATTTCAAGTGGATATTATTTTTTTACAGGAAGTTATTACATCATCAAAGACACTGAAGCACACAGCAGATACGAAAGGTACGATTACATAAATGATAACTGGCCGGAGTTCATTTTGGTTGTTTTTTTTTATTTTACGCTACATTACTGCGACCTTTAGATGCCTTATTCTTTTCAACGATATGAACAATAAGTTAAGATATCTACTCTCTATCTCTATTTTTTTCTTCTTTGATGTCTTCTCTTGCTTTCTGTGTATGTTATAAAAATAACGTAAAGAAAAAAACATTAAAATCCGCCTATATCAGTAACAGGCTCACGCCTGTTACGGCTTTTTTTCTAAATCTATGTAGCTAAATGTGTTACTTTAAAACAGAAATAGTATTTTAAACGTCTCTGACTACCCGTTCTAGGATGTTATTGGTAATAATTTAGCATGGCTTTATATTTATTAAGTTTGACTTTATAAAGTTACACAGACTAAACTTAGCCGTGTACTTTTTAACGAATTAGTCTCAAATAGCCCACGTGATAGTCATGACATCCAGCCCGTTCGATGTCAATATTCGTTCCTGAATGGCGCTTGTACACGGTGCAAATAACTGATACGAGAATTTTCGAGAATTGCTCTTCCATTGTGTAAACAACGGACGGCTTGATCCAGTGGTTAAGAGCTTAAGCCGCTCCGCCTGCTGGGTCAAGTAGTCGCGAGTTCAATCAATCGGGACAAATGTGACCTACAAATTGACGGATGATTAAGCGCAGTGGTTAAGAGCTTAAGCCGCTTCGCCTGCTGGGTCAAATAGTCGCGGGTTCAATCAATCGGGACAAATCTTTGTGTGACCTACAAATATTTGTTTCAGTCTGGGTGTTTGTGCATGTGAATTTTATGTTTGTAAACGCACCCAACCCACAGGAATAACACTTTGGTGGGGCTACGTTTAAAAAAACAAAGAGCGAAAGAACGTCTTAAAGTGCGCTAGACCAGTGCTCATGCATGAAGCGCAGTTCTCCCCGTGGCTTTAATACTCACATGTAGTTTACAAGTTTACTGGCACCGTGTAGTATGGCATCTTTAGTCGTCGTGTAAACGGCGACTATTATTTCTAATCCTAATCTGTGAATGGAGTGATTCATTCACAGATCAGGATTAGAAATTATAATCCGAATAAAAAACCCGAAAGATTAGACCACAAGCATTGCTGTGGTCTTATATCAAATTAGTTGGAATCAACTATAGTCAATGTGAGGACGCCTTCAAAAATAAAGTTTGCTAAAACTGCCATAATAAAATTATCTGAGGTGATTAATAATTTAACACCAATTTCTAGTTCTTTGCTACGAGTAGGTAAAGGTGCGAAAAATTGGCCCCGTTTGAATATACCTAATATCTAAACGCGGCCGATTTTTGGTTTACGTTCGTGATCCGAAAACTAGACAGACAGACGCGAATTTTGGAACGTGGAAATGTTCCGATATATACGTGACAAAAATATTATATACCAAATGGCTAACCACAAACCAACCACGTTATCCAGAAATCGTGCGCTCAAATTGGTTGTATGAAGACGATAGAATATAAATTCGATAACGACACGATAACTTTAACCTGTCCATACTAAGCCCTCAGTTAACTTTCAACACAATGTATCTTTATCATAACGCCAGATCCCTTGCTTAATTCTTTCCACATAAACCTCTTTGGCTTCCGCCATTCTCATAGTTTGTCTCATACACGCATTATTTATTTATATCTTACTCCATATGAGCGCTTTTCAAAGCGTAAATGTAAATGTAGCGCTACATACGGCATACTATCCATTTTTTTGAAAAGCGCCTGTAGGAATGAGGGCTTAACTTACCCTTCAGATAACACATAGTCTATTTGGTCATGGTAATCTACTTATTTATATACCGTCCAATAGCTAACATTACTATTATTAGAACACGAAACAGGGTCGCCGAGGGATATGCGCACACTGTCATGTGTCAAACGGTCTGTCCAATTGT
Source organism: Phalera bucephala (assembly GCA_905147815.2). Taxonomy (NCBI): domain Eukaryota; kingdom Metazoa; phylum Arthropoda; class Insecta; order Lepidoptera; family Notodontidae; genus Phalera; species Phalera bucephala. The sequence goes on from LR990613.1 coordinate 16,939,405, forward strand.
TAAATGGATAGGCAACGTCCGGTGACTGAGTCGATAGCGCCGCCGGGAGCGAGCTAAATCTGCCCACTGATGGAACGTAATTGAGAGATTACGGGATGACACGGCTCTATAGTTTATATACAAGTATATTTCTGGTATACCTATCTTAAGCCTAACGGAACAGTGACACAACTAAAAAGCTAGAGCAGGAGAAATGAAACTTTATAATACTAAGGTTAGAGTGCTAATTCCAATAAACATATTTTTGAGTTGTGCCATTATATTATCATGCCAGATCCCTTGCAGGGTATGCAAAGAGTCCAGAGTTCCTACAGGTTCTTTCCTAATCTAGGCCATCAAACTTTCGGCTAGCGATATTATACTGATTGGCATTATGTCTTACCAGGATTTGTAAGACATCTTAGCCGAAAAGTGACAAAGACTGACATTGGCATTTTGTTTATATTTAGTTTGTGTATAATAGTCGTCTAGCAGTAATAGCTTAGTTGGTAGCATGCTTTTTCTCTAAACAAAAGGTGCAGGAACAAATTCCGGCTCACACCTCTCACTATACCTACCCCGCAAGGGATCTGGCGTGAGGTTATAGATAGATAGATAGATAGACCTCTCACTATTCCAACGAGGCAGAGATATCATTTAATAATAACGGTATTTACCTAGCACAAATAATCCTCCCTAATAAAGATTTTTAGTGGTTGTGTAGCTCACTGTTGCGATAAATCATAGTGGCTCATAATGATTCCTATATGGAACACGCAAATATCTGCCAGAGAGGAATTTCATAACTAAAGATTTATGCGTGAAAGCACATTGTAATTATGTAACGCGCAGCCATCCTTATTCCTGTGGTAAGCATTACGAGTAGAGGGAACTACTCTGTATATTGACATATAAACACTTGTACCACAGGAAAATATTCCATTACACCAGGGTTTTTACAATAGATATAGGAAATTATACTAAACAGCCATCTATATAATATTATTAATAAAAATTCGTTTATTAAAGGCATCTTTATACTATAATTGTATTTTACTGTACTTTTTTAAATTCCATTTAGATTAAAAAATTATATTGATGTCGACATTTAGGATGCGTCTGAGCACAAAGAAATGTTTAAAAAATGTTTATCTCGTTGTATGGATATCACGCAAAAAGCACTGAAGTTGTTTTGAAAAGACATTATATAACATAGTAGGTAATTAGACTGATTTAAATACTCGTAGTGCGACATATTTAAACACAATCAGTTGGATTTCGTTGTTGTACAATATCAGGACAAGTCAAGAGTATCCGGAACCGACGAGCGTGTATGAGATGAACTATGAAAGTGAAGGAAGCCAGAGAAAGAGAGGTATGTAAAAGAATCTGTTGGAACTCTGTACTCTCTTCCTACCCCGCAAGGGATCTGGCGTGATGATGTAGATAGATCATTGCAGATTTAAGCCAGATCTTATGTTTTTTAATGCAACAGTTTTATGGCTGTCAAATTCCAATAAAATGTAAATACCTAAGTTTAAAGTAATATCCGAAGTAAGAATGACGCTATTACTTTCTTTGAAATACGCTAGCAGTACCTATGTGATCGGTAATAATATTTTTTTATCACAATAATATACTATTTCATATATTATATTTGTTCTTAGCAACTTGAGATGATAGGGTATTTACTGCGAGGTATGTTTATAGGGCTTTGTCATACATTGGATACATATGCTGTTTTCAAAATGAACTGAACTGTGTCGAACTACTACTCCCCGATTTAAGGTGTGGTATTATGCATATGTATAAGTAAGCCTAATCCTTTACGGTATTATTACATTTTGGCTTTCAATAACATATATCACACAGTCCAAAAGCCCGCGATGATCAGACCTGCGTTATTTAATGAAAACGATACCCGACTCCGGCAAGACCGAACGCACTATTTCACTCGCACCCGCTTGCATATATATACCTCGCGCTTGCACCTACGGTAGACTTCCAGTGTGCCTGACAAGATCTGTAAGAACTATATAAACTGTTTGATTGCTGAGAAAACATCTTTTGTTAGTTCCTTAAATAACATATATAAAATTGAGCTTTTAGACTATAACGAAAGTATAATTACAATTTATTATAATTTAAGGGTGTCTGACAAGGAGTTGCAACCATACTAAGTGTCTGATAATGTACGACATGATTTCTAATATTATTCCAATAAAATATATAAATAGTGAGCTTTATACTTTAACGAATTTAAGGTGCAATTTGCTACCTGTTACCTTTTAAAGCCACCATGATCTAAATTATAGTCGGGGATCGTTTGTACCGATATTGGGGACATACACAGAGAAACTTTAAGCTTTTATAAAAACAACGAAGTTATGATCGTCGCGGGCCCTTGCTCTAACACACAAATTACTCCATAAAATATTCACCGCTAACATTGAACACTAAAACCCTGATCGTATACCGAAAATGTTTTATTATCCACGTATCCGTATAATTTACGATACCAATTAAAGGGAAAAAGAAAAAAGATTTTCTTAATTAGATGCCAAGGTGAAGATAACTCGCTTCGAGCCAAATCGTCAGTTCGTTGCGTGACTAACCCAAGATTTATGACTTAATAGGCAAGTCCGCGTTAAGTAGGCCTTAGATAAGGGAGGTTTAAGTGATTGTCGGCGTTCACAACAATCGTAATTACTCCAAACTGCTATCTTCGCTCAGCCACACGCGATCTCTTTCATCGCCTAACTTGAATTGTGCTAATTGCTTCCCATCGCTGTTTCAAAAATCATTGGTTTTTAGTACGCGGTATTTTGCATTTATATTATTATATAGGAAAAGATTTTTACAAATATGCATGATTTGTGCTCAGTTACTCGCACGGAATAAAGGAGTACTTAATATTTGTACTAGGCTAAAAGAAAAATATGAAGGTGCCGAAGACAGAAATGGTCAGTAAAGCTATAACATAATGTATGGACGTCTTGATGATTATGCAAAGATACTACTTACATGTAATGTCATGACAATTTTTTTTCCTGAAGGGGAATGCAGAAGGGGGAGGCATAAGTGTGTACCTATAATTCGCTGAAGCATTTTTGATCCTGAAGTGTCAGGAATCGCGCCCATACTTCGCACGCTCATATGCCGACTTACAGTGGGTTCGCTGCAGCCCTTCTACAATCACCTAAATTTAACATGTTCAAAATCAACGACTAAGATTAACATATCGAGTTTTTAGATTTATGCGGATATTACACAAGAAATAAAACTATTTTTCAGGTATTGCGGTCTATTTTTGATTTTTAAGTTCTCGACGTCACGACGACGTAAGCACTATTTATTTTTCATCACCACTATTTTTATAACATGATTATGATAAATTTAGAGATCTAACATACTTATCTTTACACAAAACATGGATACCGTTACACAATACCCGAAAAACCCTGATGAAAAGAATAAGTAAAGACAGTGAAAAAATTTGTTGAATACAGAAGATTTTTTCTGTTTTAATTAAAGAGCTGTCTGTATACGTATTGTAACTTCCTTTTAACAACGTCGATTCGATGTTCCAAGCTTAAGAATAATAAAAGAGGGACCATTGTACTATCCGACCTTTTTCATCTGCTAAATCAACGTGCTTCTGCGTACTAAAGATTTGAAACGTTATTCTTGTACAAAAATAGTAAAAATTCATGCATGTATATTCACACTATATTCCAAGCGTGATAGGTTGAGAGGAGAGTTCAGACAAGCACAGGCCATACTGAACTCTTTCTAGCTTCCTTGACTCTAATAGTTGATCTCATGGCCGCTCGCCAGTTATGGAGACTCTTGACTTATCAATCTAATAGTTAAAATAAATTTGTTTGTCCTACGTGTCCAATACAATAATGCGTTCCGAATCTTAATGTAGGTAATGCCGCCGCGGTTCTGTAGCGTGTCTGCCATGTTTGTTGAGGCGTGAACTGACGATTTTTTTACCGGGGAGTACTAATGGGATTCTTTACGAGCGAGCGTATTGAGCGAGCGTTGGGACTCCCGTTTTTGCAGAGATGGGTGGGATTCCATCTGAGTCAAACTTCTTATTTATTTCATTATTTCAAAACTTTGTGACTCGTCTTTTAAGCTATATATTATTAAAAATACTCAATATTAATTCTTTTTCCCAACAATAACCAATCATTATTTTTTTCATTTATTTTAATTTATTGTAATTTAATTTCATAACTAGGGATTGGACTGAAATTGAATAATTATTTTAATTCGAATTGCACTAATATTTTATCTGATAATTTATTCCTTTCATATTTATTGCATTATAATTTGTTATGTTTAATTATAAATGTTATGGTGGAACACTTATATATCTCTTATATAGGTCCAAGTTACCCTTACGTTATAGTAAATAAATAATAATATCATCCTACACTGCCCACTGCTGGGCAAAGACCTTCTCTCACAAATCGAGGTGAGACAGATTGGGTCATGCCTCCACCATCCGCGCGGACCCAGCGCGAATTGGTGGAGGCAGGTTTGTGGCCACCTGCCGTTGGAACTTATCAAGCCGCCTTTAAGGCTTCCAACTCGGCTTAACGACTACCACATTAAGTGGTTGCCTTAACGTGCCTTCCGAAATAAATGTTTTTTTTTCGCCTGCCGTTGGAACTTATCAAGCCGCCTTTAAGGCTTCCAACTCGGCTTAACGACTACCACATTAAGTGGTTGCCTTAACGTGCCTTCCGAAATAAATGTTTTTTTTTTAAAGAAACGTAGCCCTGCACTAGGATTAACTTCTATGTCGTGGTTACGTTTACATGAACATAACATGAAAATACACGCCTGTGTTGAAAAAACAACTACAAATAGGGTTATGAATCAAACCACAGGATGCAGGTTTGACTGGCGCAAAAGGAACAATTCGGTATAAAAGGCATGATAAATTAATAGTTTCTTAGTTAAGTAAATTGCAGGATTTATGCTTAAAGGAACCAAATTACGGAGATGTCCTTCTATTAGGTTTCAGAATGGGAAATCTCCAGAACAGAACCAGAAATTCCAAAAGAGTCCCTTTAGCTATTTAGTACAAACAAACTAGATTTTTTCAAACATATACGTGCCTACAATTGTAGTAGCTACTCGTGTAAAAGTGTATTTACCTATAATAGTTTGTTCTTATCTTTATAAATGGGGTAGATAAAAATCTTAAAGGAGTTCGCTTTATGGTCTACGATCAACGAAGTCGGTGAAAACTATCTGCATTTACATTTCCATTCGACATGAATGTTTAACGAACATCCATCATTCAAGCTGACATCTCGAATGGGATACAATTTCATGAGTCCAATTAGTGAGTAACACGGAGTCCCCCGTCCGATGTTACAAGCTATAATTGGCGGAAATTAGAAGGAATAAGGATATTGGAGAATAAAACAATTGTAAAAAAAAACAATGTGGGTCGGGTTCGCTGAGACAGTTTACATGTGTATTTTATAGTACCTCTATAATTTTACTTTAGCTCATCATCATCAGCAATCGTAAGACGGCATTATGACGTCATTACAGGGTTACAGTACATAGAGTTCCCCAAAGATATCACATTTACCTACTTTGCGCTTTTTAGGTTTCAGCAAAAAAGTTTGTATTTATTCGTGTCGTAATTTCCTTTAAGTTTTGGTCAAATAGCCGACGGAGCGCGACGGAAGCGTGACAGAAGCGCTCGTTTCGTTCGGTCGTGACCAAGTCGTGGCGTTACATTATTAGTATATTATCTATGACGTTTACCGTCGCGCCGAGCGGGGCTGCACTGTGTGACGTCTCCCGTACATTTCAGTACATTACAACTCCCCAAGCCGCGCCACCGTCGCGCGTCGCGTAATCTTTAATAAGCTTATAAAAACAGTATATACTAACATAAAAGTGCTATACAGTGTATACTAACATAAAAATGCTATAGTGTAGTAAATATATAAAATAAAGTCGGGTTAGTTACACCATTTATAACTAAAGAATGGCGGGACAGATTTTAATGATATCTGATTTGTTGGATTCGTCTCCACCCCAAATAAAAGAATAACAATTAAAATTTTGGAAATATTAACGAAATAAAAAAACAAATCGAAATTTTAAATAAATATAGGGAACAAATGACAACAATTGTCAAATCGATTGGTCTGCATCATTACAGATCATACGGTCAATCAGTCAGTCAGTCATCCTGTCAGTATACAAGGTGTAAAATAATAAACGCAAGACCTCTGACACTCCGAATATAAAATTGCTTTATAAATTCAATACAACCAAATTTCCAAATTTGAAGGTGCTTCCCCTTTTTTTAAGCACTTTTATGCCCCAATTAACAATGAAAAATTGTTGAAATCAATTCAGCTAACGATTCAGAACAAACTACTTTCAGGTCTTGCGTTTATTATGTTTTCACCTTGTATAACCTACAAGTCGCTATAGTGTAAATTTAAAATAAATGTAAACCAACCTTTTGGTTGGTACATACAATGGAACGCGTTTGGTGTTAAGAAAACTGATGATCAATGTGATTCACGCGACAATCCTAAAAGGAAAATTTAAAGATGAGAAAGTTCTCATTCCTAGGATTCCAATGATCCGGATCTGCCCTTTGAGTTTAAACGGATACATTTTCCGATTCGATTTGCCTTCGCCAATTAACAAATCACAATGCCAATCCTTGAGTGTTTGTGGTCTGCATCTAGATAATGCATGTTTTTCTTTTGTACGTTCAATTGTACGTGGCATATTCACGTGTCGGCAAACCATCCGCTTTATTTGTCCTTGTGCCTGATAGCAAAACGAAAAATGTCGTATATCACAAGGTGCTTCAATGAAGATAATTAACACGAGTGCAACCCATGCAGTCAGTCATCCTGTCAGTATAGCACGGATTGTGCTGCCTTAATGGCAAAGTGAAATTGCCATTATTGACTCCGCCACCAAGCCATTGCATTCCTTGCTTCGTGGCAAAACACCAGAATCACAACATTTTCTAACGAACACTCAAGAATACGATGACTGTTCTCAAATGACTTCAATTGGGGCAGACATTCCAAGTAATTTGTTGAAGATAGCAAACGTTCACTTTCTTAAAAAAAATATTTAAGTTAACAAATTAGCTAAAATATAGATTGTTAGGTCAGAGACCTAACAATCGATTCAAGGCCAGATTCACCATCGTATTGGATCATTGCAACCACTTGAAGATGCACAGCATAAATTTCTACAAATATACTTCATGGGCAATTTGGAGGAACAACTTGATCGGCGTCAAGTGATCAACACAGCAATAAAAAGAGCAATTCTTCAAGATCTGCAGCGACTACTTCATGAACATCATGCATTGGCCAGGCTGTTTAAGACTGCGTTGGAGCGCATGCCAAATGATAATGGTACGACCCGAACATACCCCGACATCTTGAAAAGTCTTTATCGGGGAATGTCGATTCTAAAACGCATAACACACCCTTAGGACCCCCGGTGATCTGACTAGAAAGATCTAGAATCCGCGCTAAAGTGGTGAAACGTCTAGAAGGTTCCACCCCTTTAATTATAGCCGGCGCGCGGTCGCGGTATACAAGTACCTATTCTTTCCCGTACGAGTAGGTATGTAATAAAAATACTGTTTTGTGGGCCGCGCCGGCTATTGTCCGCGTCCGTTCTAGAACTTTCATCATGACATTCATTGACTGTTAGGCGGTATGAAGTTCGCCGGGTCATCTAGTTGTTTATCTATCTATCTATCTATCTATCTATAACCTCACGCCAGATCCCTTGCGGGGTAGGCAGAGAGTACAGAGTTCCAACAGGTTCTTTCCTTACATACCTCTCTGGCTTCCTTGACTCTCATAGTTATATATGATAGTTGTTTATATTTGATATTAGCTATTTACTATTTTATGATTTGATACCCACATTATTTTAAATTCTGCCTACCCCGTAAGGGATCTGGCGTGATGATATAGATAGATTAATAAAATTTATTTTTATTTTTTCAAACGAATCTAACGACATTTTACAAAAAACAAAAAGCCTCCGGTGTAAACATTGTCCGAGTATTTTAAAATGTTGTCTGAAAACTGTGATCTATTAGCTGAATAGTGCACAATAATAAGTGTTTGCATAAGTGTACCTACAAGACTTTTTAACTTACATAGCACTGCTCAAGATTACCTTTGCATTAATGCTGTTGACTCTGCGTGCCTGTGACATTTGTGTATTCATAACGGAGGATGATTGTTATTAACTGTTTAACTAAGTTACGGTAAACAAATTCAATCGTTTAGAAAAATATTTTAAAGTTTGACACCTGCATTCAAAACAAAAGAAGCGCAAAGACAATCGTTACTCTGCTAGCCTTGTGGTGCAGTAAAACGTACTAATTAGAGAATGAATGAACATTCGACCATAAACAAAACATATTTGTCAGATAACTAGTGTTGCCAATTGTAGAAATATACCCTACACGTGAAAAAATTCTCATAAACTTTATTCATTGGACCTAGTGATATTAAATCTTAACAACAGAAAAGCTTCACAAAAGAGAAATATAAAAAAAATATATATTAATAATATTAACAAGAAAATAAAAATGGCATCCGAAAATGTACCATTTAGAAAAAAACGGTTACTAACGTCGCTATCGGAATCATCATTGTTTGATGCGACAGTAATTAGTCTGCCAGATACCTTAATACATAACGATTAAAGAATAAATACGCTAAATGAGCAATTGAGTAAAACTTAAGTGCCGAGTTACAAAATAGCAAACCAAGAAATAGAGACCTTACTTTGTGAAAATATTGTAAAGTCAAATTTGCAGAAATCTAATAAAATAATAGATTTATATAAAAAAGTTGGGATATCCGAGGTGAATTGCTCCAATCTAGGGTCCAAACGTAAGAATAAGAAGAACAAACACAAAATATTACCGAACATTATGTCTACTCCACTGAAAGAGGATGATACAAATCAATCAGTGACTAGACAGGTGTTCCTGTAACTGAAAATGACTCTTCGCACTCTAAAAAAATAATAAATTTCGCAACTCAAAATAACTCACCTAGACATGAACATTACAAATTCACTTACCTCAATCCAAGACGAAGTATCAGCTTCAAAAAAAAGGTAGATATTGATAATTGCTGACCAACAAGGGAAGGATTTGCAAAGGATATTACAAACTTTAGTCGGCTCACTGTATGCTGTAAGCACCTTTTGGAAACCTTATGCTACAATATCACAAATATTAAACTTAAACGAAATTTATACATTAAATGAAAATGACATAATTATTAAGTTAGGTAGTATAAATGATGCTGACCCATATGGTTTCCAATGGCATTTAGAAAATTTCTTCAGATCACGTAAATGTTCTAATATCCTTGTTAGTAAAGTACCTTTTAATAAATTTCTTAATGAAAATAAGTTAAATTATGAAATAAGGCTTATATGTAACAAATATAATAATGTAACCTTCGTTGACATGAATTATCGTACATTGCTTCCATACAGATCAAGAAGATCTCTAATCATATGCGGTTATCTATTAAAAGAAGTTCTCAGAATAAATTATAAATTAAATTTCTCTAATTACAACATATACGTGCAAAACAACCTGACTCAACGTTAAGGACGTTGTCAAAATTTTGCAGAAAAATGTTCTCAGACGGACAATTCATTAATTTTAAAACTCCAGGAAATTGAAACTGAGCATGATTCAATAACCGACAGCCCAATGATAGATAATATAAATACTAGTCGAAATAACAAGGAGGATATAAACTGTAATAATAATTTATTTCGTATATAAATATATTCATGTTCTGCATCAAAACATTGCAGGAATATTAAGTAAATCTGATCTGTTAACAGTGTGCTTTAATGACTTGAACTCAAAATCAATTAATGTTATATGTGTCACAGAACATAACATGCTTAAAGATGATAAGGTTCGATTTCATATTCCTTCGTATAAATTAGCAGCAGCCTTTTGTAGGAACATTAGAAATGGAGGTGCATGCATTCTAGTAAAAAACATACATGCATACAAAACTCTCGAAGATGTCAAATCATTATCAGTCCCGATTGTATTAGAATGTGCAGGAATAAAACTAGTACAGCACAATATTATCATTATTTGCCTATATAGAGCTCCTAAAAATTCTAGTCAAGCTGATGATATTTTCTTTTTAATACAAAATTCTAGCTAAGTATAGATTAAAGAACGTAAAACTCATTATTACAGGTGACTTTAACATAGATATTCTCTAGAAGAATAGGATATCTAAGGTATTCATAAATATACTGGCAATGTATAATTTACAACTTGAATTATAAGTGGCACATACGTATTATGAGTGGCACATGCATAGATAATCTATATCTATATCATCACGCCAGATCCCTTGCGGGGTAGGCAGAGAGTACTGAGTTCCAACAGGTTCTTTCCTTACATACCTAACCTAGATAACATAGCTCATAACATTAAAGGTTGCAAAGAAGAATTAGTTGAACTGGCTCTCTCTGACCACAAAGCCCAAATACTCAAATGTCCTGTGAAAAAAAAATGTTCTTTAAGTTTTGGTACAAAAAGTAGCGAGACTACTCCGCTGAAAATAGAACTAAGCTCACTGAATGATTACGTAGCTTGCCTTATGGCGAGGTTTATGAAACAAAGGACCCCAATGAAGCTTTCTCACGGTCTCATGATATTTTTATAATGTTTTATAATTTATGCTTCCCTCACATAAAAGTAAAAAAAATGGTTTTTTGCAGACCAAAATGGATTACACGAAGAATTAGGTTATGTAGTAAGCGTAGAAGGGAACTATTGTGGAAATACATATCATCATCGACAGCCACTAACAAAATACTTTTTATGACATATTCTAGGAAATATAGAGCTATTTTAAATCTTACACAGAGGTCGCAAAATAGTTATTTTTTGAAAAAGTCTTCTAACAAGTCGAAGGCCACCTGGCAAATAATAAACAATAATAAGCAAAGTGAACTAAAAGAGAACATAAAAGTAAATAATATAGAGACCAAATTATTACTCATCCCAGACACATAGCAGAACTTTTCAATGACTACTTTGTTAAAGTGGCTAAATGTGATGATACTTTTAAAATACCTCGATTTTTAACATCAAAAACTTAGTCAAGTTTCATTTTTGTTCACCCTACATCGGCAAATGATATTTGAAATATAATCATTGCCTCAAAAAATGTTGCAAGTACTGGTTATGACGATACCACAGTACAAGTAGTTGAGGATGTATCTCATATTATTTCTCCTATTTTAAGTTACTTAATAAACCTAAGTATAGAATTCGGAATATTCCCCGAGCAATTAAAGTGTTCTATCATTAAACCATTGTTTAAAAAAGGTGACTAAAGTGGCATTAGCTGTTATAGACCTATAGCGTCGCTTTCTATATTTTCCAAAATTTATGAAAAAGTAATTTATTACTCCTTATACGATTTCTTATGGGCTAAAAATCTAATTGCAAGTGAACAATATGGTTTTCGTAAAGCAAAATCTATAAATATGGCACTCTTCAATTTTATTAAAACTATAATAACCAATATGGACAATCGCACACCTACAGTAGGCAAAAGTCACCAACTTTTTATTTTTTTATTTTATTATAATTTAATTTCATAACTGGGGATTTGACTGAAATTGAATAATTATTTTAATTTGAATTGCACCAATATATTATCTGATAATTTATTCCTTTCATATTTATTGCATTATTTTTTGTTATGTTTAATTTTAAATGTGATGGTGGAACACTTATGTATCTCTTATATATCTCTTATGCATCTCTTATATAGGTACAAGTTACCCGAAATAAATAATAATATCATCCTATACTGCCCACTGCTGGGCAAAGGTCTTCTCTCACAAATCGAGGTGAGAGAGATTGGGTCATACTCCACCGCGCGGACCCAGCGCTAATTAGTGGAGGCAGGTTTGTGGCCGTTGGAACTTATCAATCCGCCTTTAAGGCTTCCAACTCGGCTAAACGACTACCACATTAAGGACTACACAGGAATACACTAGGATTTATTCCTGCGTCGTGGGTACGTTTACATACATACATAAAACGAAAATTTACGCCTGAGTTGAAAAAACAACTACAAAAAAGGTTAGGAATCAAACCACAGGTTGCAGGTTTGACTGGCGCAATAGGAACAATTCGAAAGACATTTGCTCGGTTTTGTTTTAGAAAGAATGTTTTGGTATAAAAGGCATGATAAATTGATAGTTTCTTAGTTAAGAAAATTGCAGGATTTATGCTTAAAAGAACCAAATAATGGAGAAGCCCTTCTATTAGGTTTCAGAATGGTAAATCTCCAGAACAGAACCATGAAGTCCAGAAGAGTCCCTTTAGCTATTTAATACAAAACAAACTAAATTTTTTCAAACATATACGTACCTGCGATTGTCGTAGCCACTCGTGTAAAAGTGTATTTACCTATAATAGTTTTTCTTATCTTTATAAATGGGGTAGATAAAAATCTTAAAGGAGTTCGCGTTATGCTCTACGATCAATGAAGTCGGTGAAAAGTATCTGCATTTACATTTCCATTCGACATGAAGGTTTAACGAACATCCATCGTTTAAGCTGACAGCTAGAATGGGATACAATTTCGTGAGTCCAATTAGTGAGTAACACGGAGTCCCCCGTCCGATGTTGCAAGCTATAATTGGAGGAAATTAGAAGGAATAAGGATATTGGAGAAAAAAACAAATTGTAAAAATTCAATGCGGGTCAGGTTCGCTGAGACAATTTACATGTGTATTATATAGTACCTCTATAGTTTTACTTAAGCTCATCATCATCGGCAGTCGTAAGACGGTATTATGATGTCATTACAGGGTATAGAGTTCCCCAAAGATGTCACAATTACCTACTTTGCGCTTTTTAGGTTTCAGCAAAAAAGTTATTATTTATTCGTGTCGTAATTTCCTTTAAGGTTTGGTCAAATAGCTGACAGAGCGCGATGGAAGCGTGACAGAAGCTCTCGTTCCGTTCGGTCGTGACCAAGTCGTGACGTTACAGTATTAGTACATTATCTATGACGTTTACCGTCGCGCCGAGCGGGGCTGCGCTGTGTGAAGTCTCCCGTACATTTCAGTACATTACAACTCCCCAAGCCGCGCCTCCGTCGCGCTGCCGTCGCGCTGCGTCTGCTATGGGGCGAAATCTTTAATAAGCTTATAAAAACAGTGAATACTAACATAAAAGTGCTATAGTGTATTAAATATATAAAATAAAGTCGGGTTAGTTACACCATTAATAACTCAAGAACGGCTGGACAGATTTTAATGATATCTGATTTGTTGGATTCGTCTCCGCCCCAAATAGTAGAAAAATTTACGGAAAACAAATCAAACTGATTTTTTAGAAAAAGTATATAGAGAACAAATGACAATTGTCAAATCGATTGGTCTGCATCATTATAGATGACACGGTTAATCAGTCAGTCAGTCATCCTGTCAGTATACAAGTTGTAAAATAATAAACGCAAGCAATTTTCTATTCAAGATCTAATAGAAAATTGCTTCATAAATTCAAAACGAAAACCAAATTTCCAAATTTGAAGGTGCTTACCCTTTTTTAAGCACTTTTATACCCCAATTAACAACGAAACTTGTACATGTATGCGTGCTTTTTGAGAAATACGTTTTACGGAAGGCAAAACTTGATTGATTGATTTGAAATCTACTTATTACTGTGAACCAAGAATAAATTTAGTTTTTATTGCGCAAGGAAGGAGTACAAGCAATTTTTTCCAAATAAAAAAAAATGTAAGATACGTTAAAAATTGTTGTAATCAATTCAGCTACCGTTTAGGAACAAACTACTTTCAGGTCTTGCGTTTATTATGTTACCCCTTTTATAACCTATAAGTCGCTATAGTGTAAATTTAAAATAAATGTAAACCAACCAAAACCATGCAATGGAATGCGTTTGGTGTTGAGAAAACTGATGGTCAATGTGATTCACGCGACAATCCTCAAAGGAAAATTTAAAGATGAGGAAGTTCTCATTCCGAGGATCCAATGATCCGGATCTGCCCTTTGAATTTAAACGGATACATTTTCCGATTCGTTTTGCCTTCGCCATGACAATTAACAAATCACAAGGCCAATCCTTGAGTGTTTGTGGTCTGCATCTAGAAAATGCATGTTTTTCTCATGGTCATTTGTACGTAGCATATTCAAGTGGGGCAAACCATCCGCTTTATTTGTTCTTGTTCTTGATAACAAAACGAAAAATTTCGTACATCACAAGGTGCTTTAATGAAGATAATTTACACGAGTGCAACCCATGCAGTCAGTCATCCTGTCAGTATATAACACCTGGATTGTGCTGCCTTAATGGCAAAGTGAAATTGCCATTATTGACTCCGCCACCCGAGCCATTGCATTCCTTGCTGCGTGGCAAAACACCAGAATCACAATTCTAACGAACACTCAAGAGTACGATGACTGTTCCCAAATGACTTCAATTGGTGCAGACATTCAAGGTAATTTATGTTGAAGATAGTAAACGTTCATTTACTTTCCCTAAAATGTGGTTTGCAGGACTCTGTTGACTGAATATGGACAATTGACCGAATACATCGCTTCTGGACTTTAAAGGCGAGTTCAATATTTGTGGAGTTCACATACTTTAATATTGAGGCAACATAGCTGTCGTATGCAGCAATGACCGCTGACCTGTCAGCGATTTTACTGAGTTTGTTCAGAGCATATGATTGCTGACTTAAACGTTTACAAAGAAAATCAATATGACTTTTCCAGTTTAACTTTTTGTCAATGTGTAGTCCTAGAAACTTGATCTCAATTTCGGTGTTATTAAATGTGATGTTCAAATCGCCCGATGTTTGTATTTTCTGTCTAAAGTTGATAATTTTCGTTTTAAATAAATTTAATAATAAATTATAAGAGTTAAGCCAATTAGTTATATTAGTCAAAAAAAATATTAATGTAATGACATAGAGAGAAGAGTGAGTGCAGGGAACAGAGTGAATGTTGCGATGGGAAAGCTACTCGGGAGCCGGCACTTAAGCCATAAGGCGCAGCTGGCCATACATAACGGAGTTCTTGTCCCAACGCTGTTATATGGTAACGAGAGCTGGGTATGTAAGAAGGAGAATGACAGTAGGATAAATGCGGTAGAAATGCGAGCTCTGCGGAAGATGTGCGGAGTGAAGCTGACCGACCGCATTAGCAACAGCATAGTAAGACAGCGAGTAGGTATGAAAGATAGTATCGGTGTAAAGATGAGAAAGGGTATGCTCCGTTGGTTCGAGCATATAGAAAGAATGCCAGAGGAAAGAATGACAAAACAGATATACAATGTGAAAGTGGAAGGATGCAGGTACCGGGGAAGACGTAGATTATCTTACCACGACCAAATAAACCGAGTCTTATCTGATGGAAAAGTCAAGAGTCTCCGTAACCGGCGAGCGTGTATGAGACGAACTATGAGAGTCGAGGAAGCCAGAGAAGTATGTAAGGAAAGAACCTGTTGGAACTCTGTACTCTCTGCCTACCCCGCAAGGGATCTGGCGTGAGGTTATAGATAGATAGATAGAAAATATTAATGTCATCTTTAAGCTTTGTCATTTCATGTCTGCCTGTAAATAAAACAGAACTGTCATCTGCAAATAATGTCATTTGATGATTTGTAATGACAAAGCTTAAAGATGACATTAATATTTTTTTGACTAATATAACTAATTGGCTTACTTTAAATTTATTTAAAACGAAAATTATCAACTTTAGACAGAAAATACAAACATCGGGCGATTTGAACATCACATTTAATAACACCGACATTGAGGAGATAGATGAGATCAAGTTCCTAGGACTACACATTGACAAAAAGTTAAACTGGAAAAGTCATATTGATTTTCTTTGTAAACGTTTAAGTCAGCAATCATATGCTCTGTACAAACTCAGTAAAATCGCTGACAGGTCAGCGGTCATTGCTACATACGACGGCTATGTTGCCTCAATATTAAAGTATGTGAACTCCACAAATATTGAACTACCTTTAAAGTCCAGAAGCGATGTATTCGGTCAATTGTCCATATTCAGTCAACAGAGTCCTGCAAACCACATTTTAAGGAACTGAAGATACCACCCTGCATGTTTGTCTATGAATGTGCTATTATTGCTAAAGCAAACATAAGCTTGTTTAAATTTAGAAACCAAGCAAGGCTTAATAACAAAATGACACACGAACCACATAAAACTGCATTATTTAAGAAAAGTGTATTTTATTTGATTCCTGACATATATAATAAACTACTAACGCAAATTAAAGAAGTGAAAAATATTGACAAGTACAAATCAGGTTTGTATAAATTTTAATTGGGAAATGTTATTATAACTTAAAAGATTATCTGACCGACGTGAATAATAAATATAAATTGAATAAAATGTATATTTTAGACATTATAAATAGTATCGTATATAATTGTAACATAATTTTGTGTGTTTCTATAATTTTCATAATAAAATATTGTGTGCCAAAAAGGCGGGTCATAGCTGTACCATCATAATCACAATATTTTGAATTGTAACATCATACTTTTACCTATGTACCACAATAAACACTATTTAAATTTGAATCTCATATTAATATGTGAAAATCCATCAAGCCACTTAGGCTACAAAGCGTGCCAAGAGAATAGACATCTATACATTAATACAAACATTCATACATACACTCGAAAAACATTACCCTCCTTTTAAGGCAAACTGGTAAAAAGGGATTATTGATAACGTCCCCGACTACAATTCTCCTCCCATTTCTATAATTTCAGTCCAGGATGAGCAATTGTGAGCAAATTAGCAGCGACAACACGCGGCGAGAGACTGATCTGCTCCCGCGACATACGGATTAACATTGGGGCTGACGCGTTGCTCGTGTTCACTGACCTACAAATTGTAAAATCCTTAGGTCACATCCCTACTATAAATAGACACGGCTACTATTGGTAGATAGAGATCTGGTGTGATATAAATAGATAATGTCACGTCCCTACTGTTATAGACAGTCTTACATAATTTGTCGTCGTACAGACGTACATTCATTCTAAAAACATTACCCTTCACTTAGGGAAGACTATACTTTCAGTCTGGCATGATCAATTGTGTGCAAATTAGCAGCGACAACCCGTGGCGAGGGACTGAACTGCTCCCGTGACATACGGATTAACATTGCGGCTGACGCGTTGCTCGTGTTCGCTGACTCACAAATTGTAAAATCATTAGGTCTCATCCTTACTATAAATAGACAGGGCTAATATAGGTAGATAGAGATTTGGAGTGATATAAATACTGTTATTGTCTATAAATTCTTCTTACATAATATGTCGTCGTATTCGTACACACATTCTAAAAACATTACCCTTCATTTGGAGAAGACTATACTTTTAGTCTGGCATGATCAGTTGTGTGCAAATTAGCAGCGACAACCTGCGGCGAGGGACTGAACAACTCCCGCGACAAATGGACTAACTTTGCAACTGACACAATGCTCGTGTTCACTAATGTAAAAATTGTACAATCATAATGTCACATCCCTACTATTCTTATAAAAAGTCTCTATATTGACATTTCTTGTATCTTCCAATTTGGCTTTTATGTATATTGGGTAATGAGATTTGAACATTCTTTAGCAAAAAACGTATTATGCAGAAAGTTACACTTATACAACCTTATACTGAGTTAAACATGTATAATTTGTAACATAACATTTCATTCAGTATCTAAATTACTATTTAAGCGTATTTCTCGGGTGGCTGCCACCACACGGTCATTTAGTTAAAATGGTAAAATAGCATTACTTTTTTCTGATAATGCTACAAAATGTGTGAAAAGTGAATAGGTGTGTATTATACCTACGTTTGTTTTTTTATTCTAAAAATAAGTTGCTTCTCACTAGGTTATATTCCTATGTCGAAAGTTCATTTAAAGATAGAACTTTGCAAGTACAAATACAAAATATCAACTTATCTCGTGCGAGGATCGAATATTCAATCGTGTGAACTTATGCTCAAACCAGACGAAGCTGTGCGAAGTGCAGCAAACTTTCTTCGTCAGTATGTCTTAAAGGAATATTAATCGTCCTCACGAATAGTTAGGACCTTCATAATAAAGTTCCATTCCACAGCCGCGGCCTTTCAGTTTTAATTTCTATACTTAATATTTTATAGTTGGCGATTTATTGGGCCCGTCCCTTCTGACGTCACCAGACAAAGTAGTTTAATTGAATGTCACGACACTGCCAAGTTATTACAATAAAAATTAACACACAGATTTGGGCATTATTGAAAGACTTTATTTAAATAAATTGACAGTGAAATAAAAATGCCATTTCATTTTACAATCACTTTTAACAGAAACAAAATAGTCTGTAAAGGATACTTTTATCAAGATATATAATAAGATAATTTAGAATAAGAATTCCTTTCAGTTGCAAAATATACATTGGTATGTAATAAAATAAATAAAGTTTTGAATATCAACTCTGTCACTTTTTTAATGTACGTTAAAATACACGGAATGGCTTCATTTGTCTTATGAAGAAACCGAAAACCTTTTTAAAGCTTCTGTTTTATAAACACGACAAAATATAATCATACGTACAAATGTATTAGACATTTTCATACAGCACACACATCAACGCATACAAACAAACACACACATGAACACGCACGCACGCACGTACGCACTCACGCACACTTATTAATATTACGTTTTTATGCATATTTTATTTCACTTTTGTTTCTTTATTCAGTTTCCAAATGCTGATGTCATCGTTTTTTAATTGAAAATTGTAAACATTCCTTTTTTGATCTTAATAAACTATTTTTATTTAATTTAAGTAGGTTACCTGCTTTTATTTATAAAATGTCAATAGTCATAACAATCCAGCTAATTTACTTTACGGACGTAAGAACAACCAGGGCTTTTGTTTTTTGCCGTAATGGCGACAAGAAGCCAATTTTTATAATTTACTGTAATACTCTATTACTACTTGACATTGGCGAAATACACTGTTAAAGTGTGCGGCCATTAATTAAAATAAGAAGAAGAACAACCAGGCCTGAAGTTTTGAATCGTTTATGTGTACAGTCATATAAAATCGTCGTAACTGTAATACTCATAGGTAATTCAATTTCCTTTTAGAGTGACCCCCTTTATACAATCCATCCTAAAATAACATAATACGAGAGGATAAAGGCTTATGGTAATCGGTGGGATGAATTTTACATTGTTAATCAATATGGCGGACCGTTTGGGCATATTGGCTTGCCTGATATAAAAATAACTGAAAACGTCACTTCATTTGAAAATTTTACTAAGTTAGTTTTTGTCCACTGTTTCGTTGGTCTAGTAGTGCAAAGTACACATGGTCATTACTAAATCCTAGGTTTGGATCCTAGGTCGAAAAAACGTTATTAGAGTTTTACCATCATGGAATTCTTAGTCTGCTACTAACCAGGGTCTGAAATTGTGCCCAGGACAATAGCTAACGGGCTTTCACTCTATTACATCGAGACTTAATGTCGTGGACGGAAAGAGGGTGAACATAAGTACACCTATCACCTCTGTCACCCCTAATTTGGATATAATAAGCGTTAGATACGGTGTTTTTGAAAACTTTGTATATAAAATAAAACTATTTTTCGGATTATTTTATTTATTTTTTATTTTTATGTTTCCGACATGTCAGGGAACTGAACTTTGTATATGTGATTTTTGACTTATTTATATATATATGTGATTTTTGGATTGTCATATAACGGATTGTTTTAGATAATCTTAAATGTGGCTTCTTTTTTAAGCATTGGTATGTAAGTTCCGGTTTAACTGGCTATTTATGCATTAATAACTATGGTCCTAGAGTGCAAACCATATTAAAACACAAGTTATCGTCATGAATTATAAGACTGCACGCATTGGACTGTCTAAACCAGGCATAGGAATTAACAAATTAATACATTTAATACTCTATAATACTTAAGCAAAAACTAAACTGAAGAAATTTCTTAAGCTTTTTTATAAAAGTTTTATCTTTAATGAGGTACTAGATTCCAGATTAATGAACGTATCGAATCGTTAAACCCGACCCACATAGTATGTTGTTATTTAAAATCATATCACAACTGTACTTAACTGAAAAAAGTATTACGTAACTCTCCTTCCAATTTGTCGGTAATGATTTCCAAATACAAGCAAGATTCTACCAATTATAATAACGTTGTCCGCTCCTTTGCCACCATCAGCAATATTTACGCAACAAATATTGAATTCAAATACATTTTAAACTGTTGTACATTGGACTTCCTTCGTAGTTTCACGGACTATTTATTAAGTTTATAGTTTCTATGCTTACGGCAGAAGTTCGGAGTTACGACGAATTGCATAATTGATCTACGAATAACTTCTATATAGCAAAAGTCCAAATTAAGTTGGCGAAATTCTAGTACTAAAATTTGTTCGAAATAATTTATTTTAATGTGGGTTAACGATGATAATGAACGGGAATATTTTATGGTGGATATTTAAGGCTATCTGCGTCAGAAGACTTACTTACACAATTTAATATATTTTTTTTAGATACTATGCGGTTTAGAAAGGTGAAATTAATCTTTAAAGAGTGTAAGTAGGAGAGGTTTAACCTTTAGTTATATCTTTATAAATAAGCTATAAGCATAAATATAAATTTAAAATGATAATTTAGCTCTGCTTATAATTTATTTTTCACAAATTAGGAAAACTATATGAAACCCAAAATCCTTTCAAAGAACAACCAAATTGTCATATACGTACATACACGTCTGATCCTCACAGGATTTGACAACGATTACGTTTGACTATTAAAAAACAATGATGTGGTAGGTTCTCCTTGGGCGACCTTTTCTGACGGTATCACCCACATTTTCTCCCTTCCCTATTTTTATTTTAAAAAATAAGTAAGGGTAATCGTGGTCCCGCTCTAGGATATATTCCTGTGCCGTGGGTGCGTTTACAAACATGAACATTTTCATACACAAATACCCAGAATAAAACAAATAATTGTGGGTCTAACAAAGATGTGGTCAGTACAGGAATCGAACCCGTGACTATTCAACCCAGTGCGTTATCCACAGCGCCAAATCGTTCGTCAGTCTTTTTGTGAGTCATCTGACACTCATCTTTTTCGCATATCAATACCAATCCAACTTACATAATTCGTTAGAATATGCTTCTTAGTTACATATCAAAAGTAAGCCATAACAACATAAGCCCGCTACACGTGTCATCCCTTTAAATACCTTTTCCGTTAATTAGGCTAAAATCTTTAAATAAACGTTTAACTGTGACAGAACAGTCTCCTTGAAATAATGCCAAAACGGCCACGTCACGGGCTGAGGTTCAAATTAACTGACTCTTAGTACCTTTCCGGTTCAACTTCTGTCAACGAAAATGCTATTTAACCAAAGAATACTATGGTAATATATTTTTAACGAGACTGAAAGAGGAATTCTCGTTAAAATTTCTTGTTTGAGACGCGAACGTGACAGAGCGTAATGGTCTGATGAGCATTCCTTCTGAAAGATCTAAAGTGTCTTATATAGGAATAAAGTATTAAGACTTAAGTCGTCGAGTACGCCGTTATTTACGCTTATATCTATTGGTAGTATTAGTGTCTAAAGATGCCATTATACAAGGTGTATTGTAAATAACGCAACACCTCAGACACCCCGATTCGATAAATGGTTCACAAATTCCAATCGAAAAGCAATATTCCAAATTTAAAATTTTTAACGCCTTTTTGCGCACTCTTATACCACAATTATCAATGAAACTTATAAGTGTATGTGTGCGAATTGAGAAATACGTTTTGAAAATGCATTTAAATTCTCCGTATTACTTTGAATCACGAATAAAATTTAGATTATTATAGCGCACTAAGGAAGTAACAAATTTTTTTGCAAATTGAAAAAAAAATTTAATATCCATTAAAAAATAGTTGGAATCAATTCAGTTATGGATTTAGAACAAACTACTTTCAGGTCTTGCGTTTATTCGGTTACACCTTCTATATGTACTGGTAAAATGTTACTGTTTGGTTAAAACTTATATTGATTCAGTAAGGTTGAAGTAAATAAATAAACACCGTCACGCCTATATTCCCCAAGCGGGGGTAGAATAGGTCTACTCTATACGTCCAATTTTCACCGGCGAGGTAAGTTCCCATGTAATGGGGGTAAAAGGGCGAGCCTATTGCCATATACCGGGCACAATTCCAGACTCTGGACTGATATTGGAAATTTTGCGATAACAAAACTACATTTGTCCGACCTTGGCTTTGAACCCAGGACCTCGTGATCGCAAAGCACATCATTCGCCACTAGACCAACGAGGTAGGTTGAAGTATAAACTGTTTATTTATTTACGTAAAGAAAATTAACAGCGCTTCATACTATTATATGATATTTTTTTTAATGCGCCTATTCGTCCGTCAATTAAGAGCAATAAGCAATCTATGTAAAAATAAAACGCATATACCAGTGATTCTGATATAAAGGAAAATGAAAGGATGTAGGTAAGTATCGAGAAAGACGTAAACTGTCTTACCATGACCAAGAAGATCGTGTCTTATCTGATGGACAAACCAAGACTCACCATAACCGATGAGCATGTATGTGATGAATTATGAGAACGAAGAAAGCAAACAGGCTTATAGAACTATTTGAATACTCGCTTATTACCTTGCAAGAAATCCTTCGTGGTAATATAAATTAATGTAAGATGATTTTAGATGAAAAGTAATCATAAGTCAGTCAAAGTCAGTAAGTATTCAAAAGTATTTCTGCTTGCTTATTGGCCTTCCGTATAACTTTGAACACCCCAAGATATGTGTGTCCCACAACTAAATAAAAAAGAGACTAGGAATCCCCATAAACGAATAAAATTTCCCAAAAACATGTTCGACGGTTAGCAAGGGCCCGCATTATTTTATAACTTTTTCAGAAGTATTTGGGTCAGTGGATACGCGGTGTATACCGCGAAACTTGGTTAATAATATTTATTGACATCGGATATACCAAGGTGCTTTAACTTCCTTTGACCTTAGAAAAGCATCGGATAACTGGTCAGAAGAAGAAGAAGAATTTAATGCTATATTTTTGTAATGAGTTCCCTCTAAGGTAAAAGTAACGTCTCTTATAAAAATCACTCCATTGTAAAACCTTTAATAAAAATAATATGCCCGCAGGGCAGCTTGTGGCGAGCTGTTGGTGAGTAACGACACGTGCTTCAGATAGTCGGTCAGGGACTCGGCGTGTCTTCGTCGGTCGAGTGGAAACCGAAGGGTGCCCGCAGGACTCTCGGCTCTGGCTAGCCTTAATTGGCCGTCCAGAGAGGAGCCGTGAGAGCTATATCGATGTAGGTAGATAATGCGTTCCTACGTCGATCCGTCGTTCCTACTCCAGGAGTGGAAGTGTTAAAGGGCATAATGCCGCGAGTAACTTCGGAGAAAGCGCAGCACACCTCTCTACACCCCTGAGCCGCTTACACCGGTGTTGCCCTCAGTTGTCCTAGGACGACCGTTTGAGGACCCATCTAGAAAGCGGCGAGTCACCGCAGGCCACGGGTAATAGGTATCACTATGGCCGGTATCCGTCCCCTTTAAAATAGTCCAGTTTTTGTCCATCAAGCCTCATTTACATAGCCCTTGTTTTCTTTCCATAAATTACAATAGCTCTTGCACCTGCCGGTGTCAGTTCGCTGGTTATGTTTCATCATTTTCAGCAAGTGATCTCAGCAGGTGGCTTACATAACATTAACTTCTCGCAAAGGGCCTCTACGTGTTGGACCCATGTCCCCATGCAAGCCTTTCATAGGTCCGGGTAAAGCCCGTGAATCTCAGCGAGATACATAATAATAATAATAATAATATTAGCCCTGTTAAGAAACTGTCTCAGCATTGGGCACGGGCCTCCTCTCAAGCTGAAAGGGTTTAGGCCATAGTCCACCATGCTAGCCCAGTGCGGGTTGGTGAACTTAACACACACGAGAAACTCTTAGGCATGCAGGTTTCCTCACGATGTTTTCCTTCACCGTTAAAGCAAGTAAAAGTTAATTTTTAATACGCACATGCATTCGAAAAGACAGAGGTCCAATGGTCTAACCACTAGGCTATCACTGCATTGTAAAACCTTTATATGTATAAAATTCCGACATGAGTGTGTTCGTAATTCTTCTCTTTCTAAACGGCTTGACCGATTTTATGGTCACCTGTATGGTTCATAACTATAGTTAGACCCAGTAAGAGGTCCTGTTGTCAAGCCGGTGCTATTTCGCGGGAAACTGCTTATTACATCATAAAACAGTCTGAATGCGTGAAGGGACCACACAATACAACATCTCAATATTACATCCGATGTTTTGAAGTCTTAGATCAATCAAATGTCAAACTGACAGAAGATTTGGCCGCTCCGCCCACTGGGTCGAATAGTCGTGAGTTCCATTACCGCACGGTACTAACCTTTGTGTGTATTTAAATTTTCATGTTTGCAAACACACCCATGACACATGAATAAATCCAAGGATAGGGGCAAAGTTGATTTAAAAAACCTTCTAAATTTACCAAACCGATGCGTAGCTTTTCGGTCCTACAACCGCAATTCTTGATATATATTAAATTAAAAATAAACACCATCACGCCTATATTGCCAAAGCAACGGTAGCAGAGATATACTATGTAAGTACACCCACTTTTTCCGGACCCAATGTAAAGAGGGCGAGACTATAGGTATCATACCAGGCAAAATTCTAGACTCCGGACTCATACTTAGAATTTTAATATTGAAAAAATTATACTTTGCTAAACCTGGGATTTAACCCGAAGACCCAATGATCGCTATGCGTAGTATTCGTCATTAGCCCAATGAGGCAGCTATAGAATAAAATTAAAAAAAAAATCATAAACCCGTTTAAAACCACTCGTTTGCAATTTGAAAATTCACTTTTGGAAATGAAAATCTTGAGAGGCCGATGTGAAACTTTACAACTACTTTGGTAATTACTCCAAAAGTTGGAAATGAAAAGACCCTTGGGCCGCGAAGTTGAAATAAGGGATTCGGTATACCGAACCGGTTCTATAGAACAAGAAGAGAAATGCATTCAAAAGCTTGGTAGCTGTTCACGTGCCAGAATACTACGCCTTAAAAATGACAAAGGTTGTGAGACAAATAGATAAAGAAAAACGATAGTGTACATTTCTTAAGTGAAAAAGACACATAAAGTCGGATAACACGCAAATGCACACTATATAACATTTGATTTTCCGAGCTATATTTATTTTTTTATTATTAATTGATAATGGCCAACTGACTGACATCTATAAAGACTCGGGAGGGTTTAGCTGAAAATCAGCGCCTAGCACTTGTGCTTGACATTAAGTTGATCTGAATACCTATTTGGCTCAGCCGTGAAACACAAGCTCATGTGTATTTGTTTGTTATATATTTTTCCTGACAATGTTAATGTATAGATAATAATTACCAAATAATTTCCGTATATAAATCCACTATAAAGTACATACCTGATTATTTACTTTATTCTCTGTATATATCTCCTAAATTGCATCCGAATTCTACATCCCAACACTACCTTGGTTTTGTGAGGTATCTACCTAGAGCGGAAACTTCTACCTAATCCGAGCTACCTACTTTAAAGTCGTTGTAAACTTTTAAGACGTAAGTATTGTTTAAGAAGATTAAAATTAATCCCCGTGAGGCACTAATTCTGGCTGCAGTGCGGCAAGAGAAGTTATCATTTTTTTTTAAACGTAGCCCCACTTTTTGTATTTATTACTGTGTCGTGGGTGCATAGAAAAACATGAAAATTCACATACACAAATACCCAGACCGAAACAAATAATTGTGGAATCGAACCCGCGACTATTGGACACAGTGGGCGAAGCGGTTTAAGCTCTTAACCACTGCGCTAAATTCTGTGAATGCTATCGCTGAATGCTGAACGTACTGCGTACATATTTCAGATGCGGATATTCGGAAATTTGATTACAGAACTAGGGCTTAACCCAAAGAGATTCATGATTATGTTATCCATAGAAATAAAATATGTACTCGATGTTATCGTAACATTGTCAAAAAAGCATGCAATCGCGGTGAAGGTTTCGCCACATAGCCGACGCAGCGCGACGGAAGCGCGGCTGGCTGCAATCTGGCAAGACAATGCTTAAGTTACTGCGTAGATTTTTCAAAAGCCGAAGATCGGAGTTTCAATTACAGAACTAGAGCTTGACACGAACATATTGATGCTCTTATCTACAGAAGGCAGGCTCCACAAGATGGACCGATGAGACGGTGAAAGAAAGAAGAAAACCAGTTGTTGTGACCGTTTTTGGGGAGGTCTTTGTCCTGCAGAAAACCTCTTTTGACTGTCTATCGCCTATAGTCCTCAAACGGGGGTGGCAGAGGTGTACTGAGTACACCCACTTTTCGCCGACGATATTAGGTCCCAAGTAATAGGGGAATTGTGTCCGGTATTGCCATATACCGGACACATTTCCAGACTGAAAAAAGCGAGTGGGTATGAAAGATAGTATCGGTGTAAAGATGAGAAAGGGCATGCTCCGTTGGTTCGGGCATATAGAAAGAATGCCAGAGGAAAGAATGACAAAACAGATATACAATGTGAAAGTGAAAGGATGCAGGTACCGGGGAAGACCTAGACTATCTTACCACGACCAAATAAACCGAGTCTTATCTGAAGGAAAAGTCAAGAGTCTCCGTAACCGGCGAGCGTGTATGAGATGAACTATGAGATTCGAGGAAGCCAGAGAGGTATGTAAGGAAAAAACCTGTTGGAACTATGTACTCTCTGCCTACCCCGCAAGGGATCTGGCGTGATGTTATAGACAGATATAGATAGCTAGATTTCCAGACTCCGGACTCATACTGGGAAGTACACTTCTCCGACCTAGAATTTGAACCCAGGACCTCGGATTCACAAAGCGATGCGCTTTGCCACTAGACCAATGAGGCAGTCAAAAAAATACGTACTAGATATTATCGTATTGTAGACAGTATAGTATAGATTAAGAGGTTGTCGAGAAAGCATTTCAGCCTATACGTTCTAGCACACTCATCTTTATTTACGAGTAGTAATTATTAGGAATGATAAAAGTATGTCATATGCATTCAATTGCGTTCCCCTAAAGCCTGTTAGGGTCCTTATTCGCTATGACTACTTAAACACGTAACGTGGCGCGTTACGTTAACTTCGTGAAATGATCGTCAAATAATACTTCATTTGCATACAGAATAATATTTCACGAGCATATCACTGTCATAGCTAATGAGGGACTTGTATTTTTTATTTCCTTATAAGTAGGCTATATTAGACAATCATTTTAATGAAATCATAGTTTTGCTTTCACCGAACACAATTTGAATGAAACTATTAATACATACTTGTAAAGTTAATGTAAACTTAAATATCAATTCCACAATAAAACATCAAGAGAGTTAATTATAATATAATAATATTAGCCCTGTTAAGAAACTGTCCCACTGTTGGGCACGGGCCTCCTCTCAAACTGAGAGGGTTTAGGCCATAGTCCACCACGCTGGCCCAGTGCGGGTTGGCGAACTTCACACGCCTTCGAGAAGCTCTTAGGCATGCAGGTTTCCTCACAATGTTTTCCTTCACCGTTAGAGTTAATTAGAACACAATATTTATTTACAGTAGAATATGTGTACAAATGGAAAATTGAAAAATAACTGCGCTTATCCAATGCTGGGATCAGCCGGGGGTTGTAGCCATGTTTGCTTAAAATAATTGACCTGATTTCAATAAAGTAAAAAAACTATGTTTATAAATCCTTTCCAATATCGTTACGGTAATAACTAAAAACAAATATCTTTACTCATGCCCAATTATTATAGATTTTAATTATTTCGCTGCAAAATATAATTGATTTAGGTTTTAAAATTGATAATGTTAAATCCACTGCCAGAATTGAATATGAAACAAGTAACATTCTGTGGTATAGTAATTTATTTCTTATAAGACTGAGATATTATTCTACTCAAAAAGAAATTAAAAATATTGTATACTAGTTACTGCCCGCGACTTCGACCGCGTTGACTTTAGAAAGGAACCTACAATTTTCCCCGGATAATAGTGTATGTGTTAAATAATATCAGCCTATACTGCTCACTGCTGGACAAAGGCCTTCTCTCACAAATCGAGGTAAGAGAGATTAGGTCATACTCCACCACGCGGCCCCAGTGCGGATTGGTGGAGGCAGGTTTGTGGCCACCTGCTGTTGGAACTTATCAAGCCGTCTTTAAGGCTTCCAACTCGGCTTAACGACTACCACACTAAGTGGTAGCCGGGACCAACGGCTTAGCGTGCCTTCCGAAGCACGGAGACGCTCGAATATGAAAATGTCTCAAACGGTCACCCATCTCGGGCCAACCGAGTCGAACGCTGCTTAACCTTGGTAATCGGTACGAACACCGCAGTCGCACAGCGCTATAAGCGTCTCATGTATGTGTTAATCCAGGTAATAAACTTTGGCAACGAACATCCAAACATTTAAACGTACAATCTTTCACATTTATAATAGTAATAGTATATTCGATCAATCCATATATTTATACTTTAACTTAATATTTTTTAGTACAAAAAATACACATACACAAGTTATAAAGGATAAATGTTAATAACGCACTAACATCAAGAATTTCAAATATAGTAATAGGAAATGATATACTGGAAATTATTTTCTTATAGTCGACGAAGTTATCTCCAAGTTATTACATAGGTTCCTATTATACCTACACAACACTTGTTTACTCCAAATTAATATAGATTAGATGGTTGGGTAAATTCATAAGGGACTTCTCACCGATGCAGCCGGCTTTTTGTGACAGCCTTTAATAAGCTCTGGGCTTTAGGGACCCGCCTCCACCTCCGCCGCCGCCTCGGAAAATATAACTTATTTGATCTCCCATAAATTAACTTAAGGAGATTTCCTAATTATGCTCATGTGTCAAAGTTTGGTTTCACATTATTTATTTTATATACGCCGCGATATGGAAACTCCCTGTGACTAGGTAAATAATGTATTCAAGTTAATACCTCCTACAGCTGTTATTTTCGTACTCGTAGAAGTTTCAAAATTAGAAATCCATGCAAATTATCATTATAATTAGTTTAGTAACTTTTGCATCTCTCACATTTTATTATAAACCAAGTCTAGACACCTAACTATCTATATTATTCTCGCATATACTATTATATTGCTCGGCTTTTCGGCATAAGTTAAGGAGAGAGCGGATTGATGGAAGTACGCTTGAAGCCACCTGCTGCTTAATCCTCAAGCTGCCAATAAAGCTTCCAACTTAGCTAAACGACTACTACACTAAGTGACAGCTGGAACCAATAGCGCATCCTACCTTTCGAAATACGGAGACACCCACCAGGTGTTCAAGCTTAAACGTGTACCAATTAATGTCACGCTTACATCCTTCGCTTAAAAAGCATCTTGAAACACCATCATCACATATCACAAATCCACATCCTATTCTTGGAGAATGTAGGCGTAATAGTGTGTTTACATATTGGATACTACACACCGACACCCCTATATTCCCTATACCCCTCGCGGGGGTGGAGAGGTATACCGAGTACACTCACTTTTCACCGACGTGGTTAGGTCCCATGTAATAGGGAGCGAGCCTATTGCCATATACCGGGCACAATTCCAGACTCGAGACTCAACACTGGGAATTTTTCGTTAGATAAACTACTTTTCTCCGACCCATTTTGGGTTATAAAACCAGGGCCTCGTGATCATCAAGCGATGCGCTTTGCCACCAGACCGACGAGGAAGTCAGTATATTGTTTACTACATTCTTAAATTGACTTTTACTAGGTTAAAAGAGTTTTGAATAAATCCTCAACTAAAATATATAAAAAAATGTCCCGGCGCTTAACCCGGCGCGTTGTGAAAGTTTACCGTTGCCAAAGCGGAGTGCCCTCAGTCTACTCTACGCAGGACCCTTATTCGCCATGACCTAACGCGACACGTTACAATAACTTTGCGACATTATTGTTTCATATTCTGCGTCATAATCAGACGAAAGACGTAAATGTATGACAGAGGCCTTCCAAATAGACGGCTTTGTGCTGTATAGGTACACATCCAACTTTTACCTGCGACCTTCACCAAGATTATCGATTTGTATTCTATATACCACCAATAAACAGGGCCCATAGATCTAATAATAAAATAATAATTAACCCGGTTAAGAAACTCTTCCACCGTTGGGCACGGGCCTCCTCTCAAACTGAGAGGGCTTAGGTCATAGTTCACCACGCTGGCCCAGTGCGGGTTCGCGGACTTCACACACCTTCGAGAAACTCTTAGGCATGCAGTTTTTCTCACGATGTTTTTCGTCACCGTGTGACGATTAATTTTTAATACGCACATACTTTTGAAAAGACAGAGGTGCGTGCCTGGGTTTGAATCTGAGACCTCTGACTTTGCAGTCCAAAGGTCTAACCACTAGGCTATCACTGCTATTATGTCCATAGTAGATCTATAAAAATCGACAAATCTCTTGCCCTAATAATTTAAAAAACAATATCTCGTACTATAATCCAGTTTAATCCTTTTTTTTTGTTTGACATAAGATATATAATTTTATTTAGCTGAATGCACAAGTTTTGGATTACAATCTATATCTATGCCATAACTCTATAACTAAATGTTATATTTCTTTTCTTAGAAAAACGTATCCGCACATTAGGATTTATTCCTGTGTCGTGGGTGCGTTTACAAACATGGAACTTTACATACACAAATACCCAGACCGAAACAAATAATTGTGGATCACACAAAGATTTGTTCCGTGCGGAAATCGAACTCGCGACTATAAGACACAGTGGCCGGAACAGCTTAAGCTCTTAACCACTGCGCTAAATCGTCCGTCCAATGTTTTGATTGTAATCTGTGTTGTGTGTCAATAAAATAATAAAAAAATAAACGATCTTTTTACCAAGTTGGCGTAACGCGTCACGGTAGTCATAAAATAAGGACCCTGATAATATTTTTTGTTCTTATTCGAAACAACAAATGGGTGATATTCGTCACTGGCACCGAAGTTGCACTGTACCAACTAGAGCAATTAAAATTTGTAGGGGCGTTAGACTGAAATTATGCATGAAGTGAGAGCATAGCCGCTGGGGTGCGCCCTGGACTATTAATATTAATGAACTGTGACACGCCGTTCAGGCAACCCCTGTGCCCAGCTCCCGTGTTTCTTTTGATTGTAAATTCAGTTTTGTTGATGTACTTGTTGCATATTAAAATCCCACCATTGAAGAAAGCGTCGGTCTATCATATCCGGGAGATACAAAAGAAAATTATGCATAATGTAAAATGACAGCAACTCTACATGTAATTATATAGTATATAGTTATAAAATTTTCTTACAAGACTATCTCAAGATGCGTGTAAAATAATATTCTATTAGTCACGAAACTCTGTACTCTCTGCCTACCCTGCAAGGGAGCTAACGTGATGATATAGATAGATAGATAGATAGTCACATATCTGCCTACCCTGCAAAGGATCTGGCATGATGATATAGATAGATAGATAGTCACATAAAATAAATCATTCTATATTGTCGCACTATTGGGCAAAGGCCTTTTCTCAAAAATCGATCTAAAAGAAAATAGGTCAATATATATGTACCGATCAATATTCCTTTAAGATTCAGTTAAATACAAAATATTCGTTCTTGGAACTTTATTATGTTCATAGAAATTTTAGACACTCAGAAACATTAATTGATATTTAAAAGTTAAGTGATTTATTATTTCACAGGGTCTACCATTTTCTTACCTGCTCCTTACTGTATACCCGTGAAATGACAATTAATACACGATTATGTAAATGCTAAAATACTACTGACATAATACTAACATAGTTGATACGTTATTTTTGTTACTAACATACTATGGGTTTTTTTGTCTGAAAATAAATATTTTTAGTATTTATTAAAAGCAATTTCTTTCAGTCAACCAATGCTTTGGAAGAAGCAACAAAAATAATGATAGTAGCGTGGAACTCCACACTAGGAATTATTCCTGTGTCGTGAAATTTACACGAACAAACACCCAGACCGAAATAAATATTTGAAAGTCAGACTTAAATTTGTCCCGTGCGGGAATCGAACCCGTGGCTACTCAATCCAGTGAGCGCAGGAACGCAACTCTTAACCGCAGGACCGTAAATAATGAATATGTTAAATGTTATTTATCAAAAACTCTATATATAACTGAAAAGTACAAATCAAATTCATAAGAGATAAAACAATTTTTAAAATAAAACTTTAATTACAAATTGGTACCTATTATGATAAATACATTCATATTAAATTTCAAAAAAGTAATGGACCATAGGATTATAATTATAAGCAAATATTCAACAAAACACAAAAATAGAAAAAGATTTCAATATTAATTAAGTCGCTTGGAAACCATTAACGAGACGAGAAAAATTCTGTGTCTTAAATAATAGTTCAGTATTTTTCTTTGGATTAAAAAAAGACGACGGGAGACTTTCGTTCTCATTAAAATATTCTACTGTCAAGTTAAATTCTTAATTAAAAGCAACACCGCAAAAAATTAAAGCAAAAACTAGAACGGACTCGCCACGGTTCATTTAGCATTAGTGGAACCTACGAGAAGGAATTATTAGAGCCCATTCAACGTGAAAGATAGCAAGCTACCCTGTAATAAATTAGCTATATAGTTTTCAACGCCGTCTACTATTAAATTTTCTTTTGTTTAAAATAGGTATATTTTAATCAATTGTTGGATCTAGTCATTATTTAAGTCTGCATGCTTATGAATGTGCTTTTCTTTTATAAAAACATCAATGATAAACGATGTCTTTCTTAATCATCAGCTTCTTTTAATTATTAGTGATATACTGTACCTTAAATATTCATTGACATAAGTGATATTACTATTCCTAGGTTTCAGAAAACCTATTTTTATGACTGTTAGGCAAGGGAACTCAAAGACTCAAAGATATTTGGAGTATTATATCGGTAGAGATACACTACAAGACGAAAAACTAAGCATCCAATGGTTAACATCATTGCTGATTCTAAGTTATCCTAACGAACCAACAGATTCAATTTCTCAGGTGTTCGCTAACCCGCTTAGTGTTTATAAATTTAACTATTACGTTGGTCTGGTGATGTATCATACGGCTAGTAATTATTGTCTTAGGTTCGTATCCTATGTTAGACAAAGTGTTATTGAGATTTTTTTATCGAAAAGAATTTGGAATTGTGTCCAGCATAATGACAATAGGCTCTCCTCTTATTGTCTCGGAAACTAACCATCGATGCAATGTGGGTGCATACAGTATCTCTGCCACCCCTCACTTGAGCAATACAGGCGTGATGGCGTTAACTAACGTCCAAGAGTTCCATTTACGTTAATATATGAGCCTAACCATTACGCAGTTCCGCGCTTATACCATGTTAGTCTGAAACAGCTCACTGGGGTTTTGTGTTGCATATCAATATTTTCATCAATACTTACAGACTCATACATCGATTCTTCGGATACCGAGATCATCTCAACCCCGTCAAAAATATTTCTTGTACTCATAGGTATTAGCTTGGGCGTCTAATTAACATCTAATAGCATCTAGCGATGAGTGTTAAAAGCGATTTGCACATATTCTCTCGTTTAGAAGAGCTCTCTCGAATAATGCGCGAAATGTTTTAGCATAGAAAAGCATACATTTTTATTCCTAAATATCTACTTAATATGTCACGCCATTTGTCATATTTTTATTATTTTTAAGGTAAAACTATTCGTTCTCTTTACAATGGTTGAATAATCTATATCTATCAATATATATCATCGCACCAAATCCGTTTCGGGCTAGGTAGAGAATACAGAGTTCCAATAGCTTTTTTCCTTACGCACGAACCCAGAACCTCAAGACAGTCAGGCGCAACAGACATCCATGGATTATTAAAATAAATATGACGATTAATATTTGTGAGTGTACTTTCTACAAAGCTTCTTCAAATAATGAAAAAAGGATATATAAATTATCAGTTAAAGTATTATGATTGACTGTCACTGAAAATAAAAAAACCGTCTCGCCCGTTATTGCCGAAGGGGACTTTCGCACAATCAAGATCATATTCCCAAATCGGTAATCAGAGACAATCGAAAGATCACACGTGGCTTCTTAATTAAGGTAGTTCAGTAATAGAATTTTTCTTATTAACCGAGAGGCTCCTTAGTGAAATTGGTCGTGTCATCTTAAAAATCAAAATAAAGGTAACATAGATAAGAAAAATAAAATACAGTAAGGATGTATGACCAATGATTTAAGTGGCTGCATATTCCTAGTTTTTGAATTCACCTGCACACTTTTGCTTACCTCATCGACGAATTGTGGATGTACACAGTATAATTATATAACAAACTAAGAATTCATCAAGTCTGTTATTTTAGTAGTAGTTATTTCATCCACATGTTAAAGA
Organism: Phalera bucephala; assembly: GCA_905147815.2. Lineage (NCBI taxonomy): Eukaryota > Metazoa > Arthropoda > Insecta > Lepidoptera > Notodontidae > Phalera > Phalera bucephala. The sequence goes on from LR990613.1 coordinate 16,974,081, forward strand.
TCTAGGACTAATTTACTTGTACTCTGCTGCTAATACTTGAACATCAATAGCCCTGTTTCATTAAATACATCATCTTAGCTCTCCCAAATTGCATCAATGATGATGTGACTTCGAAAAAAACAATATTTCAACAAATAAAAAACATTATTATTTTGTATGGAATCGGAAAACGAAGTGTTAAAGCAAAATACAAAGGAAACTCAAGATCGGCAAATGATAATAACGGTGGGGTGTGCGCGAACCATGGAAAATAATGTCTTTGAGGGAAATTACTGTGGAGCTTAGGAGTGCTCTATCGCAACACACGGGAAAGGCGTCAGAGTGAAGGCTAAGTGTCTTTTTTCCAAGTTATTTGACGCGTTTTCTTCCAGTTATGTGCTCCAAACTGGGGAGAAAAAATATGGCGATATGCGAAAGATGGTCTACTATTTGTAAGAAATGTTATCGCTTTACACATTATCTCGTCGTATAAGATATTTTTACATTATTACCAAACTTTGATCTGTATTCTTGGATGTTATCAAATAATTTTGTCTTTCATGTGCATATACAAGGTGTAACATAATAAACGCAAGATCTGAAAGTAGTTTGATCTAAATCAGTAACTAATTTGATTCCAACAATTTTAATGTGTCTTACATTTTTTAAGTTGCATAAAATGCTGTTACTCCTTTAGCGCGTTATAATAAACTAAATTTATTCTTGATTCAAAGCAATACGGAGATTTCAAATGCATTTCTAAAACGTATTTCTCACTATGCACATATACACTTACAAGTTTCATTGTTAATTGGGGTACAAGTGCTTAAAAAGGGATAAAAAATGTTAAATTTAGAACACTTATCGTATTAAAATTGTGAAGCAATTATCTAATCGGGGTTTCTGAGGTCTTGCGTTATTTCCGATACACCTTGTATATATAACTTTTCAAAACGTATATATATTACTGTCTTGTTAATTTAGAGATGCATGATGCGAATATATTGTTAATGGGGTCTTATCTGATTTTTTCAGTAAGTGTCTGGAAAGCAATTGTCGAGTAAAATCTCTCCCTTCATTGAATTAGGACCAAATATCGTTGGAGGGATTACGGTGTACCCAGTACACCTCTGCCACCCCTACTTGGGATTTTTTACCATGACGGTGTGTAGTTAAGTGTGTGATATAAGTGTATGTCATCAGTAAAAAGTTATAAAGGACAGACCAATAGTGCCGAAAAATAAGAAAAAATAAATTTGAAAAAATATACCTGCAGACGGTTTGATCCAGAGGATAACAGCTTAAGCCGCTCCACCCTCTGTACGGGACAAATCTTTGTGTGATCCACAGTTATTTGTTTCGGTCTGGCTGTTTGTGTTTGTGAATTTCATGTTCGTAAACGCACCCACAACACAGCAATAATTCTTAGTGTGGAGCTACATTTTTAAAGAAAAATAATTATGTTTTTCTCTATATCTATATCATCACGCCAGATCCTTTGTTATCTTATAGACATAGCTAGTTAAAGTTGCGTGGCCTCCCTGTGCTTACTTCGTGTCATATTACTACGTAGGTAGCAGTTAACTACTATACCTTAGAAGTATACTTACCGATCGATTAAAACTCACTTAACATCGATCAAGCTTATCACCACGATAGTACTTTACTCCCTCTCTTATCGATGTATTATGGCTTGTGCCTATTTGTAATCATTTTGATAAAATTTGAACCTTTGTAGCCCATATCATTGCGAATATCTCTGAACTAGGCTCAAAGTTCCGTGCGTCATTTAGTTGTCAAAGGTGTTCAAATCTAGTAATCAAAGGTGTTGACTTAATTGGACTGGCCTATCTATTTGTCATTCTTTTTTTTACAAAATTGAATTTTAATAACAAAGTATTTTAGCAACTCTATTTAGGAGTTGCCGAATAAGGAGCTGCTCAAACCCCAATCAGTTTTATTGACGATATATTCAGAAATATCATAATATCCTTTACTACATAGTGTAGTTTAAATAGCCTTTTTAAACTTATTAATAGGAATATTTCGGATAGCTATGGGTAATGTGTTGTAGAAGCGTAAACATTGCCCCATGAAAGTGTTACTAATTCTATGGAGATAAGTAGAATGTACAATAAGATCATCTTCGTTCCGTGTATTAACATGATGAATATCGCTATATTTTTTTAAAGTTACTGATATTCTTTTTAACATATAATTGATTTTCATATATAAATTGCGAGACAACAATTACAATAGGACGATTTAGCGCAGTGGTTAAGAGCTTGAGCTGCTCCTCCCACTGTGTCGAATAGTCGCGGGTTCGATTCCCGCACGGGACAAATCTTTGTGTGATCCACAATTATTTGTTCCGGTCTGGGTATTTGTGTGTGAATTTTCATGTTTGTAAACGCACCCACGACACAGGAATAAATCCTAGTGTGGGGCTACGTTTTTTAAAAAAGAAAAAGAAACATTATCTATCTCTTTAAAGGGATGGCATATTAATCGAGAGCATAACACTAACGTGAATCTTTTCTTGCTAAGCCTTCTGAGGTGTTAACAAAAACGAAATGACGTTTTTGTGTCAACGAAAAAGCATGCTGTTACGTTCATCTTTATTTAATATCATCTATATCATCACGCCAGATCCACTGCAGGGATAATAAATATCTACTGTAAAAAATCTATTCGTGCTAAGCTTTCAGCTATATTTTATATAGGTAGAAAATAAAACAGTACATAAAATATTGAAGCTTTTATTTACAAAATTACCAACATATAATATCACTTTGGGAATTTGCAGGTTTACTTGCATAACGCCATAAATATACATACTTATTTATTACTAATTAAAAAAACCAAGTGATTACAATTCCTCAATTGTTTAATTACAGTATCCCTACTATTATAGTAGGTATATAATGACAAAAATGATGTATCGATTATTGGAAGTACGATAATTGTAATATCTAAATATTATTATTATCAAAATAATTGTTCCGATAAAAAAGTATTTCCATTACGATTATTGGTATGATTAATAGTTCGCGCCCATCTTTTTATAGAAATATTGATTAAAAGGGACTTTAACGTTATATCAATTTATTATTTGACAGATTGCTACATAAAACGACATTTATGTCGATATTATCAAACCAGAAACCGGCTATGAAACAACTAAATACGAGTACCATAAGTCCATGTTCTAATAAGAACCTTATCACAAACGCGTTTGTATCTAAATCCGCCTGTCTCTAATATTTTGAAATTGTTACTGAAAGTATAATTACGTGTTAGCTTAACAATCCCCGATTGGAAAGAGAACAATTAAACGGGAGCGCCAATAAACGCCACGCGCAGATCCGGCGCCCTTCATTAGCAGTATCTGATTAAACTTAATTATAGTACCTACTATTTTAGGGAGAATTCGAAACTGGTTTTCGAGTAAAGGAGGTAATTATGTCGTGAAGAGGTTCCAACCAGCCACTGCCTCCGTTGAAAAGGTTTTGTGAAATTGTTCAAGTTGCTAATTAGTATTGTCTGATAGAGAGTACTATATTTTTCAAAATAATAATTTATAGGTAGATAAGTTTTATAGCGGTGGGCAAATATTACTCATACTATGCACAAAACTATTTTATTTGAATATCATAGCTAATCAAGAAGATCACAATAAAGGTATGGGGATATCGGTAAATACACCATAAGAATAATTTTGAAATGGACCCTGTATATAAATCAAATCTGACGAGCGGTTTACGTTCAGACATCTTTTTTCGAAGATGTTTTTTTTCCTAACAATGTTTATTACTCCAAATCAATTTTTTTTTACTTTTATCGAGATGGGCGCACTGAGTAGAAGAAAATAACCATTTTATTGTAGTTTAGATATTATATGAAACGTTAAGAAGCATACACAATTTTGCATTAATTTATTCACAATAATTACGCTCTGCAAATTGATTAATCATTTTATATACATAGGTATTTTCAAACTGATTCAAAAAAAATTCTTAGCCACCGTTAAATTGGGTGTAATCAGACTTATATATATGTAGGTAAACTGAAAGTATGATGGCAATTAGACAGTACAGTCATACAAGGATCTTTTGGCCCGCGGCCAAAACCGGAACTAACGCTGTAATCAAGTGAAAGTTACTTCATGACAGAGTTGCCGTTTGCGATGAAATTTATCAAAGTTATTTTTTTTATTAGTAACCGTGTTATCTCTTTGGAAGTAGAAAAATTTAACTAAATCCTAACCCGAATTTCACACCAACAGGGGGCGTTGTTTTCAATTGCATCCACGGGCCAAAAGATCCTTGGCGCATTATATTTCTGATTTAGCAATACTCACATACTCAATCTTTCTATAATTAAACTCGTAGAAGGACTGCGTACGGTACTTATCTACACGTCATTTTTTTCCTTCATAAAGCTATAATCTCAATTAAATAATCCAGATTTAATTTAGGATCCTAATTTCACTCTTTTTAATCGTAGTAAATGCAATAATAATACGGAATTCACTGTTATTTTTTTCATATCTAAATAGACCAAATGCAAGTCTTGAAAAAATGATACACAGAAAAATATATAGGAAATTGTTAATAAAAATATATCTTTAACCTATATTTGCGGTTAACAAATTTAATGAATACTAATATACGGTTAACAAATAACAAATCTATAGCTATAGATCCCAATATAATAATGTTTCTTAATTAGGACCCTTGAAACTTATAAAATCTATATCTAGACTATCTTACCATGACCAAATAGACCGAGTCTTATCTGAAGGTCAAGTCAAGAGTCTCCGTAACCGGCGAGCACGTATGAGACGCACTATGGAAGTGGAGGAAGCCAGAGAGGTATGTAGGGAAAGAACCGGTTGGAACTCTGTACTCTCTGCCTACCCCTCAAGGGATCTGGCGTGATGATATAGATAGATAGAAACTTATAAAATCCATAGAAACTAAAATTTTATTTGGCATTCATCTATTACTACAAAGCGTAATTTACATTTATTGTCACAGGTGTGAGAAGTAAAACGACAAAAATTAAAGATTGGATAATAATTTTACCGTTATACAGTATTCAATGCAACTTACACGATTCATATTTACATATATTTTTTATTATACATTTTATATTTGGTTTATAACATTTGTCTGGTATTATCTACACAAACATGAAATAGATATGTCTCAGACTTCGTAACAAAATCGATCACATAATTCATCGTTTCATTTTGATAAATTAAAATAAACATTAACAAAACATCTTAATTAACCATAGAAACCAGAGATTTATAAATGCTTTATATTCATGAATGTTTAATGATAATATGATCTTCCTTATTACAAAACAGCAAACCGTAAAATCCTTTTATCTACAGTTGAACTTTTGATGTTACAAATTACCAAAATATGAACGTGTGGGTGTGCAAATACCAATTCAGGATTAAGATTCTTTGTATAAAAACGTTTGAAATAGGTTATTACAGGTACCCCGTGTAATGATCTACATTTTATTATTGTAACACAGTTTACTCATTTACATTATAAAAGTACAGGTATTGACTTATTGTTGCTTTCCCAAAATGGTACATGTATATACATACGAAGATACATTCTTCATAAGAAGAATGTGATAATATGGAAATCGCATAAATCGAGATAACTAATTAATTTCATAGCAAATATTCAATTCGTCACGTATTATTTATAATTAAACTTTTGTCAAACTTAAAATATGCAACAACATACATTTTTAAAAATAGTAACTTTAATATTATAATCTATGTACATACAGCATTTATAAAACGAACTATGAGAAAGGAGGAAGCGAAAGTTGTCTTTAAGGCAAGAAATTACTATTGGAATTATGTACTCGCTGCTTAGCCTGTGGGGTTACTGGGGTTATAATATATGAAGTAATAAAACAAATGCCTACTAATTTTAATTTGTAACACGTGTTCGATGCGGACTATCAGTAACGTATGATTGTTACATGACAATTTAACCGAGGATGTTCACCGTAAATCGAGTTAATATTTAGTGACGTGGGGATTTTAGCTGGCAGTCGTTCAGATGGATATATTTCTGTAGCACGAGATATTATAAGAATGCAAGCTGTCCAGTTCATCTAAGTTGGATTAATGATCTTGTAGATAAACTTAAATAGAGGTTTTCAGCGGGAAAGTTGAAGTTGAAGAGTTCAAGTTGAAGAGTGAAGTCCTCAATTTGTTTTAATTTTTAAAAATTTGTGTTATTTCGAATAATAATGTGTAATGTTGGATATTAAGCATTATGTTGTATATCTATTCTTAAACGTGCATGAGTAAAGTTAATTGTAACGAAGGAATAAAATGTGCCTTTTTGATTTCCCTCAAAACGGCCGTTTGCAATTGGTATGTAAAGTATCTATCGCTTTACTATCCAGGGTGGGGTAATTCATCAATTTTATTATCATCGTTGTCATCAAGTTCATAGGGGAGTAGAATTAATTTAAAAATTAAATTTTACAAACTTAATTATGCATCTCACTGGACATTGGCCAAATTCACTTCAAATTAGTATAAAACCATAACATAAAGAAGAAAAACCCAGATGAAAAATAGTCTCATAACACCTAGTTACCCATTTGTAGTAGTTATCTTTTTCGTAATAGCGTTGCATTCATAAATACTACAGCACTTGCGTAGTATGAAGTTTCGAAATATTACAGCGTAGTCGTAGCATCAAAATTTGCGTAGCTTTGCATTTATGAATGGCACAGCATTTTCGTAGTGTTGAGTTTAGGAATGCTATAGCATAGTCGTAGCATAAAAATTTGCGTAGCTTTGCATTTATCAATGCTACATCATTTATATAGTGTTGAGTTTAGGAATGCTACGGCGTAATCGTAGCACTAAAGTTTACGTAGCATTGTATTTATGTATGCTACAGCATTTGTGTAGTGTTCAGTTAACGAACGCTACAGCGTAGTCATAGCATTAAAATGTACGTAGGTTTTCATTGAATGCCACAGGATTTGCGTAGCGTTGAGTTTAGGAATGCTACATCATTAACATTGAAATGAAGAATGGTTTCATAACATCGTAATTAATACGAAATTTCGATCATAACAAAGGCAAAACGTATTTTCGTTATTAAAGAATAAGCCGTTCACAGTAAAGAGGGTTTTTAATTAATATTCAGTTACAGTTAACTGCCATTCCCATAATACGCGGCAATGGCTTCTGCCGATAATTTTAACTGTAGTAGTTTGCAGTGAAATGTACTTGAAAACGAATAAGGTCGTTCGTTAAATTATTTTAAATTCCATAGAACCAATAAAGTACCATCAAAGTAATAGTGTTTCATCAGCATAGCAAATAAGGGCCCAGCAGGGACATGTCGGCAAAACGCTGTCATGCAATTATATTTTAAAATATAATTGGTATCCTATAGAAATTTTCTCTTAATTCCTCAAAAACACCAAATAGGTACGTTATAGAACCTACTTGGTGTTTAAGGGACTTTACTCAGACGATTATACTCAGCTTTAACATGGCTGCGCTGTTATTTTAACATCTACTATCCCAATACTGCTATATGAGTGGGCTGAAACTAAATCACGGATAACTTGTTAGCACATGCAATATCAACACTCGGGTACCTACAATTCAAACTTAACAGGCTTTAATACATAATAAAAGGGATTAGGGCCCAGACGGCCCGCCGGAAATCGGTCGCCGTTGAACGTCGACGGATCAAACCCACAACACAATTAGAGGCCAATATCGATGCATCCTCGAATAATGTATAGGCTATCACATCGCCCTCTGCATGAACAATCACTGTCTCCCAGGCCGTATGTCTCGAACTTCCCTCTAAACAAACCCTGTATAGAATCTGTACACTCTCCGTGACCTTCATATTTTTAATTCACATATATACACTAGCCTTCCCCTATATTAGCCCGGTTTATTTAAACAGACAGTTAAAAATAATGGAAGACGAAAATAATTAACAACAGAGAAACCATTACTTATTTAGTACAAATAATGGCAATTAACGCTTTTCATATATTTATATTTGCACACGTATAAAATCTTTTATTTAAAAATCTATTTACAATAACCTCTAACTACTTCTAGAACGTTGTTTTTAAGACCCTTCAGTATAGAATTCGATTGAACCTCGTGTAGAAACACGCAACATAATAATACTTATATAAGGGGAAATAATGAAACTTGGATTCTCAAAACCTGTAAAACAATAGTACAATTCGTATACTGCAAAACAACATAGCCATATGACGCTTATACACGACGTGTTACATAATTAACGTAAGGTCTGAAAGTAGTTCGATTCAAAATGGCAAGTGAATTTGTTGTTGGCTTCAAATCTACCTATTTTAGTGTATCTTATATTTAAAGCATAGTTTAGCAAAAATATCTGTTACGTCCACTGTATCCGAAAGTAAACCACAATTCAAAGTAATACGGTGTTAATTATAATTGTATTTCAAAAATAACATTTTCCTCAATACGCATAATAAATATAAGTTTCGTAATCAATTGCATGTTAAGGAAAAGTGCTTAAAATGGCAAATGAGTCCTTAAAATTGGATCTTGGGTTTCCATTTCGAATTTGTAAATCATTAATTTTATGAGACGTACTATGAGAGTGGAGGAAGCCAGAGAGGTATGTAAGGAAATAATCTGTTGGAACTCTGTACTCTCTGCCTACCCCGCAAGGGATCTGCCGTGATGATATAGATGGATAGAGATTAATTTTATTGTGTGCCTTGCGTCATTTTGCTTAAGTCCAGTAAACCAGTGCTAACTCATGAAATGTAATGTTGCCCATGCGGGTAACTCAGTCAGTTACCGGCATGGGCAACTGTATGTATCATTGTCAGTTATTGCTCGTTTACTGGCACCGTGTACAAACTCATTTATAAAAAAAATGTTAATAAAAATAGCAACATATATACACAAATCTTTAGTATAAATAAATGCATACATCTTTCTAATAGCTGCATACGTGTAAATATATGTATTTATTCCAGATAACAGCGTACAGTATTTCATATTGGAACATTAGAGAAATTTCAAATTCACCGTTGTGCTTGAATCTATAATTTAAATATACAAATCGATTTATTCCAACGTACTTAAATCTCATTTATGATAATGATATACGGTTTTATATCAACCCTTACTGACTATTATGTAGTTAGTGTGAAAATTCCTTGGATGAATTAACAAAGTAGGAAAATTTGTATCAATACACTTGTATGCTGTCTGTAGATACACTGCCCTCTTTTTTGGTGGTGTCTATAAAGCACAGGCAGCTTACACAAATTATCATTTCACTGTAGCATTTACTATAATATTGAAATATACAAACGCAAAAAAATATATATGTCTAACAATAGTTTTGGCAATTGACATTCTATTTCGTCTATTTTGATGTGTGATACATGAGGCATATGTCTCATTAAGTTATTTTCTGCGTTGTTTGCTCATTAATGCTCTAACTCGCTTTAGGTTGGTGATGGTGATATCATCGTTGGGTTGAAGTTGAAGAGCTCGTCGGTAAGAAGTCGCCGCCGCCGCATACTTTCCGTTAAGATGTAGAATTGCACCAAAATTTGAATGGTATTCAGCGCCCTGTAAGAGAATTCCACTGTGTAGGCTCCTATTACACCTAAATAAATGTTAAGACTGTCGCAAAACAATCAAATTATGGCCTATGTAAGTAGGTACGGTTACAATCATATTATTTTTTTAAGTAAAATGATAGCCAATAGATTCAATATTTAATAAAATAAAATTGTGGTGAAAAATATTAAAGAGCAATTTGGCGCACTCGTTAAGCCCTTAAGCCGCTCCGCCCGCTGTGTCTAGCCGCGGGTTCAATTCCCGCACGGAACATACCTTTGTGTACCCCACAATTATTTGTTTAGGTCTGGGTATTTGTGTGTGTGAATTTTTATGTTTGTAAACGCACCCACGACACAGGAATTAATCCTATTTAGGGTTCATTTATAAAAAAAAAAGTGAAATGATAGCCAACAGATTTTACACACAATTTTAGAACAAAATATAATATAGAGTTGATATATTATTTACATACTCAAAAAAAAAGTAAAACCTTCCCCATTGAATCATGCGAATTATCCTGACCGAAACAAATATTTTTGGGTTGCACAAAGATTTGTCGTGCGTGGGGTTTGAAACCGCGACTACTCGATCCAGTTAAGCGGCTTAATCTATTAACCACTGGATTAAGCCGTCCATAAAAATAAACGTGAGGTTATGTAGTTATTTCAAAAAACACAATCGTAAACTTTGTTATACTAAAAAAAAAATTAGATTTTCTCACGACTTTCAAATGTAAAATAACTATTCCAGAAAAACTTCGTAGTAAAAATATCAAAGCGAACAAAATGTAAAGAAAACATCCGCGGGCCAGACCTCACTCTACCCCCGGATATTTACTTAGTAACAAATAGAAATTGCTCACTTCTCGGCTAGATCCGTCCTCTTTGTTCACTGACACGTCTGCAACCTTTGTTTAAGCAAATATCCTACCATCTTTTAAGCAGCAAAGTAGACAACGGTCGGCCATTGAACCTGTCATTTACCAGAAACGTTGAGCTCCCTTTAGTCATACATACGTTCAACTAAGCGTTCCTTATTACGCCAAGTCTCGTATTGAAACAATATCCTGTCTAAAATTTCTTCATTGAAATCACATTAACAGCTCTTATCATTGTTTTTATCTGTGTAACATATCCTACTTCTTTTTTATCTACACAATCACAATATTTGCACTGACACCCATATCGGCATATAACAATTACTTAATATTTTTTTATTTGTGAATTTAGAGCTTCGCCGAATCATTTAATGATTTAAGTCTAAAAAATGATGATTATATAATCATAATAAGCTGATAAAGGTCCTCCGGAGGACAAAGACTTACTCCCCCTCCAAAGGTCGTGACGACTGGCTTTTTGCTATAGACACGCATTTAGTTTTACCTACGACCTTCATCAAATCATCGGTCCTTAAAAGTAAAGCTTAACAAAAAGGGAAAAGAATACAAAAAATAAAAATGAAGCCGAGCTCGCGTTGAAAATTAAACTAAATTTAAACTTACATCAGGATTCAACTGAACTGCTCGTGCATACCACCGCTCCGCCGATCGGCAACGTCGCGCGTCTCTCAGCGCGCGCGCAGCGGACGCGGCGCGTACGCCATCGTTAGGTGACAGTTGGGCAGCTGTTACTAACTGTTCTGCTGACTCGCGTAGCCTACGTTGTGACCTCAGAAACATCCCTGTTTTAGCAATATTTTAGGATTATACATTATATTATTAATAGCATCGGGTTAGCTATTTACAAATTTCCAACTAAATCTTTAGATCTGTCAGCTTCTGAATACTCGAAGCCACTTCAGTGGGGTTTCCAATATTATATTAATATAATTTTAATTCAAAATGGTTGTAGTCATACGTGACTATGATATTATATTCACAAGCTGTGCTTAAGACTGATAAAATAGGGGTGTAAGTACAATTTCCGTTAGTATTCATACTTAATTGTTATGTTTATTTCACTTATCACATCATATAGTCATATATTTTTTATAGAAATTAAAACCAGCTTCAAATAATAACTAAAGATTGTGGGTTACATTCTGCTAGTTGACGTCTTTTATGTAGTAATTTTAGCAGTAGCAGAGTCACATAAAATAACCATGAAAACTAGTACCGATATATTGCAAAATTTGTTTCATCATTTCAGCCTATACTTGTCTACTGCTGAACATAGGCCTCCCCAATCGCTTTCCAGCGTAACCGGTCCGATGCCACCTGCATCCAACGATTTCCTGCGATTTTCACAAGATCGTCGGTCCATCTGGCAGGCGGTCGTCCTACGCTGCGCTTGCCAATACGTGGTCTCCACTCTAGAATCTTTCTGCCCCAACGCCCGTCCGATCTTCGCGCTATGTGGCCAGCCCATTGCCACTTCAGCATGCTAATCCTGAGGGCTATGTCGGTGACCTTGGTTCTTCTACGAATCTCCTCATTCCTGATTCGATCACGTAGAGAAACGCCGAGCATAGCTCTTTCCATAGCTCGCTGAGCAACCTTGAGCTTTTTTATGAGACCTATTGTAAGAGACCACGTCTCTGATCCATATGTCATCACTGGTAACACACATTGACTAAACACTTTAGTCTTTAGGCACTGAGGTATTTTGGATGAGAAGATGTTGCGCAGTTTCCCGAACGCTGCCCAGCCGAGTTGGATTCGTCGATTGACCTCTCTCTCAAAGTTGGACCTACCTAACCGGACTGCCTGTCCCAGGTAAATGTATTCGTCGACAACTTCAAGAGTAGAGTTCCCAACGGTGAGTGCGGTGGGTACGACATGGACGTTAGACATTATTTTTGTTTTGTCCATATTCATTTTAAGACCCACTTGTTGGGATACTCTATTGAGGTCACCGAGCATTCGTCCTAGATCTTCCAGCGACTCCACCATGACCACAATGTCGTCGGCAAATCGAAGGTGAGTGATGTATTCGCCATTGATGTTGATGCCAAGTCCTTGCCATTCCAAGAGCTTGAAGGCGTCCTCTAAGGTGGCCGTAAACAGTTTCAGAGAAATGACGTCTCCCTGTCTTACTCCTCTTTTTATGGGGATCACCTTCCTGCACTGCCCCTGTACTCGGACTGACATGGTGGCGTTATTATACAAGCACTTCAATACTTCGATGTACCTATAGTCAATGCGGCATCGCTGGAGAGATCTAAGAACCGCCCAAGTCTCGATCGAATCAAAGGCTTTCTCATAGTCCACAAACGCCAAGCATAGTGGCCGATTATACTCCTCAGTCTTCTGTATAACCTGCCGCAGCGTATGTATGTGGTCTATGGTACTAAAACCTTTCCGGAAACCGGCTTGTTCGGGAGGCTGGAAGTCATCAAGCCTTCGTTCGAGACGATTCGTAATGACTCTCGAAAACAACTTATAAACATGGCTCAGCAGTGTGATGGGCCTATAGTTCTTCAATAAGGTGTTATCACCTTTCTTGAAAAACAGCACCACCACACCCCTGTTCCATGCTTCCGGCGTTTTCCCTTCAAGCAAGACGGACTTAAATAGCCTCTGAAGGACTTTAAGTACCGGCGATCCGCCCGCCTTCAGAAGTTCTGCAGTAATTCCGTCTTCACCCGGCGCTTTGTTGTCTTTTAGTTGTTTGAGAGCCATCCTAATTTCGCACAGGCTGATGTCCGGGATATCTTCAGTGCAGTGTCGGGTTAGCTTGGCTCTTGGGTCTTTTACCAAGTCAACAGCAGGTTTAGCTACTGAGGTATATAACTGTCCATAGAACCTCTCTATCTCCCTGAGCACCTCTGACCTATTTGACGTTACGTTTCCGTCCTCCGTCTTCAGCTTCGTCAACTGGCTCTGCCCAATAGACGCGTCTCTTGCGAACACTTTAGAGCCCTTGTTCTGCTCTATGGTCTCCTCAATACGCCTTGCATTGAAGGACCGTAAGTCGTGTCGCAAGGACTTCAATATCTGTCCATTAAGCTGCCTATAGGACTTAGCATCATCGGAGGTTTGGAGCGTCATGGAACGTCGCTCAGCCATGAGGTTTCGGGTGTAGTCAGATAGTTTTTGAGGCCTATTTTTACGGTGGGTCTTAAAATACTTGGACCCGACCGTATGAACAGTCTCTACCAGCCTGTTGTTGATTTCGTCCACTGATGCGCTGCTGTCTAGCAATTCGAAGCGGTTTGACAATTCGAGTTGAAAGTTCTCGGGGTTTTAGATATATGCATGAGTAGGTCGGAGCGTAGACTTCATCAGACGCGATCTTTCCATTTTGACATTAATATTTAATGTGCCTCTGACCATTCGGTGATCACTGCCGGTTTTTACCCTATGAATCACGGAGACATCATTAAATATTTGTCGCTTGGTGCTCATGATGAAGTCTATCTCATTTTTTGTGGAACCATCAGGGCTCATCCAGGTCCATTTCCTATGAGGCGGCTTCTGGAAGAAAGAGTTCATCATAAAGAGTCCCTCTTTCTCCAGAAATTCGGCCAGCCTCTGACCCCTGGGGTTGCGCTGCCCATATCCAAATTGCCCCACTCTCAACTCATCATCGCCCCGTTTGCCCAGCCGCGCATTGAAGTCCCCCATAACCACTGTAAAGTGTGTTTTGGAAGTATGTATGGCTCTACTAATGTCCTCATACATAACTTCGACGTCATCATCTGAGTATGCCGAGGTCGGTGCGTAGACCTGTATGACCTTCAGCGAATATCTTTTGGATATTCTGAGTATCAGGTACGCTACCCTGCTCGACACACTAGTGATGGACACAACGTTGTTTATGAGTGACTTGTGGACGATAAATCCGACACCACCTTGGGACTGCTGTTCGCCCTCCCGGTAGTAAAACAAGTTGCCGGATTTTAAGGTTATCGTGTCCTCGCCCTCTCTTCGGACCTCCGATAAACCAACAATACTCCACCGCAACTTGTTTAACTCTTCTTCCAGCTCAACTAGCTTCTCATCTGTCCTCAATGTGCGTGCGTTGTATGTCACCAGGGCCAATTTTCGGTTTTGGTGGTAGCCGAATCTCTGCCGGAGATTCTTAGCACCCCTTGTCCTGTCGTTACCATGGCTGCTACCGTGGCCAGGACGAACAGGACCGCCGGGGACTAGGGGCCTGGTTTTTCTACTTTCTTCCATAATTGGGGGTGTTTGCCATACTCGCCACGCTTGGCAGGCGGGTTGGCGAGCGCAGTTATTGGTCGTCGAAGTGTTAAAGGAACGCTGCTGCCCATTCCCTAGTTTTCCCTTAGTCGCCTTGTACGACACCCGATGGGATGAGATGGGTTGGTCCTATTCTAAGCCGGGAACCACGCGGCCAAAATTTGTTTACTATACACTTATAATGATATTAAGTAAGTAAAAAAATTACGATAACTTCGAAGAGTTAAAATGTACTACGTATCAAAGAAGAAACAAATAAATTTTATTTGTCACAGCGTGAGAGACACGATATTTAGCTGATATGACACATACATACCAACAATTCAACCATTCAATCACAAAACATTTGAACGATGTACATTGTCTTAAAAAAATTACAAAAAAGGAACACAATAAAGTAACACACATGAGTATGTGTCTCACGGCTGAGCCCAATAAGTATCCGGATCAGCTTGATGCCAGGCACAAGTGCGAGACGCCGATTTTCATCTGGACCTTTCTCAACTATTTTTTTTGTAGCGAAGCTAGAGTACATATATATAATATCAGCCTATACTGCCCACTGCTGGCCAAAGGCCTTCCCTCACAAATCGTGGTGAGAGAGATTAGGTCATACTCCATCACGCGGGCCCAGTGCGGATTGGTGGAGGCAGGTTTGTGGCAACCCGCTGTTGGACTTATCAAGCCGCCTTTAAGGCTTCCAACTCGGCTTAACGACTACCACATTAAGTGGTAACCGAGACCAACGGCTTAACGTTCCTTTCGAAGCACGGAGACGCTCGAATATGAAAATGCCACAAACGGTCACCCATCTCAGGTCGACCGAGGCGAACGCTGCTTAACCTTGGTGATCGGTAAGAACACCGCGGTCGCACAGCGCTACGAGCGCCTCAAGTACATATACTCTAACTTATATCAGGTGCTTGCCGCAACATGAGGCATTCGAGAATAAGAGAAATGTTAGATTCTATTAACTATGAAAACACAAACATCCCCGCTAACCCCGTGGTCATCAAGTCACGCACCATTTTTTGTTTGACATAACTTCTCTAGAACATCCGTACTAATGTACTTAAATTATAAATTCCAAACTATGTCTGTCTGTCTGTTACCTTTTACCGCCTAAACTACTAACCAAATTTTGATCAAATTTGGCATGTAGATACATTTAGCCGGGAGAAGCACATAGACATTTTATCTCAAAAAAAACTTAAGGGTGTGAAATAGGGAAAGAAAGTTTGTATGGGGAGCCCATTATTATTCAAGTTAGGCAAATGAAAATTCACATATAGACTTTTGGTAAGAAATAAAGATGTACGCATTTCAGCATTTTTGAAAAATCATTACTGAGGGAAAACACTACTATTACAAATCACTACTATTACTCAAATTACAAAATGACCGCGTGCGAAGCCGCGAGTAACAGCTACATAATAACTCAATGGATATTTTATGTATTTTATCTTACCAAACTGGTCTCTAACTGACGGGTCATCCGGTGCTAATGATAATGCCTTCTTAAACCACATTTCAGCCTCCACACTCCTGCTTGCCTGCAACACACATCACTAATTCACCGACCCAATTAACATAGGCTTACCACTGCATTCGGTCTGTGTTTGTTATTTGCGTTGCGTCCTACCTACCGCAGCTTTGAAAGAGAATAATTGATTAGTGTGTGGTCTAAACCCCTTTTTGGGACTAATATTGTTATACAGGAAAGGGCATTGAGAAAATGTATCATAGATAGGTGTTATTAATGAAGGTAAATGATGTAGAAAGTAATGGTTAGCTGCGAAATTATTTCCTTTTCCTTAAGTCACTTTCTATGGTACCGTTTAATTGAGAAACTGTCATATTATTTATTTGTATTATTGGTGGCATGCCTTAATACTAACTTAAATGTTACCTAAGCTGTACTTACTATAACTGGACCTACTTGCCTTGAACAAATAATTTATATTATATTTGACGGCGTGGTTATTATATGGTGGCAAATAGTGCGCGAGTCGTCCGCTAGGCAGCGCTAAATCCGCGTGCTGACGAAACGCCAGAGTCAAAGGGATTTTGAATTAGGAAGATGGACAGAAAATGGAGAACGAAGCGATGACGACGTGTCATGATGGTTGTCCTGCACTGCGATAATTCAATTTTTGATATTGTGTTTCATGTGAATAAGTTATGTGATTAAATAACTGAGGGGCAATTATTGTGTTTAGCTGTTTGGAAACCTAGCCCCGCCCATATCTGAGTCTGAAAATTGAGCTCTTGTACTTGTTAGTTTGGCCACCTGACGACATATTATTAAATCAAATACCGGTTGTAGAAATGCTAATGCGATCTATATATTGTGTCAAGAAAAAATATTAAATACAGCGGGAACTTTTTGATAAAAGTTATAAATCTAGTAAATCTATTCTATTAAAAGATAAACATAGTTTAAGGTGTAACGTAAATAACACAAGATCTCAGACACAGATTAAAGAATTGCTTCATATATTCAAAACGAAATCCAGATTCCAAATTTAAAGCATTTTACCCTTTTTTAAAGCACTTTTACACCCCAATCAACAATGAAACTTGTACGCGTATGTTTGCGTTTTGAGAAACACATTTTAGGAATGCATTTCAAACCTCCTTTTTGCTATAAATTAAGAATAATTTTAGGTTTTTTAATGTAAAAATGTAAAATACATTAAAAATTGTTGGGATAAATTCAGTTACTGGTTTAAAACTAACTACTTTCAGGTCTTGCGTTAATTATGTTACACCTTGTATAATCGGTCCAAAATAAAATACATTACACATTGCGATACTTAAAATTGACAAAATCTTAATCATAAAGACTACATCTTGCAGAAATGGTGAAAAGAATGGTGTCTGCGTTTCCTCGCTGAATAGACAACCTCATCTTTTGGGCGAAGAATGAGCCAGCTCCTCTCTGAGCCATTGTCTCCTATGGTGACAACCAGAGAAGGCAATCTGTGCGAGTGTTATTTATAAAATCTTTGAAATAATAAATACACCATCACGTCTATATTCTCCATGCGAAGGTGGCAGAGATATACTGTATACAGCATCCACTTTTCGCTGACGATATTTGGTTCCACGTAATAGGGGGTGAGCCTATTGCCATATACCGGGCACAATTCCAGACTCCGGACTGATACTGGGAATTTTCGATAGAAAAACTACATTTGGCTGAACTCAGGGCCTCGAGATCGCAAAGCGCATCATTCGCGACTAGGCGAACGAGGCAATATTAAATACCTAATGGAATACTAATATAATAACAGTTGATACTTACATTTCTAGCCATTATTTGAGCTAGTGCGACGTGTGTGCCGCCATGCCGCGGCGCGGCGGCCAGCGCCGTCAGCAGACTGTGCTCGGCCATGGGCCATTGCTGGAGTTGCACGTAAATTTCCCCAACCATCGATAAAACGCTCTGAAACCAAACAAACCATAAAGTACCGGTAGAAGTCACGTTTTTCAAACAACGAAATGATGACTAAAGAACGATGAAAATAAATAAAAACATAAATAGCCACTATCACCATGTTATTATTTATTTACATTACACAATCATTTCTATACATCACACACGATAATTCAAAACTAACAAATAACTTAAAAATTATAACAAAAATATCAATCAATCAGCCTATCGCAGTCCACTGTTGGCCTCTCCTAACACGCGCCATTGCACACGGTCCTCCGCCTTCCGCATCCAGTCTATCCCAGCGACCTTTTTGAGGCGTCGGCCCATCTAGCTGGGGGCCGCCCTACCTTACGCTTACCAAGTCGCGGTCTCCACTCTAGGACACGCTTGCTCCATCGGCCGTCGGTCCTTCTGCAGATGTGTCCAGCCCATTGCCACTTTAGCTTACTAAGTCTGCGAGCTATGTCGGTAACTTTGGTTCTGTGTCGGATTACCTCGTTCCGAATTTTATCCTTCAAAGAGAAGCCGAGCATAGCTCGCTCCATAGCCCGCTGTGCAACTTTGAATTTGTGGACTAGTCCCACTGTGAGTGGCGACGTCTCGGCTCCGTAAGTCATAACAAAAATATAACTTGGAGTTTTCAACATAGAATGATATCGAGAAAATGCCCAAAATAAATAATTAAAAAATTAATAGATATGGATTATATTCTTGTATAAACTATGTATCTAAAAGGTTAGATACTTATAGTATTTACTTACTTATATACTTATAGTAGATCCACTTATAGTGTTCCATGTCTCACTAACCACCTTTTTAAAATATCAAGTTCCATAATATCAGATTCAAAAAAATAATTACACTAAAGAAAATTGTCTCAGTTTTCATAAGAGCTAGTGGTATATATATATATATATATGTGTGTGTGTGTGTATGTGTCTTAATACATGATACAAACTTTACTTTTAACATTTTTTACAAATTATCCCAGGGGCGCGCAAAATTTTTGGCAACTTTTTTGATTAATTGACTTGCTGTCAGATTGTAAGTGTCATAGGAAATGGACCGTATCTGTACTTATGGTTTTATGCCTTAACACCATTAAATTAAATATTAATTTCGTTTGGCACTTACAACTGTCACTACCCTACCTATGTGAAGAATATTATATAATGTATATTTTTGCTATGATTGAAATTAATATATAAAGGAGGTTGTTTTATCAACTTACATTTTTAATATAGAAGGTTTCATAGTTAACCAATGTCATCAAAATGCTGACCAACATTTAAAACTCGTGAAATTTTAAAAAACAATAAGAACAGACAATATATTTTTCTCTTTCTCTCTCTTGCTTATTGGCTGATATGATATAAGAGTAAGCAGTGCAAATATATAATCTTGTAACGGTCACTCTATAATAGTCTGAGGTCAGGCCCGCGGTCATCTTTAGGCCCGCGGCCAAAATCGAACTAACTATCGTCAAATGAATGTTGCCGTTCGCTATAAAATTTACCCAAGTTCTTGTTTTAATTAGTAACTGTGCGACCCCACCTGTTGAAATATTTCCCTGGAGGTAGGAAAATTATGCTAAATAATAACCCTAATTTCGCACCAACGCCCCCTATCAATATCATCCAGGTGCCAAAATATCCTTGTCGAATAATAACAAATCTTACTTATTATTATATTCTCTTTGCACTATAACATTATAATTGACCGACGATTTAGAGCAGTGGTTAAGAGCTTAACCCGCTCCGCCCGCTGTGTCTAATAGTCGCGGATTCGATTCCCGCACGGGACAAATCTTTGTGTGATCCACAATTATTTGTTCCGGTCTGGGTATTTGTGTATGTGATTTTACATGATTGTAAAACGCACCCACGACACAGGAATAAATCATAGTGTGGGGCTCGGTTTTTCAAAAAAAAATAAAAGAAAATAATAATATTACTTGTATATTAGCTGTAAGTCTTCCTAAAATAATAATAAAACTGAGTTTACTACGTGTACGTAAAAATAACACGAGTCATCCAATTGTTACGTAAACATACAATCCATAGTTCAGTTCAACGAATTTTGTTCTTTTTCTCGTGTGGGCGGGCCATGAGGCTTGGACTGTAGCCAGTTAAACGACCGAATGGCAGAATACATCGGCACGTATCTACATCATACGATAACTACATCGAATGCCTGTTAAAACTCGACGTGCTATCGTATTTTACGAGGACTCTAACTAATGTAAAATTTACCTTAACTTTATTACCAAGATTTTTTTCTTCTATTGAAAATATTTAATAACAGATATACAATGCGAAAGTGGAAGGATGTAGGTACCGGGGAAGACCTAGACTATCTTACCACGACCAAGTAGATCGAGTCTTATCTGAAGGACAAGTCAAGAATCTCCGTAACCGGCGAGCGTGTATGAGACGAACTATGAGAGTAGAGGAAGCCAGAGAGGTGTGTAAGGAAAGAACCTGTTGGAAGTCTGTACTCTCTGCCTACCCCGCAAGGCATCTGGCGTGATGATATAGATGGAGATAGAGAGATGGCTAGTCTAGTAGCTAAATCCCAGCAATGAAGTAATTACTTCATTGCTGGGCAAAGAGCTTCTCGCACAAGTTGACAGAAAATAGAAGGCTTTACTTCATCACGTGGACCCAGTGCAGTTTAACGTGGAACAGTAACCCAACAGACTTCCAACAGCTTCTTTCCTTGCACCTCCTCGTCTCATACACGCTCGCCGGTTACAGAGACTCTTGACTTGTCTTTCAAATAAGACACGGTCTATTTGGTAATGGTATGATAGTCTAGGTCTTCCCCGGTACCTTCATCCTTCCGCTTTCGCATTGTATATCTGTTTTGTCATTCTTGCTTCTGACTACCTATATATGATACAATAAACCATATTGTTCAAAAAGGTATCACATGTTCCCGAAACTGGCCTAAATTAATTTACGTGGAGTGAGTACTCAATGGGTGCCAAGATCATATATGTTCTATCTATCTATCTATATCATCACACCAGATCCCTTGCGGGGTTAAAAACGTAGTAGCGTAGTTTATATTTAGTGTGCCAAACATATCATATAGTATGTTTAGCACACTAAATACAAACCATTCCACCACTATAAGGACCTGGTCTATTAAAGTTGTCGTTTACACTATATACTCTTTAAATAATACAAAATAATATGTAAAATTAGTATTACTACGATTTTAGGTACTTACGTGTCGCGTCCAACCTACGATCGGCGTGTTTGTATCTGGTAGAATTTGCAGCGCTTCTTTGTATGCTGAAAGCGCTTTATGCCAGTGGCCCCGCTGCGAGTGCAAAGCAGCTAGTTGGACAAGGGCTGATACTCTTGCTGCGTCATGTTCCCGTCTATCTCGAACCCGCACACCTTCAGCTTTTGAACCAGCTCGAAGCGCACTCGCCGCTTCAGCGAGACGGCCATCAGCCATCAATGAAGTTCCGAGATTCACATATGCCACTAAAACGGTAGTTTATTATTGTAAATAGGTTCAATTTTAGGTAATAGAAAAATATATTTTGCTTTAATAATAGCTTCATAGGCACCATGTTAGATATACCGTAAGACTTTAACACTTAACTACACTAAAGTCAAACTTCTTGCAGACATCGTCGTTCTGAGATTTAGTCTTATTACGATCACCCAGCCCATAGCAACTGCCATATCAAACATCTAATAATAACACTACTTTAGTATCTGTTTCGTATCAAATAGAGCTAGAATAATAAATATTCATAATAGGTTTTAAACATAAAGCAAAAGTAGGTACAACGCCGCGATTTGAAGAAACTATAGATTTCGTTAAAATAGTGTTGCATAGCCTGAAGGTAAGTTTTGTTAACCAACCAACCTCGTTCCACTTATTCACGTTTTTAGAATTATTAACAAATTGCTCAAAATCTTCTTAACCGTCAAAATAAAGTTTCTGCACGCTACTGTAAATTTATTAGAAAGTTTTTAAATTTCGGCTACCACGATAAAAATCGAATTAAGAACTGTAAGGCGTCAGTAAGTAGGTATACAATAACTGATACCTTGTCATTGATAATGCCAGAACCGATTTTCCTTACAACGATAATAATATACCTATTCCACAAGCGACACTCGTTTTCTCTACTTATCCAACTGAAATTTAAACAGACAAAATTGTTTGTGTATAACTACCAGTTTATTACTAGTCAACTGAGCGTAGAACTGCGAACAAAAACTTTTCAATACCAAACAACTTGGGGTACAAAGCTCTGACGTAGAAACTACTCGTACCCACATTCACATATTTTAAACAACTTCCCTGCGGTGTTTTTCATTCAAACACCCACTGCCTACCTACTCCATTTACCTACGAGATATTCTTAACAATGAAATTTTCAGCGACCCTTCGCCCTTAACAATGAGTCAAATTAGGAGCGAATGATGGCCGACCCCGCTCGAAAATAATTTAATAAGACAATAAAATTATTACTAAGAGCTATGAAGAAATACTGAAGAGTCTTTGTTTTTAATAATTAATTTATCTCAAGTACTTACGAGCCATTGAAGGTCTAAAGTAAATTGCTCTCTCAAAACTTTTGATAGCATCGCCGTATCGTCTTTGGTTTTGCAGCAAAATGCCCCTGGAACAAAGAAATTATCAAAATTTGAGGTTCTCTGTCGTATTTATTTTAATAAATTTGAAATTTTTCTTTGTATAATTATTCCTCTAATTAGAAATATAGTTGATAACCTTTAAAATAGGTCTTTATTGATGTTCATCTTTATAAAAGGTTGATTAATTTCATTATTTTCATCAGACGTAATTAAAACCTTTTACTTAAATATCTACTTGCAATGTACATACTTAAGCGAACGTATTACTCGTATATATATGAGATCTAAGTCATTCATATATTTAATCTCATGAAAGATGACTTTAACCAACTTGTAATATTTACATGAATATAAACGCATAATAAAATCACTTGAGTCATTTTCATGGGGTCTAAAAGCAGAGGTGTACTGAGTAGTACACCCAATTTTTGCCGATGATGTTAGGTCCCATGTAATAGGGAGCGAGCAGAGGCGGCGTAAGGCGTGGGCGTCGTGGGCCATCGCCTACGGCCTCGCGGTCCGAACAGCCTCGCGCCTTGAAGAATGCAACGAAAAAAAATTATTCGTCATAATACGATATGGTGCGTGTGGGGACGGATCAAGAATACAGTTTCCCCACTAACAGTGGGTCGTAAAAGGCGACCAAATCCAGCAACAAATACCAAGGCAATACACTGGTGCCATATCGGAAGGGGACTATTGGGCTGAGTACTGTCAGAAGCAGGGCACCACTCTCTGGAATGGCCAAAGCACTAATTAGTTGGGTTACTGCTAGGAGATCATAGCCTGTAAGGTGCCGTAAGAGTTGCCTAAAGGGTTGTAAGACTAGAGGATGGGTAGTAGCGTCCTCTTAATACAGACTAATGCTATACTGCGCTCACCAACCTGCCTACAAAGAGGGATTAAGGCATCGTCCCCCTTATATTCCACCTCCTTATATCCACAAAAATCAAACGGCCCCCAGTCCCCGGAGGCCCCGCTAGTCTTGACCACGTTACCAGCTACAGTAACGGCGGGGCGGAGGGTGCTAAGAATCCCCGGAAGAGGCACTGACAACGACGACCATTGGCCCTGGCAACATTTAACACACGGACACTGCGAACTGACAAAAAGATCGACGAGCTAGAGGAAAAATTGAACAAGTTACACTGGGATATCATAGAATTATCTGAAGTCCGAAGAGAGGGTGAGGACTCGATAACACTTAAATTCAGTAACTTGCTCTATTTTCGGGAGGGCGACCGTCAGTCTCAGGGTGGTGTCGGGTTTATAGTCTATAGGTCCCTCGTGAACAACGTGAAGATCGAGTGTGTGTCGACCAGGGTAACGTACCTGATACTCAAAATGACTGAAAGGTATTCACTGAAAATTATACAGGTATACGCACCGACTTTAATACACCCCGACGATGAGGTAGGGGTTATGTATGAGGATATATCTAGAGCCATAGATACCTCTAAAACCCACTACACCGTTGTCATGGTGGACTTTAACGCGAAACTGGGCTGACGAGGCGAAGATGAGCTGAGAGTGGGAACCTTTGGTAATGGCCAACGGAATCCTCGGGGTCAAATGCTGGCTGACTTCATGGAGAAGGAGGGTCTCTTTATAATGAACTTCTTCTTCCAGAAGCGGAGAAAACCGTAAATGGACCTGGATGAGCCCTGATGGTGTAACAAGAAACGAGATAGACTTCATCATGTCGACGAGGCGGCAAATATTCAATGATGTCTCTGTGATCAACGCAGGATCAAAACTGGAAGTGATCACCGACTAGTAAGACGCACATTGAATATCAATTTCAAGCTTGAAAGGTCTAGACTGATGAAGTCTACACTCCGTCCAGCACCTGTCCAGATTTAGAAGCCCGATAGCATTCAGGTCGAACTGCAGAATCGCTTCGAAGGTCTAGATGAGTGTATAGACGTGGACGATTATAGCAGCAAGGTAGTGAAAACTGTCCATACGGTCGGGCATGAGTTCTTTCAAACCCACCATACAAAAAGAACCATAAAGCTCTCAGGCGTTACCCTAAAGCTTATGCAGACACGACAAAGATCATGTCAAACTTCCATGAAATACCCACTTGTGTAAAGGTTGAAGGCTCTATACTTGAAGTTGTTGAGAGTTCTTTGTCCCTGGTATATGAAATATACCAGGGACAAAGAACTCTCAACAACAATCCAATTAGGTAGATCCACCTTCGTGAAAGAGGTTAATCGTCGAATCCAGCTCGGCTGGACAGTGTTCGGGAAGCTACGTAACATCTTATCGTCTCAAATCCGTACTGCCTCAAGACAAAAGTCTTTGACCAGTGTATGTTGTGTGATGACTTACGGCACTAAGATATGGTTGTTTACGATGGACCTCATAAGAAGGCTCAAGATCACCCAAAGGGCGATGGAGAGGGCTATGCTCGGAGTTACACTGCGGGATCGAATCAGAAACGAGGAGATCCGAAGGAGGACCAAAAGTCACTGACATAGACACTCAGAATTGCTAAATTTAAGAGGCAGTGTGCGGTGCACATCGCTCGTAGAACTGACGGCCGTTGGGGCAAAAAGGTTCTGGAGTACCGACCACGTACCGAAGTACGTGAAGTGGGCAGGCCCCCTACAAGATGGAGCGATGGCCTGGTGACGGTCGCGGGTAGAAGTTGGATGCGTACAGCACAAAGCGGTTGTTTTGGCGGGCTTTAGGGGAGGCCTTTGCCCTGCAGTGGACGTCTTTCGGCTGAAGAAGAATAAAACGATAACTACTATATTGACAAACCAAATTTATAATTACTACTTTTATCGCGATTTATTATTTACTTATTTATACACTTTGTTGCCTGCCTCGTTGGTCTAGTGGCAAAGCGCATCGCTTTGTGATCACAAGATCCTGGGTTCAAATCCCAGGTCAGACAAGTGTAGTTTTTTTGCGAAAACTTCCCAGTACGCGTCCAGAGTCTGAAACGTTCGGGCGGGGGTGGCAGAGGTGTACTGAGTAAACCCACGTTTCGCCGACGATGTTAGGTCCCATGTAATAGGGGGCGAGCCTATTGCCATATACCGGACACAGTTCCAGACTCCGGGAATGCATACTGGGAAGCTTTCGTTAGAAAAACACAAAGCAATGCGCTTTGCCACTAGACAACGAGGCGGACCAAAGCTATAACAAAGTTTTGGAAGGTCTCTAATTAACTTGTAGTTTTCCACCCTTGTTAGTCTTGAGTTAATGCACATTCCATGATATTCCTCCACTGAATGCTTACCAAAGTATGTACATAAGTGTATGTATGTATGTATGAAGATACATAAGGCTTATAATCGTGAACATTTTGTCGTATATCCATTCCATTCATTCGATTCATCTCTCACCGCGCATCACAGTCAACTTTTGTGACGTATTCATATGACGTATGAAATATTGAACCAGCCGTCGTACAGTCGGTAGTAGAGCGGCGACGCTTTCAAATCGCGACGTTAATATTGCATTTCCCAGTTTCACATTGGGTACTTACTAATTAGTGTTGTACGTTTCAACGTTTCAAAATTCACAGCTCATCAACGGTTGTTCGGTATTTTCAAATTCAGAGCAGCTTCGTGCGTATTTTGGTGAAGGTAAAGCTGGTTTGGAATCGCGGCAGTAGCCATTTTGTGTGGCCCCTGGGACTAGTATTATTATTTCGATTTACGCGAGTAACTCCTTTGTGTATGTCCAGAATGCGGTGCAGTTCTAAATTAAATGGCCAAGTGCTTTTAGCTTCGCTGAAAGCAGTTAGGCGATTATCTATATTAAAGACTTACGAATGTAGAGTATGTAGCTGGTTTATTTTAGTGTTTTATTTACGTGGTTTAACGGCATAGCTGCCTAGTTTGCATTTAAGTTTGTAGGTACTTCAACTATTTCAAATTTTTAAATAATTTGATCTGTTTTACTGTTAGTATCATTCGTCATTATTTTTATCTCATGTAACTAAGCTAACAATCACAAATCAATGAAACTTAATAAGCAGGCATTCATTACAAAAAAACATTGGGTTTAACTATCTAAAGGGCTGTGAATTTTTAGGTATCACGGAAAATCCGGTGTACCAATTTTGTAAACCAATGCTTTTTAAAACAATTGTCGTTTATGTATTTATACTATTAAAACATATTAAAAAAATGAAATTTAATTATAAAGTGCGGTTTTTTTAATCACAATCCACTAGTAATACAGTACAACTTAAACTCTTCGTAGTACTTAAATAAGTAACAGGGAGAGGATAAGCAATCTGATTAATTTCCAACATAACATTAACATTTTTAATGAATGGAATGTTTTTCAATGCATTAGTATCACGAATTCAACCACAGGCAAATTACAGTCAGATAAGTATAGAGCTATGCAAAAGCTTTATAGATACATAGATGCGCTGCAATATTGTCGGCATGAATAATGCAGGGCCCGCAACGAGCCTGCTCTACATGGGACCAACGTACACTAATGAGAACCATCCGCCCGGCCGAGCTATTATACCTCCTCTTCGCAAGCAATAATTTGTTACTAATTCCCTTCTAATTATTGTAACGTTGGTATTGTGAGTGAAATTGCTTTTGTGCGGTCGGTGCAGCCCCAACAAAACTCAAGAGCGTTAAGTACGCTCCGAAATGTTGGCGGAGCCGCGACTGTTTTTAATGAAACTGGAAGTTTGAAATTAACGTAGCTTTAAATAATGCTTTTATGCAAACTTAAATTGGACTGTACTTTATTTTCAGCTAAGTAATTGGCTCGTAGAGTGCAGTGCCTATAGTGACAGACAGTAACTGTTACTTATGTATTAATAATTTATTATTGCCGAGCAAAAAATCTAGATTCGTTGAAAATCTATCAAGTTACAAAATAAACTAATGCTACATAGACAATGATAAATTAAGATACAAAATGCAAAGCTATTATGATGGATTTGGAAAAGTTAAATGTAAAAAATTGGTAACAAAAATCATTATGGATGTACAG
The DNA here is from genome assembly GCA_905147815.2 of Phalera bucephala. Taxonomy (NCBI): domain Eukaryota; kingdom Metazoa; phylum Arthropoda; class Insecta; order Lepidoptera; family Notodontidae; genus Phalera; species Phalera bucephala. Next base: position 17,001,917 of record LR990613.1, read on the forward strand.
TGAAGCTTTAACACCAACAAGTTAACAGTAGACAACTAAGTTTACAGATCGATTTGATAGCACTATGGTAATAATTAGTTTGTACTACACAGTTTATACTCGGCATCTAATGATAGATTCCGGGAAGGTAATTACAATAGCTTCGACCAACGTTAGTTGAAAAATTATCAGTTACGTGTATGAAAATGTTGTTTCAGAATTAAATTAACGTTAAAAGCTATTCCATGTCCATGTTCAAGTAATTCAGTGGTTCAACTTTTTTAATAATTGCTATAAACGATAACCGAGTATATTTATTTAATTATTACCATTGTACCGACGTCCATCAAATTAAATTCCATTAAGTTGACAATAAAGCTACGTTGGCGTGCCACTGTTAAATAAATTAAATTCCATTTACAGTTATGCATTGAATACATAGGCATATTTTTCCATGAGTATTAATGTATTATGTAGCTAAAGTTAAAATAGTTTGTATTAACTTTGAATACCTATAGGTAATTGTTACCGTCGGCGACGCATACGACGGCATATACTACGATGTCTTCGGCATAGCCACTTCCCAAAATATTAGGCCTTCGGGCCATCCACTTGATAAGAAAAAGAAATCTGTAATTTCTTAACATGAAATTGGAAAGCCACAAAGGAAATAATTAAAAGTGACTACAAAATAATTTATTAGAAGCTCAGAAACTAAACAGTATTTTTTTCGTTTGGACAATAATTTTTAATTAATTCGATATTCACCAAGATTCTAGTTTTTCTTTGATACTTTAACACCACACTCCTACTAGTGCGCTGCCATAAAAGTAAGTCATTTTATTTTTATACTTCTTTTTATATTGCAATAAATCAATACGACGTTTAGAGCAATATTTTAAAAAGATCATAACTTTCGTAAATTATGTAAATTCAAAAAATGTCTTATATCGAGCAGTAGGGTAATTAATAGGCGTGACAGATGAAATTTAGACATGGCTTGTTAATATTAACATTGCATAAATTATAAAGACGCCATGTTTGTTTAATTCAGCACGTTTGAGCGACACCACAAACCTTGCCTGGATATATTGTAAGTAATTTATGCGCCGAATGCTCACGATTAGGTACATCGCAAAACCTGTCGTGGTTGCGATCTTTCGGGGAGGCCTTTATTCTGCACTGGACATATTTCGACTGATAATATATAGCTATCTATTACTGATTTTTAATGAAACTAATGGTCCATTAAAAACAGAAATTGATAAAAAATAATTTATTAAAAAAACTCAGTAAGTATTCTAGTGCAGTGCAAAGTCAGACGTCTCGGGTTCAAAACCAGACACGCACCTCCGTCTTTCGCACGCATGTGCGTATTAAAAATTAACTATCACTTGCTTTAACGGTGAAGGAAAACATCCTGAGGAAACTTGCATGCCTAAAAGTTTCTCAAAGTGTGTGAAGTTCGCCAACCCGCACTGGGCCATCGTGGTGGACTATGGCCTAAACTCTCTCAGTTTGAGAAGAGGCCCGTGCCCAACCGTAGGACAGTTTCTTAACAGGGCAAATATTATTATATAAGTATTCTAGTACACAAATGCGTCCTGCTTTTGGCAAGAATTTGCTGGAAACCCTGCAAACAGGTCGGATGCCTCCACCAGTGCGTCAGTCACGCGATAGCGACATTCCGCGATTTAACAGAGGTGACAAATTGTGAATGGAATTAATGTTTAGCGGCGCGCTTAACTTATAACTGACGCATTATAACACTACCTTTATTGCCATACTTTATTAGTTTGTGTAAAGATTTTAATGAGTTTGAAATTCTTAGTTTAACACTGTTTAAGTTCCTTGAAAGTAGCGCTCAACTTTTATTAGGTGTCTTTAAGAAAATAAAAAAAGTATATAGTGCTGCAAGCGGAGGTCAATTTTGTGCCCGAGATGACAAAAATGTATTCTAATTAGACAAAATTATCACAGGCTTAAGTATGACGAAATATAGTTACAGTAAGTTAAATGAGCTGTATGAACAACAAAAACTCACTTAAATACAATTTTATTCTAAGCTTCGCCTAGCATTTAATTAAATATAAAGTGTTAAAAATAATAATTCTTATTTCTAGATCGGATTATCCTAGACTCGGTTATCCTAGGTCGGACAAGTGTAGTCTTTCTAACTAAAAATTTCCCTGTACGAGTTCCCATTTATAGTTACATGGGACCTAACATCGTTGGCGAAATGTGAATACTATATATATAAAGATTTATACGGTGCTGAGAAAAAGCCGGCGACTTCTCGATCCAGTGTACAAAACGGTCTAGACCCCGACTGCTAGACTGAAATGATATTATAAGTTCACAATATATGATTACCTACCTGTACCCGCGACTTTGTTCACTTTATTTGAGTTTTGAATAATATTTATTGTGTAAAAATAATTTAATAAATCTGTAATAGCCAAAAAGTATATTATGTTATATTAGTTTCAATTTAAAGATTACAATACATAATGTGAATACTATCGCTAAGCATTTAGCGTTGTAAGCACTATTTCTACATTATCGTGTACTATATATTTAAAATGAAAATTTCAATCGGAAGAGCCTGTTTTATTTGTCATGTAAAATATCTTAAATAGCACACACAAAAGCTTAACCGAAATACGAAAATTAAAACAATATGACAACGCACCGCAGGTCACGCAAATGCTGTGCAAAAAATGTAACAAAATATTTTATAACGTTTAAAATTTTGCAAACTTTATGCATGTCGCACCACTATCATTGGTGTGGGAATGTTATCATATTAAAAACTATAAAGAATCACATTAAGCAGTCATCATTTTTATATTCATTCTTTCTCTGGCGTAGTAAACGTTATGTCGTGTGAGGACGAAGTAAGAATATAGTTTCTTCATTGCAAGCGGGGCTATGAAGGAGTCGTGAGAGGCGATTAAATCCAGCAAGAATTTCGGCAAATAGCGGTAGTTCAAGTAAAAAAAGGTGTTGTTGGAAGCAGATTGTCATTTAAACTCAAACTCAAATCGTTTATTTTGCATAAACCCTGCGGAGGTATTTACAAATTGTCATATTTACATTTTTTTTAACTTACTAAACTACCACCGGTTCGGAACGCGGCCTCCATTGAAAAGATCCGGCCAGACACTCAGCGGGCTTGTGTTTTTGTCTAATTCTCCATGTTTTTTTTCATCATTTTATGTATACATACATACATTTTTTATTATACAAAATCATTTATGTGATCTAGCTCCAGTGTGATGCCTTACGACTGAAATATAAGACTAATAGTAAAATTTAAATATATGTTATAATAAAAAGCTAGAGGATTCTGGGTGTACCAGTCTCCACAAGCAGCACCCGTTCACGAGTACGACTACTTGAGCAGCTATCACCTCCTTCGACCATATTAGAGGGAAGGAAGTGACCCGCACCAAATAGCCACTGCAAGCATAGACTTTTTAGTGAGCATGACCAATCCCAGACCACAGAGTGCATTCAGAAAATGTCTACAAAAGGAGCATTTCCTTGGAATGGTATGCATAGCTCTAGTAAGTTAGCCGATTGCAACAACAATGCCGAAACATTAATGGATAAAAAAAATTATTTTGTAGACTCGTAATATTAAGCAATGGAAAATGAAGATTACTCAGTACACTGCACTCACATGCTTTATAACACGCTTTTATTAGTTTTTTATATGCAAATTCAGATCAACGTGACAGGTATCTTACTTAAAATATATAGCGCAGTTACTAACCGCGTAATTACTTGGAGATATAAAATATATAGTGGAATTCTACTCTACATATTTTTATAGGTCTATTTATATACATCATCACGCCAGAACACTTGCGGGGTATGCAGAGAGTACAGAGTGCCAACAGGTATACTTTCCTTACAGACCCCTCTGGCTTGCCAGCCAAAACTATGGTTCATATAGGTAATTATGCAAATAAACAGCACGGCTTCAGTATAAAATTAAAAATGTTATTCACATTTAAGTAATTTTAATAAGAAAGCAAATGCTTTCGGTCCAATGTAAATTGAAGTTATAAGTAATTATATCAAATTAAAAAAGGCCTGTTTTAACAAATCAGTCGCGCAGACTCGAGAGGCCTCCAACTAACGAAAAGGGGACTCGGAGTGGAGGCCAATAAAAAAAATAAAACCATATGGAAGGTAATTATAATCAAACTATGTATTTTTATTATTTTGTCGGGTTGTTATAAAACATTCATAGTAAAAGTAAGCTTGATTAATGATTTTTTCAAACTTTTAAGATTGATGAAATATTTTAGTTAACACGAGTCCATTATTTGATTGTTTCTGTTTACAGTTTAATACGTATTATGATAAAAAATAAGATAACAGTACTTTTTTGTACAACTACGCTATAACCATATATTTTGCGAGTATTAGATATGTCTATAGAGTTATATATAGGATACTTCTATCTAGTTATAAAAAAAAACATTAACCCCGTATTTGAAAGTAACATGAAGTGACTGCTTCGTTGGTCTAGTGGCGAATGAAGCGCGTTGCAATCACGAGGCCCTGGGTTCAAATTCCAGGTCGGACAAATGTATTTTTTCTATCGAAAAATTTCCAGTATCAGTACGGAGTCTGGAAGTGGGGCCGGTGTATGGCAATAGGCTCGCCGTTCATAACATACCTAATATCGTCGGCGTAAAGTGTACTGCGATAGTAGATCGGTATCGGGAATATAGGCGTCACGGTGATTATCATTTTTTTTAAATGATTTTTGTATGTATCAAATACTATATACTAGTTTTTGCCTCCTTCTACGCCGATGGACCGGTAGCTTATGGTATAATAATACCAGCTTATGTCTATCTCTGTCAACTTTCTCTTCATCTGTTCAGGCATTTAGACGGTAGCTTATATATTATAACGACTACCACATTAAGTGGTCACCGGGACTAATGGCTTAACGTACCTTCCGAAGCACGAAGACGCTCAAATATGAGGATGCCACAAACGGTCATTTATCTCAGATTGATCAAGTCGGCCAGCGCTTCGAGTGCCTAGAATACGGTTATTGAATATTTATTGATAAAAAATATTTCCCTATCTATCTATATCATCACGCCACATCCATTGCGGGGTAGGCAAAGAGTACAGAGATCCAACAGTTTCTTTCCTTATATCTGGCTTCCTCCACTTTCATAGTTCGTCTCATACACGCTCGCCGGTTACAGAGACTCTTGACTTGCCCTTCGGATAAGACACGATCTATTTGGTCATGGTAAGATAGTCTAGGTCTTCCCCGGTACCTACATCCTTTCACTTTCGCATTGTATATCTGTTTTCTCATTCTTTCTTTCGATATTCTTTCTATATGCCCGAACAAACGGAAAAACATAATTGCCATAATAAACTCACTTGGAAACCTACGTGCACATAATTTCATTTCCTTTAACCGCATTTTTAACTTGCGTGCGAATTGATCATTTAGACGACGATTTTAAATACGGAAGCTAACCTGTATTTATTTTTTTATTTCTATACATAAACGAGTTTAATGTACATAATATCGCCTTGATATTTTCCTTGTGTAAGCTATAGAGGCAACTTTTAGCCAGGTCGGTATAATAGAGTAACTATTTAATAAAGTTGAAAAATCAAGTAGGAGCAATGAAATCCTAGAAATATTGGCAAAAACTTTAAATAAAGGTCTTTTTTCACCCATCAATTGAACAATAAAACTAAACAGAATATTAGTACGTAACAATACGATACTAATATGCTTACACTTTTTAAATTGTCAGCATAAGAATAGTAACTAATTGTATTATCACATTTATGTTCATAATTATGTAAAATTAATCAAGCTAACTTTCCGTCGGCACGATTGTAGCTAGATAAATTAATTACCCATAGCAAAAAAAAATCATTGCCAAAACACAGACTCAGACAATTTATGGACGAAACATAAAGTAACGTAATATATAACTTAAATAAGGCTTTATTTTCGGTTGTAAAATAAATACACAAGTAAAGTTAGCAGCCACTTACCAATGAGACAGCGACCGTTGAAACAAAATATATTTAACTCCAAGGTAGGGGCCATTCAACCTATTCTAAAGCGCGTTTTACACTTCCAAGTCGGCATGGGCTCCTTACCAAGTCCAGCATTTATTATTAAACATCTTTTCACTCATTCCCTGTGAAGACTCAAGGCGGGCACTGAGCAAAGTTTTCCTTTTTCCTTAAGAGATATCCGAGTTTCTCTTGTGTTTAAAGTAAATGAACACAACGTTATTGCATACCTCTTATAATATAATGTATTTGTACTGTTAAAGGGGTTTATGTGTTTTGGCATTATCAAAAATGTAATATATATATATATATATATATATATATATATATATATATATATATATGCACAATATTAATGGAAACTGAAAACAATTTGGTTACACGCTCATCTTGCTACACGAAAGGCCAGATTTGAATCACGATCTTGTACATATCGGATTTTTCAAGACCCAAATCCAGATCATAGTTTGAGGTTAGCTTGTCTCTTGGTATCAATGAAGTATGGTATGACTTGATTCATCGAAACACATGGTATTAGGAAATAAACATATTATGGCCGAGCAACTACGTTATATATGTGTACCAATAGGTATCATATTCAGACCATAGCTATTCTTTGGATAGTGCGGTGCTACTCTGGATACAACTTCTATGTAGAGTAGCACCGCACCATTTAAATACAGAGAGCGTGAAAATCATTTTTAATATATGATCTCTATCTCAACTAGAAAAATATACTCAATGATGAAGAAATCATAGCTGCGGAATTACCAGCGTTGAGCGGTTGTTCCGTATAGCTCAAGAAAGAAGCAAGCATACCCAAAGCTGACGACCAACCTCCAGTAATGGAGAGGCACTTGAAGAAGAAGAAGAATTATTTTACCCTAACATAATTGTGAAGAGATCTTATTTTTATTTAAATACCTATTACAATTTCTACTATTACTATAAAATATTTCCTTTCTAAATAAAACCAATCATACCCAAATCGATTACAAATAAAAACTAATTTATTCGAACATGGCCTATATTCACTCCACGTTTAATCGACTGGAATGTTGTTTGGTGTCGTATAAATTGCATTTGCATGTAGACACGTCCAGATCTAGACCAAATCGTTCCACAAACAAGTATGCAAATACCGGGGAAGCGTTGTCGCGGCTCTGGATGGCGGGAATGTTAAATATGTGTGTGTGAGCAAACACCAGTCTAATCTGCGCCTTATCGCTATTGGGACGCGCTGTAGCCCCGAGCTCCGCCCGCCTTGCCTTCTGTATTGCAATGATATTGTATAGGGTTAGCAAGTGGGCAAATTATAAAAGTGTCCTGAAACACACCCACGAAATTCAGATACATCCCGACCGAAACCAAGATTTGTGGGTCACACAAGATTTATTCCTTGAGGGGATCGAACCTACTCGATGCAGTGGGCAGAGCGACTTAAGCTCTTAATTACTGGATCAAGCCGTCCGTCAAATTTTCAGATGACCTAGAATTTACACTTCACTTTTAATTTAAGAAAATTTGCATTAAAGCTTTTCATAAGGAACTTCCTTTGTTAGTAGTAAACTGAATTCAATTTTATTTTAGTGTAAATGAAATTGAAGATAAAATAACATTACGATAAGTTAAAAAACAGTTTAATATTAAATGCCTTGCATATTGCTGAATATTTTGGATTTGTCGTGATCAAGTTTCTGTTTATCCCCAATGTCTTTTTATCATATGACTAATTTAATTTTTTTGAAAAAAAATCCTTATATATTTTGCATTCAACAAACATCATTAATGATACTGAGTTCTTAGATTTACGCGAATATTACACATGAAAAAAAACTATTTTTTCGGATTTTATCGCGGTTTATTTTGATTTTTAAGTTCCAGACGTTTCGAGTGCTTTGCAGCACCCATGGTCACGGGAAGGACTGAGGTGTTAGATGTCCAAAAGGCATAGTTGTTCCGGGGTACCCTCAAACTACTTAATTATTTTTGTTTTTGTAGGTCCGATCTACGCAGAATGAGCTCACGGTGTCTTGAGGTCTTGCAGTGTTATGCTTGGTTTTAGATTTGATTATATTAATTACTGGATCCCAAGACGATGGAAGCACCCAGCCATCTTCTCTATTGAAATTAGGATGTTTTTTAATTTCAATAGCCTCGCGAACCATCCTTGGTAGGAATCGGTGTTCTTTCACGAGGATTTGTGGTCTATCAAATCTGATGTTATGGCGGGTGCGGTCAAGGACATGTTCACAGACTGCAGACTTCTTTGAGCGACGGTGTTTTAGGTCAGCTATGTGTTCTTTAACCCGAGTTTTTACTGGTCTTTTTGTTTGTCCTATGTAAGAGGGACCACATTCACAATCAAGCTTGTATACTCCTGCATCTTGAAGAGGGATGTGACACTTGACAGATGGTAAAAACTGACTGATCGTCTTTGGCGGCTTATAAAATGTTTTAATTGAAGCACGCTTCAAGATGTAGCCAATCTTGTCTGTGACTCGTCTTATGTAAGGTAGTACAGCAGGGAGACGCTCGACTGTGGCTGGTTTCACTCGGTCACTGCGACGTTGGCGTGGGACTCGAAGCTTATTGTCGTGCAGGACTTGCTTGACATGTTGAAGCTCGGCAGCCAGATGTTTCTTGTCACAGATCCCTTGTGCTCTCTGATATCATTAATGAGTTTCAACGCCTTGTGTTTTGCGCATCTAATTTTGAATAAACACTTATTCTAAGTATACAAATAAAGTTTCGTATCACACTACTACGATATTCGGCGACAAAATACTTAACTGTAACGAAATTTAAAATACCGAGTCCTCAAGTCCATGTATTAAACATTATACCTGGAACTACACTATCTCTTATACAGTGTCTCTTAAGGCTGCTAACATAGCTACTATGATCAAAATTAATCTGGATTGCATTTGGCAACCCTGCCGATTTATTTCGAGTCGTGTTCGTCCATCACTCTTGCAAACAGCGTCAAGTGATTCAGGATTCGTTGCTCCAAGTGTGAGGATAGCCTCATAATACAATGCACAACGGATTAAATCACTCTTTTACTTTGTAGTTTCTCATCCGTAAATTACGCATACCAGCCGAATATTACCCAGGATATCAAAGTACTAATTGTAAATTAAAAAGTAAATAAATTCCTGTAATTCTATTACTTTTGACTAAAAGGCAAGAATTAAATTCAAATATTTGCGGACTCAGTGTAAAATAATATGAGATCGTAATATTTGTAAGACAGACGATTTAGCGCAGTGGTTAAGATCTTAAGCCGCTCCGTCTACTGTGTCTAATAGTCGCGGGTTCGATCCCGCACGGGACAACTCCATAATCATTTGTGTATGTAAATTTTCATGTTTGTAAACGGCTCCCGGCCACGGCCGGCCACGGCTCAGGAATAAAACATAGTTTTGGGCCACGTTTTTTTAAAAATATAAATATCATAATCTAATAGTTTTTTTCAAAGGTACACCTCGAAACAATTATTTTTAGACGCAATTAAATCATTTGAACTAAAAAAATAAAAAAATTATGTTTAATTATGAACATTATTCAAAAAAATACTTATACCAGTATGTAGCTATAAGCAGATTACGGAATAATAAAGCCCCAAAAATCCAGTCAACAAGAAATTACACAAACCAATTTATAATAACTATAAAATCCCAAAAGACGCCTGACAAAAGGAATAATTAGACCTTTACATATTGAAAGTACAATAGGCATACTCCTTATATTACACCCATTCAAATTCTTCGTTGGCACGGCATGTGCTCAAGTGATTACTTGCCTCCAGAATTGGAATAATCTAATCTTTGCGAGAAATCGCAGCTTAGCGCCCATTATGCCTGCCTTTTAGTAATAATTCACGTTATAAGATGACGCTTACGTTTCAGACTCCGTTTACTTTGAAAAGTATTAAAATAAGCGTTTCACGAGGACGAATGTTGCGAATTTCGCTTACTTGTTCGAATAATCATCTTTGAACGTTAAACATATTATCTCGTACTTTGCAAGTCTAAGGATTTATGTTGGCTTGTCTCATTGCTATAATACGACTACGTTATCGCGATTTACAGTCAAATAATGTTTCAATTTTATTATATTTGTTGGAAATTTGCAAATAGAGAACAAAGTGGATTAAGTATTTGAAGGAAAATTGCTGCACTTAAAAGTGGCTGTACAAACATTAAATATAACAGTAACATTAAGTATAACAGACAGCATAAATAGATGAAATTAAACTATTTTTCGGATTTTATCGCGGTTTATTTTTGATTTTTAAGTTCCCGACGTTTCGAGTGCTTTGCAGCACCCATGGTCTGAGTTGTTAGACGTCCAAAAGGCAAAAAAAAATGTTTTATTTCATGTGTAATATTCGCGTAAATCTAAGAACTCAGTAGCATGAATAGCCTTTAATTATTTCACTGTATGGAAATTCTAATCTAAATATAGATTTTTAGCATTTATGTTTTCTTTCTTTGTCTGTCTCGTTGGTCTAGTGGCAAAGCGCATCGCTTTGTGATCAGGAGTTTTTTTAACGAAAGCTTCCCAGTATGACTCCGGAGTCTGGAATTGCGCCTGGTATATGGCAATAGGCTCGCCCCCTATGACATAGGACCTAACGTCGTCGGCGAAAAGTGGGTGTTATCAGCACATCTCTGCCACCCCCGCTTGGAGAATATTTTATTTTTTTATTTTATTTACGTTATCTTTTATCAACCTTAATCGAACTCGTATATTATTGTAGCTTTAATAAATTACAAGCTATAAGTGTCCAGAATAAGAATATTTTTAATCGCGTAAACCATTGAGTATATAATTTATATATTAATACGTGAAGCAAAAACTTTGTACACATTTTACGAAAATTGCGCGGACGGAGGAGTATGAAATTTCCCACACTTATAGTTTATATAGAGGAGTGCAGAATGCTAATATTTTTTTTAAATTATGCATAAAACATACATTAAATCAATGAAAAAACATTACACACACTACTATGTATTTGACACACGTCTTCTTCTTCTTCTTTAAGTTATGGCTTCACACTAATTTTAAGTGTATTTTGCCAGTGTCCAGTGAGATATATAATCGTCACCGTCACGCCTATATTCCCCAGAGGGGGTGGCAGAGGTGTACTGAGTACACCCACGTTTCGCCGACGATGTTAGGTCCCATGTAATAGGGGGCTCGCCTATTGCCATATAACGGAAGTTTTCGTTAGAAAAACTACACTTGTCCGACCTAGGATTTGAACCCAGGACCTCGTGATCACAAAGCGATGCGCTTTGCCACCAGACCAACGAGGCAATCGTGTTTGTTTAAATTACTTTAACTCCCCGATGAACTTGATGACAACGATGATAATGAAATTAATGAAGTACCCCACCCTGGATAGTAAAGCGGTGGATACTGGTGGTGGTGGATATTTTTGAAAAATAAATAAATACCAATTGCGACGGCCGTTTTGAGGAAAGTAAAACAGGCACGTTATATCACTTTGTTACAATTACCTTCACTCATGCACATATAAGAACACATAATGGGTAATATTCCACCAACATTACACATTAGTCGAAACAACACAAGTTTTGGAAATTAAAACAAATTGACAACATCACTCTTCGACTTCCCGCCAAAACTCCCAATACACGTCAAATTTTTTTTTTATTTATTTATTTATTTATTTCTCACACATTTTTACAGCTACCATTACAGGAATTCCCAATTTAGTAGCGTAATTAACATTGATTATTTTTATAATAATTACAAATTAAATTAATTAGACATTAAAAATAAAACATAAAAAAGCTTAATAAAACAATAATAATATTTAAAAATAAACATAATAAATTGAATAATAAAATAGATTACCATTAAATATAAAAATTTCGAACAATTGTCAATAATTTATTGGATAGCATAAAACATGTAACGTTGCCTTTGCAAATTCGCTCATTGAACATGAAAAAACGTCCAGTTTAGTGGCAACCAGATTTAATGTATCGATTGTTCGTGTCAGAGGCGTAGTATCCAATAGCTTAGTTCTGCCGCGACGCACTGCGAACAAATGCGGTAGTCGGCGCCGCCGCACATAGTTATCAGGCACACACAAGCGCAACCATTGCAGTACCCCTGGATTGTATATATCACCTCGGAATACCTTAATCACGTAAGATGCCAGAGACAGATCTCTCCTAGTTTCCAGCTTGTTGTATCCGACCATGCCCAACACAAACAAGGTTGGATACATCAACGGATAGAAAGGATATATCCCGTACAATCTAAAGTATAGGTACCTTGTAAATTTATTTTGTATGCGCTCCAACATGAGACTATATTTAGTTTCATGTGGAGCCCATACGGCCGCATTACACTCCAGCTGACTTCGTATTAGAGCATTATACAATATAGATATCGCTTTAATATTTTGGAATGTTCCTGCTCTGCGAAGTACAAATCCAAGACTTTTGTATGCCTTTTTACAAACATTCAGTATGTGTTCGCGGAATGTCAACCGAGCATCCATTCGAACGCCAAGGTCTCGCACTGATTCCACCCTTTTAATAAGTGTATCATTCACCTTATAACTATAGTGGAGCGGTGTCCTTGCTCGACTATACGCCACTACTGAACACTTGGCAACATTAAACTGTAGCTTGTTACTGCTACTCCAATCAACTACTCTGTCGATATCCTGCTGAAGACGCCGACAGTCATCCTCAGTTTCAATAGCCAGGAGCAACTTGAGGTCATCTGCAAACAATAAACACTTGGCCTCCTTCACTACTTCGGGCAGGTCATTGATCATTATAATAAATTCTAACGGCCCCAAATTGCTTCCTTGGCTTACTCCTGACCTTGTGAAGTAAGGCTCAGTATGATATCCGCAGTAGTCCACATACTGTTGCCTGTCCCTCATGTAACTCGCAAAGAACCTAAGCAGCTTATTTGTGCAACCAACTCTCGCCAACTTTGATAACAGGATATCGTTATCTACGAGGTCAAACGCTTTCCTGAAATCAAAGTAGGCGGCATCCACCTGGAACCCTGCGTCAATATGAGGGACCAAGTACGCTATGGCATTTAGCAGATTGCTGGTAGTGCTATATCCCGGTCTAAAGCCGTGTTGAGCGTCCGACAATTGCGGCGCTACCTGCTCTTGGACACTTCGTTGTATAGCAGACTCAAATACCTTTGCTGGAGATGACAGGATCGCCACTGGTCTAAAATAATTTACGTCTGATCCCCCCCCTTTCGGTATTGGAATAACGCGAGTTACTTTCCAACGCTCTGGAAAGTGCGAAGTATCCAGGCACAAGTTAAATATGTGTTCGAGTGGTTCTGCTATTACATAGCGACAATCTCGAATAACAAATGCCGGAATACCGTCAGGGCCTGCCGAGCGTTTCGGCTTGAGCCGGACCAGTGCTGACCGCACCTGCTCGAGCGTAAGCCGTGAGACGTGCACGCGCGCGCCACTCGTGCCGCCGCTCACTGCTATCGCCTCAGCCACGTCCAATGACGCCGGCTGATTATTATATACCGAATAGAAATATTTCGCAAACTCCGTCGCACTCTCCGAGCCTGATAATACTACCCCATCCTTTATAATTCCTCTATTGTTATTAGATCCTTTCTTTGCCTTAATATAGTTCCAAAAAGATTTTGGATCCCTAGCTAAATTATTCTCCACCCGCTCTTGATACTTTTTGTACTCCCGGTCAATATTTTCTTTAATTCGTGCCCTGCACTTAGAAAAAATATCGTAGTTCCTACGTGATCCACTCGCCTTATATCGCTTATGAAGTTTCGCCTTTAATTGAATATCTCTAATTATCTCCCTCGTATACCACTCTGGATAACAATACCTATGATCCACTGTCTTTTGCTGTTTTTTAGGTACACTAGTTTCAAGTATATTATTAAAAATCCTATAGAAATATTCTACCGCGTCTTCCGGTAATTGCAATTTATATATCGGACTCCAGTCTATAGACGCTAATAAAGAATATAATAAATTATAGTCAGCCTTATAAAAATTCCATTGTTGGTTTATTTTACTAGAGGATGCCTCACCGTCCTGATTCATGGACAGTGTCGGAGTAGGGGCAGGTCGCCAGCTGATCGCAAGGGGCGGATGATATACGTCTACTGGCACCAGGGTCGCGTCTGCCTCACATACCTGCATGTTGTCGCATAAGCTAAACGAACACAGTACTAAATCCAATTGTCGTCTATTGCAATTAGGAACATTATTTAATTGAGCCAATTCGCAAAATGACATAAAATATTCAAAATAATTTTTTATATTCTCACTACTTGAATTTAAATTAAAATCACCTACAACAATGATATGTTTATACTTTACACATAATTGTTCGATTATTCCAAATAAAAGCATGTATTCACATTCATTACTACTTGGTGGTATATAAACAACACAACACAAAAACAAATACCTACATTTTACATGTACCGTCGCGCAAACTATTTCGAATGTACATTTGTCAACATTGATATCGTCGGGTACCTGCACTCGCCTCAGTTGCATTTTGTGTGTGGCCACAAGAAACGCGCCGCCTTGCTTGCGCCCATCCGCACGATCGCATCGTATAATCTGATAGCCAGCTGGTACTATTTCTGCGTCCATTATAGAATCGTTGCAACCGGTTTCCGTTATTGCAAATATGTCAGCACTAAGCGATTCAATACTGTTATGGAAAATATTTAGTTTCGTTCGAAGTCCTCTGGCATTCTGATAATATATATGAAAACCACTACTTTTCCTTGACTGGTTTTCTTGTGGGTCTCCGAAACCAAACCCATTCGCCAAATTCAGCATTTACAGGCCACCTATTAGGTTGACATAACATACCATACATTGACTCAGGTACAGAAATAATGAAGGAAGCATAATCTCTTTCTGTCTTGTGCTTGATCTTTTCTATTTTGACCGGCACGTTTGAGCCGCATATCTTTTTCACATGCGCTATTAATTGTTCATTTGTTGTTTCAGTAGTCAATCGCCACACGTGAAGATGCTTCTTTCTTTCCATAGCTTGTATTTCAGCCAAATCAATATTATTTCCTCTATGAACAATTTTAGACTGAGAGTTTCGCTTTTTCCTTTGAACCTTGATCCAATCATTTTCCTCTTCGTTACTATTAATTTCGTTCATAGATTTCATATTCAACTGTTCTACAGGCTGCTGGGCTTCGACGACTTTATGCACTAACGTTGTTTTCGTGGCCTCACACGTTTTACTAAAGCGGGTAGTAATATTTTGCTTGTTTACTTTATCAAAACTATTTTTCTGAGCCACCTCAGCGAATGTAGTTGGAACTTCCACTTTGTCAGTCATCTCCACTATTGGGTCTGTAATTTCTGATGCGCTAAGGATATCCTTAGCAGCTTGGTTCTGATTTAATGACAAATTCTTTTGGTCTAATTTTTCTTGAAGTACCTTCATATTTGTCTTTAATTCCGCCAGTTGGTATTTTGACGAAAAACAAATCTCTTGAAGTTGTTTTATCATATTTGTTTGTACTTCTAGATGCTTAAACATTTCTAATTTAAACTCTCTAAATTCAGATAACGAAATGTATTCATAATCCGTTATTGACTCATCCGATACTTTACAACGACTGCCGCGTTGTGTGTTTACATTGGTGCTGGTGCTGGTCGGGCAGATCTTTAGTCCGGGAATGCTACGGACTGGTGTGTCCGGGTCATTACGTTTAGGTTTGGGTTTTGAACACACGCACTCCGGACACACCCATTCCTGTGTATATTTTTCGGAAAAAGCACTGACCTCATCGTTTGTCAATCCAAGACACTTTAGATCGTACACTTTATCGCACTTTTCTTTGCAACATTTCATGTACAATCCATCTAGCACCTTGATACCACATGCTCGACAATTCCTCTGCATTGCAATTATTTAAAACAATTTTAATAAGACACGTAGGTAACGATCACGTATATTGCAAGGCTATTATATATTATATTATATTATATATATAAATTGATTAATTTATTATATTAATTGATTGATTTATTATATTATATAAATTGATTTTTGTCTTTAATATTATTTGTCTATAGTCTTACTGAATGTCAAACATAACCAGCAAACGATGAAAGAGTAGGTCGAATATCGACCTATGGGCTTAAAGTGACTTGTTACTTAGGACTTTCACCACACACGAGTAAATTCTGTTTAGTTACTCCTTAATTAGCGTTACTTGGCAATTCAAAATGGTTAGTTAAACTTTGAGACGGTATAATTCCTATATAGACTTAATTGCAATTCGAATTGTCGATTAGTCGACTTTGACTTTACTCGCGACATACTCGAGGTGGAAGAGGCTCTTAATCTTTCGTTAAATACCAAATGTATGAAGTTACTATTAAGTTATGTTACTTTAGGTATACCTTCAGATTGATGAAGGTTTACGGGCGTTTACTATTGTCTCAAGTTCATATCGTAAAAGTTCATCACAAATGTTAACAGTACTATGATTATTTACTTCCTATATATTTGAATTTAGATTTCTTCGAATACAAAGACGCAAATATATTATTAGAGACGACATAAAGATCATGCGCGGAAGATTATAATAAGACCTTAATAGAATAACAAGATGCTTCATATCAACATTCTTCCTACGCTTGAACGCATGCTCCTCGTTACGTTAGGATAGCTCCGTGACACACGGCAATGCCAATCACCATACCAAGAATAATCTATAGCATAACCTAATGAGGCTTAAAATAAGGTGAATTCTACGATCTGAGTTCCAGAAGCCGCGTCCAGTCGTATTTGCACGCCGCGCGGTGAAGCAAAAAGTTTAACAAACGTCCCGCACTCACCGCACTTCCCACCCGCGTAATGTTGACAGCCCGGAAAAAATACTACTTTTTGGGGTAAATGTTGATGACGATAGAGTAGATGATTATGTTAACGTGGGTTTAATGCATATGAAACTCTAGCAATAGATATACTTGAACTATTTAGGTTTGTAGTAATTTAATGTAGGGAAAATATATTTTAATCATCTTAATTAATATTTTAACGATGATGTAGTTAGTAGGTAACTATATTAATACCATTTAATACTAGAACTAATAAAATCCTCAGTAAATAAAATCAGGGAAAAATATAATTATTATACTAGCAACACTAACAAAATGGACGCGTCTTTTACTATGACGATAACAGACGGAAGAATTAATTCGATATTTAAATAACACGGCACCTGAATGCGCTAGTTAGGTATGAAATATGTTTCTTTTTATCTCAACAGCATTTTTACAGGCAGGAACGACTAAAGACGGCATAATTTAATTTAATAAGACACACGCAAAATACGCTATTCTGCGCGACGGCCACAGAGTGACTACTCTGCAGCAGTAGCAGGTCTATAGCATGCATGCAGTAATTGTTGCTTCAATTTGATGCGCGTTTGCGGCTTTTAGATCTAAGTACATAATTAGTTTTACCTTTTTATTCATTTAATATGTTTAAGAGTTTTAAGAAAAGAGTTTAAGAATTACTTATTTTAATCATTATACCCTAAGATAGATGAGGGTTTGCCATGAAGCATATAACGTTATGGTAATGTTGTGTAAAAATTGTCGTCACTTTTATCTTTATTAAGTAAATTTGCAAGGTGAAAAGGAACACATATCAACTCGACAACGTTACTATCACGTTATTCTGTTCATGGTGGGGCCTCAGTTGAATGTTGAAAACTAGAGTTCTTTCAGAGCGTATGATATATTTATATACCCAGAAAAAATTTCGGCATCACAATGGCTAAAGTCAAGGGTATTACAAAAATATATGGTGTTTATTCGCGTAAAATAGATCCGTAGGACATTATTCTGTCAATTTTAACTAATTTTGTAGCCACCCGAACGTCTGACCTTAGAGTTTCTTAGAGCAAAAACTGAATTATCTGAATATTGTTTCTACTATCCATACTTAACATTTTATAATTTATAGCCATGAGCACTATTCCCGAACTTTATATTATATACCTAGTTAATTATCAGCACTCTCAAATCACTGTGCAGTTATGTTCGCCATTTATCACGCACCTGAGACACAAATCCATTACACGAACATTATAAACGGGGTTTCATTCAAACGGGCTAAGGAGCTGACGTGCCAAAATCTTCAACTAAACAATACCTATTAACTTCATAGGGGTTCAGATTGAAGCGACCCCGATCGTAAATACAACGGTTAATAACGTAAACATGTGCATACAAACTCAGTAGTTTCTGGATGAACCTCCATGCTACTATTTATTAGCACCCAATGGATTGATTTTAGGCTGGTCTTGATCATAAACATCGCCATGCCTATACTTCCCAAGCAAAGATGTTATGTACCTCCGTCCATATTTTGACGACCACGTTAGGTCGCAATATAATAGGGCTCGAACCTATTGCCATTCCCAGGCAGTATTTAATTTTTCGGTCTGATATTGAAATTCTTACTTTAGAAAAACCTCTATTACACTTTGTTGCCTAGTTGAACCTAAAGCCTCGTTGCTGCCAGCCGCACCTTACACCACTAAACCAATGAGACATAGAAGGCTTTTATTTATCATCTTGCATGTATTTGTGTACAAAGATAATTTAATTGAAATTATAAATAGATAAGTTTAAAATTAAATTAAATTATATTAATATACGAAGGTGCGTCCGATTAATATTATATGCTCTAAAATCTACCCACTTAAATAATACTCTCATCGCAAGGGTTACCAGTGTTACCATAAATTAACAGGGGGCAGTCCAAGTTAAACCCACAATAGAGTAAATAGAGTAAAGAATCAAACTTGTAATCACTTAAAGGTTTCGCAACATAACTGACGCAGTGCGACGGGAGCGCGACGATGGCGCGGCTTGGGGAGTTGTCATGTACTAAAATGTTCGGAAGAAGCCACAGAGCGCAGCCCCGGTCGGCGCAACGACGGTCACAACCGAACGCATCTGGGCGCACCTCCGTCGCGCTCCGTCGGCTATTTGACCAAACCTTAAGGTTTCGCCATATAGCAGTCGCAGCGCGACGGGAGCGCGAGGGTGGCGTGGCTTGGGAAGTTGTAATGTACTGAAATGTACCGGAGACGCCACACAGCGCAGCCCCGCTGAATGCGACGGCAGACGTCACGACCCGCCGCCGCCGTCGCGCTCGACGCGATTACAAACAAAGCACGGAGGGAGCGAGACGAATACGCGTGCAAGCTAGTGTCGGGCAGCCGCCCGGCCGGCGCGAAGTCGCTCCCGCAGTGTAACGTGTGGGTCGCGCTGCCGACCACCGACCGAACTTAACCGAGCGCTCCCGTCGCGCTCCGTCGACTATTTGACCAAACCTTTACTGAAGCTCCAACAGCCTATAAATCTCACACAGTTCATCATCATCAGCTGCGTAGGACGTCTACTCCAGGACAAAAGCTTCTCCAAAGAACGCCATGACGACTGCCTTTGCTCTATATGCATCCAGCTTTTACATTTATTATACCTAAGACAATGCGTAAAATTTTGATTAACTTTCTTTTTTAAATGACCCACCCTGATTGACTGGGAAAGATTATATTAAGATATCTAGCTAAATTTAATATGACTTACTCTCTTAATTCTTTTAAGTTTGAAATTAGCTCGTGCAAACTTTACAAGGAAGATTAAAGCAAAACAAAGTTTGACATGTACTTGTTGTACGGACGAAGAACTCCGAAATACTATCAACACTTGGGCTTAAAAAAAATAAAATTCAATTATTTTTTGCGTGATCACATTATATCTGAAAGCTTTTGGGTAGTCAAGGATTTAATTATTTGCCTCTAACTAGTACGGCTAATACTGCAGAAATATTTTGCTTATAATACCAGTCTTTCTTCATCTCAAAACGCTTTCAAGGAAAGGAGAGTACGAGGAAAATAATTATACTAGCCAATGAAAAAAAATTTTGAATGTATATAAAGCCTTGAATTTGTTTTAGTCAACATTTATATATACTAGTGGGCACCCATAGGTCGATATTCGACCTACTCTTTCATCCCTTACTGGTTGTTTGACATTCAGTAAGACTATAGACAAATAATATTAAAGAAAGACATCAATTTGACCGCTGACCGACCGTATTCGCAACAGCGTAGTAAGAAAGCGAGTAGGTATGAAAGATAGTATCGGTGTAAAGATGAGAAAGGGTATGCTCCGTTGGTTCGGGCATATAGAAAGGATGCCAGAAGAAAGAATGACAAAACAGATATACAATGCGAAAGTGGAAGGATGTAGGTGCCGGGGAAGACCTAGACTATCTTACCATGACCAAATAGACCGTGTCTTAGCTGAAGGGCAAGTCAAGAGTCTCCGTAACCGGCGAGTGTGTATGAGACGAACTATGAGAGTGGAGGAAGCCAGAGAGGTATGTAAGGAAAGAACCTGTTGGAACTCTGTACTCTCTGCCTACCTCGCGAGGGAGCTGGCGTGATGATATCATATAGATAGATAGAGATCAATTTGACGTGTATTGTGTCAAATACATGGTAGCGTGTGTAATGTTTTTTTCATTGATTTAATGTATGTTTTATGCATAATTTAAAAAAATATATTAGCATTCTGCACTGCTTCTCTATATAAACTATAAGTGTGGGAAATTTCATACTCCTCCGTCCGCGCAATTTTCGTAAAAAGGTATACAAAGTTTTTGCTTCACGTATTAATATATAAATTCCGAATTAAACTGAGCTGACTAAGCCCGCCACACAGTCCTACTACAGTAGTAGGAATGTGTGGCGGGTCTTCACAATACTGAGAAATATTTGTTAATTTTATCTAATTTTCTATAAAACAAACATTCAAAAAAGGAAACATATATCTTTAAAAGCAGTCCTTCCAGTAATTATATTATGATCGTGCGGCTTCACGTTAATTTGTGAAACGGCTCGGAAACCCAACGCTTAGGTGGCAGGACAGAGAGCACCGTACCCGATTAATTCAAGAAGTGGAATCCTCAGTGAATTAATGGGATGGCCTTCGTTGTGTGCCTATTGATCGACCGACTCCCATTTTCACTAAGACCCCACTGACATATTGTTTTCACTTACGTTTTCTGACGTCTCGGTATCATTTATTACCTTGTGTATATATTGTTTTCTTAGATTAAGTATTACACATAATACAAGCAAAACATAAATTTAGAAAAAATAAAAAACTCCCGACTCAAATGAATAATGGTTAAGAACACTCGACTAACAACAGGTTTAAAAATTTATTTGAATATGATTTACTTAAGTAATATTTTGACACTAGTTTGTGCCCGCGACTTTGTCCGCGTTGACTTTAGACAGTAACCTTATATTTTTCGGGATGAAAAGTATGTGTTAATCCAGATAATGAACTATCTGTGTGCCAATAATACAAATCCATTCGGCCGTTTTTGCGTAATTGAGTAACAAACATCTATACACAAAAACTTTCACATTTTTAAATATTAATGGAATTAGTAGGATAGGATATTTTCCATATAAAATATGTCACAATTTTACTGTTAGGCAAATCTATCCTTGAGTTAATAATAAAACTAGCCATAAGTCACCTTTCGACCAAAAAAAACTAAATCAAAATCGGTTCATCAGTTTACGATACCAAAAACACAGATACATCCGTTAAACTCATAACAACCCTTATTTTGCGTCGGAGCTCAATAAAACTATTTTCGGATTTTATCGCGGTATATTTTTGGTTAGTTTCCGTAACCGGCGGGCATGTATGACGCGAACTATGAGAGTGGAGGAAGCCAGAGAGGTGTGTAAGGAAAGAACCTGTTGAAACTCTGTACCTACCCCGCAAGGGATCTGGCGTGATGATATAGATAGATAGATGGATAGATATATTTGGTTTTAATGTTCCCGACGTTTCCAGTCCATCCCGTGACCATGGGTGCTGCAAAGCACTGAAACGTCAAGAACTTGTAAACCTAAAATAAGCCGCGTTAAAACCCTGTGTATACCCTGTATCATTATTTCATGAGTTATATTCGTTGGATCACGATAGTAATTTGAGAAATCTGATTAATTAAACAGCGGAAATTGGAATTAATATTGTGAAGGTTATTAATTTTGGTATACTTAATACCTGTTTATGTGCGAAATGATTCACTAATTTAGTTTCCCTTACCTTTTCAGTTTTTACACCTCATATACCAATATGATAGTTGTGAGGACTTAGCATGAAGAAATCTAAGTTTGCGTTACGCTAACGAGTAATCGTGCTATCACGTTCATGTTTATGTAGAAAATTTATAGTATGACAAAGACGTCACATCGACTCGCTGGCGTCACGCTAACACCAATCTTGTCTATTTTTTATTTATATATTTATAAGCACACCAACAGCTTATAGGCGTATACAGTATAAAAGTTGTTTAATCTCAACTTATGATAGTCTACTTGCCAATAATAGGCGTAAAACAACATGCATATTTTTAAGTTTTTTAATCTCAGATATATCTAAGATAAAGAAATCTTTCATGCTATATGTTGGGTTCAATAAAGTAGAGATCAGTGGCATACATTGCATACAGGCAAATAAGCAATGCCTACCCAACAAGAATTCAATGACACTACCTTTGAATATTACTATCTATCTATCTATCTATAACCTCACGCCAGATCCCTTGCGGGGTAGGCAGAGAGTACAGAGTTCCAACAGGTTCTTTCCTTACATACCTCTCTGGCTTCCTCGACTCTCATAGTTCGTCTCATACACGCTCGCCGGTTACGGAGACTCTTGACTTTTCCATCAGATAAGACTCGGTTTATTTGGTCGTGGTAAGATAGTCTAGGTCTTCCCCGGTACCTGCATCCTTCCACTTTCACATTGTATTTCTGTTTTGTCATTCTTTCCTCTGGCATTCTTTCTATATGCCCGAACCAACGGAGCATGCCCTTTCTCATCTTTACACCGATACTATCTTTCATACCTACTCGCTGTCTTACTATGCTGTTGCTAATGCGGTCGGTCAGCTTCACTCCGCACATCTTCCGCAGAGCTCGCATTTCTACCGCATTTATCCTACTTTCATTCTCCTTCTTACATACCCAGCTCTCGCTACCATATAACAGCGTTGGGACAAGAACTCCGTTATGTATGGCCAGCTGCGCCTTACGGCTTAAGTGCCGGCTCCCGAGTAGCTTTCCCATCGCACCATTCACTCTGTTCCCTGCACTCACTCTTCTCTCTATGTCAGCGGTGTATTTCCCATCCTTACTGAAGGCGCATCCAAGATATACATCACTCATTCACTTGCTCCAGCACATCGTTACCAACCACAATCCTTACATTCGTTCTGGTTTCTTCCCTTTCAAAAACCATAATCTTGGTTTTCTTCACATTCAAATGTAAGCCATTGATCATGCAGTCGTCTTTCATAACTGTGACTAGTGTTTGCAGATCAGTGGCTGTTGGCGCTATTAAAACCGCGTCATCTGCATAAAGTAGATGGTTTACCACTAAGTCACCCATTTGTACACCTTCATTCATCGCTTTCAGTCTTTGAAGACTTTTGTCCAGATATATTATAAACAGTCTAGCGGACAACACGCAACCCTGCTTGACGCCGATTTTAACGTCAAACCAGGGTGACCTGTTACCACCCACCCGTACGCATGCCTTGCAGTCCCCATAAGTGGACTGGACGGCTCGCAACAGAGTGCCATCTATACCATACTCTGGCAAAATGTCCCAAAGTCTCTTTCGCACAACTCTGTCAAATGCCTTCTCCAGATCTACAAAACCGCAGAAAACCTTCCGGCCCACTGCCAGATGCTTCTCTACGATGTTGCGGAGTGAGAAGACTTGATCCGAACATCCTCTTCCAGACCTGAAACCCCCTTGTGCCTCGCACAACATTTCATCGGACTTCACGCGCATTCTCCGTTCAATAATTTTACCGTACACCTTGGCTGCCAAGCTGATCAAACTGATGGCTCTGTAATTGGCGCAGTCATATTGTGAACCCTTGCCTTTATACAAGGGTACTATGACTGCGCGGCGCCAATCTGTAGGGACTCTACCGGTCCTCCAGCAAAGGTTTGCAAGGGCCCGGAAAGCGTCCCGGACGCAAGTTCCACCATATTTGATCATCTCGGCAGATATCATGTCTACTCCCGCAGCTTTACCGTTTTTCATACTTCCTATCGCCCATTCAACTTCTTCCATAGTGATGTCCTCCGTTGATTCTGGTGCCGCAATCTCGCCTTTAGGCACGTCTGCGGCATCAGCATCCGGGTCATCTCCATACATTTCTCCAAAATATTCACTCCACCGGTTTAGCACAGCTTGTGTGTCTGCAAGAATGTCACCATCTTTAGATTTTATCCTTTCCATTCTGGAGCCTGACGAATCACCTCGAGCCTTTCTCACCTTGCTCCAAAAGAGTTTGGTGTTGTTCTCGAAGTTCTTCGCCAGCCTCTCCTCCTCAATCATACTGGCTCTTTCACGCTTTTCTTTCACTAAAGTTTTAGTGGCATTCTTGCATTGCCGGTATATTTCTTTCCTCATCTCTGTCATACTGGCATTCAGGTTCAAAGAAGATACATAGTCCTGCCACGCTTTCTTCTTAATTTCTACGGAGCTTTGCAACTCCGCATCCCACCATGCATCACCTTTTGCTGTAATATGCTTCTTTGAGCAACCACATACTTCTTTCGCGGATTCCACCAAACTCTCTTTCAGGCTATTCCAGCATTCATCTACATTTGAGTCCGAAGAGCCTGCTGTCAAAAGCTTGTCCCGGACTCTGTCTTCATACATTCTCCTCACGCTCTCATCTTGCAACTTTTCAACCTTTAATCTTTCAAGGTCTCCGAAGGGGATACGCTCTCGCCAGTGCCTCCACTTCCTGAACAGACCACTAAACCGCGCAACTACGAGATAGTGGTCTGATTCCAGAGTGGGGCCTCTATACGCACGCGTATCTTGTAGTTTGCTTCGGAGACGGTTATCAACCAGGATCAGATCTATCATGCTTTTTTGTTCATTCCTTCTCCACGTATACATATGTATGTCCTTATGCTGGAATATCGTATTAGACACAAGGAGACCCCTTTCCAAACAAACATCTACAATGAGCTTACCTGCATCGTTCACTCTCTTATCACCATAAGGACCCAGAGCAGCGTCGCAAGTTTGCCGCCTGGTTCCTACCCATCCGTTCAGATCGCCACACAGAATCACCTTTTCGTTAGCCTCAGCCAAATCCAGAACTTCCCTGACATTATCCCAAAACTTCTCAAGGTCCTGGGGTGTCGACGAGCTTACGGGAGCATACGCTGCGACCAAAAATACTCTAGTGACACCCAGTTTTAAACGGACCCAGAGAAGTCTCGCATCGCACAGGCCATAATCTCTCACTCCAGAGGCCAGGCGACGGGACAGCAAGATACCCACCCCCATGCTGGCACGACTGCTCTGCGGTACACCAGACCACAGAGCCATCGTTCCATCAGGCAGATCACAGGTTTCACTGCCCCTCCGCTTAGTCTCTGTTACACACAGAGCATCCAGGCGTCTCTCTTTCATTACATCAATCACCTCATGCATCTTATCTTCCATAACACCTCTTACATTCCAAGTGCCTATTCGGCACTCTGCACCCCACGACTCGCCAGTTCGGGCCCGGCGTGATGGGTGGCGGCCCCCATCGCCGCTTCCACCTATATTCGTACCGACGGGGGCGGGCCGGTACGCGTCGCCTTGGGGGGACGCCCTAGCCCGCACTGCGGTACGTCTTCGGTCCAAGATTGCAGCCATAATGACTGGCAGGGGTCGCGACGAGCACGCTCTTGGACAGACCCCCCGAAACT
Source organism: Phalera bucephala (assembly GCA_905147815.2). Taxonomy (NCBI): domain Eukaryota; kingdom Metazoa; phylum Arthropoda; class Insecta; order Lepidoptera; family Notodontidae; genus Phalera; species Phalera bucephala. The sequence goes on from LR990613.1 coordinate 17,027,879, forward strand.
AAAATATTAATATGAATATTACTACATAAATAAAATAATATCAATCATCATACTTAAGTATGATAATTAACATCGTATACGTACATTCAGTACAATATAATGAGGAAGGCACTGATCCATTACCTATATGCAATGGACGCCTTCAGAGGCGTGCATTGCATATAGCACTTTGAGGATTATTACTCTTTATCAGTAAAAAGTAATAATCCTAGAAATGCAGGCAATATGATACCTAGACCTTAAATTCCTAATTAAAGATTTACAATAATACGCGTTCGGTTAATTAAGTTTAATACGTCAACAAGAGCATTTATTATTTTAGAACGGAATCCTGTTGAAGCCCATTATCCTTTTCATTTGAGAGCTCCAGACAGGAGTTGTTTCAAATGCGAGAAAGAGAGAGAAGTAAGTGTGGCCAGCTATTTATAATATTTTCTTTCTCCGATGTCCTTAATAGGGATCGGACCTTTGCCTTTTCAATCCCTCGGGAAAGACGCGACGAATATTATTTCGACCTCGCTAAGGATACTCGCGAACCATTTGAACGTATTAGTAAAGTATTCTTGGCATCGAGATTACAATAATATAAGGCTCACATCAAATCTTTTGTTATTTCGTTAATATCTAAAATGTTTCGTTCGCGTTGGGTTCTTTTTTTAAAAATATATTATTTGTCCATATTATCATTTCGCGAGATAGATAGGAGTATATTCATAATATACTTGAATAATAACTCAGCCATACTGTCCCACTGTTGGGTTCAGACCTTGTTTCACAAATTGATTTGAGAGAGAATGAGGTATATAATCCACGACACCGATCCAGTACAGATTGATGGAATCGTATATGATTGGGTAGATTAGATTAACTAGATATTAGTTAATTGACAATTAATCATAAAATGTAATACAATCTATCATTTTAATTACGAGGCGCTGGTAGCGCTGTGCGACCGCGGTGTTCTTACTGATCACCAAGGTTAAGCAGCGTTCGACTCGGTCGGCCTGAGATGGGTGACCGTTTGTGGCATTTTCATATTCGAGCGTCTCCGTGCTTCGGAAGGCACGTTATGCCGTTGGTCCCGGCTACCACTTAATGTGGTAGTCGTTAAGCCGAGTTTGAAGCCTTAAAAGGCAGCTTGATAAGTCCCAACAGCAGGTGGCCACAAACCTGCCTCCACCAATCCGCACTGGGTCCGCGTGGTGAAGCATGACCTAATCTCTCTCACCTCGATTTGTGGGAGAAGGCCTTTGTCTAGCAGTGGGCAGTGTAGGCTGATATTATTATATTATAATTTCAACCATATACATCTTAATCAAAGGCTGAATCAAGAAATTACTCAGCGTGAAATAAATACCAGCCGATCCCATTTTTTCCAATACATAAAGTAATATAAATTTAACGATAAACGAACGATTTAGCGCAGTGATTAAGAGCTTAAGCCGCTCCGCCCACTGTGTCTAATAGTCGCGGGTTCGAGTCCCGCACGAGACAAATCTTTGTGTGATTTCTCAAAAAAATGCCTTATAAATGAACGATCATTGAGAAAAACACAATAACCAACCACTTGTATCCTACTAATATTATAAACTAGTTTCTGCCCGCGACTTCGTCTGCGTTGACTTTAGACAGAAACCTTACATTTTTCCTGGATAAACAGTATCTTATATATTAATTCAGGTAATCAACGATTTATTTTTCAAATTTCATTCAAATCTGTTTATCCGTTTTTGCGTGAATGAGTAACTTACTTTACTTTTTTTTTAAACCTAGCCCTACACCCTAGTGTAGGGCTAGGTTTAAAAAATACCCAGACCGAAACATAGAACAAACGTCTAAACATACAAACTTTCACATTGATACTCGTAATATTAGTAGGATGTGAAAGTTTATGCATTTGTTACTCAATCACGCAAACACGGCTGAAAGGATTTGGATGAAATTTGGCAAATAGATACTTTATTACCTGGATTAATAGACAGGATACTTTTTATTCCGGAAAATGTTAGGTACCTTACTAAGCAGAAACTAAGAAATATTAAAAAAATAGTAGTCCCCTTATAACTGCCTAACAATCAATTTCAAGAAGTTCCAAAAACTACATAGTTATATATAATATATAATAATAGCCCTGTTAAGAAACTGTCCCACCGTTGAGAATGGGTCTCCTCTTAAACTGAAAGGGCTTAGGCCATACTCCACCACGCTGGCCCAGTGCGGGTTGGCGAACTTCACACACGTTCGAGAAACTTAGGCATGCAGGTTTCCTTACGATGATTTTCTTTACCGTTAATACAAGTGATAATTAACTTCTAATACGCACATGCTTTCGAAAAGACAGAGGTATCTGCCTAAGTTTTTGTCCAAGATCTCTGACTTTGCAGTCCAGCGGTCTAACCACTAGGCTATCACAGCTTTATCAGCTATCGTTATACATTATAATAGGATTTAATAACATTATATATTTACATCGTAAAAAAAAATATCTACACAAAAGCTAAAATAATAAAATACTCACAAATTGTAATGCACGTCGGCCATGTTCGGTCGGTACTTCAGCGCCCTCTCGAAAGCTACTTCCGCTTCCGCAGTCCTCCCCTGTGCGGTCAACACGCTGCCCAAGTTGCCGTATGCTGTGGGGAAAAACTTTCGTTAGCTTTACAGTAGGTACACACCGTTTTTTTTTTAAATTAGTAAGAGATAGAAATTAAAAATGAAACCAAAACAGATATAAAATGCGAAAGTAGAAGGATGTAGGTACCGGGGAAGACCTAGACTATTTTACCATAACCAAATAGAGCCAGTCTTATCTGAAGGACAAGTCAAGAGTCTCCGTCTGTCTTGACGAGTATTTTAGACCCGGATGATGTCCAGGGTCTGATAATGGAGCCGGAGAAAAGCCATAGGAACTCTTCAACTAAGCAACATATCTTCGTTATGTTTTTGCTATAAAATCTTGTTTTTAAGAAGGTCTTTATTATTAAATCTTTATAAACAGTGATAGCCCAGCGGTAAGACCGTTGGACTGCAAAATCAGAGGTCTCGGGTTCAAACCCAGGCACGCACCTCTGTCTCTTCGAAAACATGTGCGTATTAAAAATTAACTATCATTTGCTTTGACGGTGAAGGAAAACATCGTGAGGAAACCTGCATGTCTAATAGTTCCTCAAAGGTGTGTGAAGTTCACCACCCTGCACTGGGCCAGCGTGGTGGCCTATAGCCTAAACTCTCTCAGTTTGTGAAGAGGCCCGTGCCCAACGGTGGGACAGTTGTTTAACAGGGCTAATATTATTATTATAATTAAGATTATTTAAATCCTTGTATTTCAGCAGTCTACATCATTAAGTGCAATCAACAATACCAACACTCACAGCGATTAGAAAGTTAAAAAACGGCATAATTCCGATGATATCTCTTCAAGTTTACAAAGAACTTTTAGTTACTAATTGGATTGAGTTTACAAAGTTAAATATTGCCAATAATAAAAACTGTTTGACTTCGATCAAGCAGCTTGTCATGGTAACAGGCGCACCTTCTATTAAGGATTGAGAACTTATAATGAGTACTAGTGGTCGCCCAAAGGTCGATATTCGAACTACTCTTTCATCGTTTGCTGGTTAAAGACAAATATCAATTTGACATGTATTGTGTCAAATACATGGTAGTGTGTGTAATGTTTTTTTCATTGATTTTATGTGTGTTTTATGTATAGTTTAAAAAAAATAGCATCCTGCACTCCTTCTCTATATAAACTAAAAGTGTGGGAAATTTCATACTCCTCCGCCCGCGCAATTTTCGTAAAAAGGTGTGCAAAGTTTTTGCTTCACGTATTAATATATAGCTTATGAAAGGATGTTAGATCTGCAGAACCATGGTATTCTTAGCTAACTTACCAAATTTTAATATCTCTAAAACTGTAAAATCATCTAGCGCAACTATTAGACACATTAATTAGAATAATATTGTACAACTAGCTTTTTAAATTATGATGTTTGTACCTGATTAAAAGTGTTTAAACAGGTAACATTATAAATATTATGTATTCTTCTGTCTTGTTGGTCTTGTTGCCAATAATGAGCTTCGAGATCGCGAGGTCCTGGGTTCAAATCCTAGGTCGGACAAATGTAGTTTTTTTATCGAAGAATTCCCAATATCAGTCCGGAGTCTGGATTTGTGCCTGGTATATGGCAATAGGCTTGCTCCTTATTACACGTGGCCTAACATCGACGGCGAAAAGAGGGTGTACACAGTACATCTCTGCCACCACTACTTAGGGAATAGGCGTGACGGTGTGTTTATGTATTTTATTAAGTAAGACTTATAATCCTGTGGAAAGAACCTGTTGGAACTCTGTACTCTCTGCCTACCCCGCAAGGGATCTGGCGTGAGGTTATAGATAGATAGATAGATATACTTATAATACAATGATTTATTAACGTAAGTCAGAATAAAGATGGGAATTACTCACACAATCCATCATGATAATCTACTAACGAAGCAGACGACACAATTTCATTAATTATTCATATTTGTGGGCGAGACTTAACTCTTTCATTATATTATTTTAACACCAACCTGCCACGAACCTTCTTATTCATATACTTTGTTACGTAAATCCGGGTTAAACCCTGTGGTGGACAAAATACCTCTTTCAAATATGTTTCGACACTTAATTAACATACTAATAGCATTAAAAAGAATTAAACACACAAGCGTTTTAGTGTTAATACAGAGTGAGAGGAAAAGAGAGAAAGAGAGAATGCTAAAGTCTAAATAGACTCTCGTAACTTTACGGGTCGATCACCTAAGTGAGCTTGGCTCGGTTAGTTTGAGATGGTTGATGGTTAAAAATATAAGTATAACAAAGGAAATTGCCCCAGAACCAACAAACATTTGACCCATGCCATCATTATTATATTTTATTAAAATAATGGCAAATAACCGTATCTAACGGACAATTTGCAATCTAAAACGAATATTTCAACGTATTGTAAGTACTTATATCGTAGTCACCGATATCTTTACTGAATGTCAACATACAATATAACCTTGTATTAATTTTTACTGAGTATAACTTCAAAATTTAATATTTTTGTGCAATATTGCGTTTGTCCGTTGTCCGTTTAATAATAAATGCTTTAAGAGAATTTATGGGTGATTTGAAATCATATAAGTATTTTTTCATTGCTGTTAACTCTGGGGCAAATCATGTTTGGGCGCAGAACAATATCCTTTCTCGATTAATAAGGGATATGCGGCTAAACTAGACGCTGCAACTATGCGCATTAGGGCACATACTCGTATGAGGGCTCTATTTAATTTCTACGATATATATTGGGTATTACGATATTATGCGATGGGTCGTCAAACCGCAGTGTCATGTAAGCGCCCTAAGACAATGTTGTTGAAAGGAAAACGTACAAAATTATATTTTTTACCAGATCATAATCATAAACATATCTACACAAAGATATGTCGTATGTAACAACTACTAAATTGTTCAAGTAGCCCCGGTATATAGCGTAATAAAGTTTGTCCAAAAGATCACAAGCAACGATTCTGTTTAAAGTTTACCCTTTGGAATTCCTTTCTCTGCCACCCCCGCTTGTGAATATAAACGGGGCGGTGCTTAATGCTTTCAATTTATTCAAACATCTAAAATGAACATTCATATCCGATACAGGAATCTGATTTAAAAACGGCCCATTTACGGCATTGCTATCTCTCACCCTATTAGGGACGTGTCATATAAACCCGCCGGGTCGGATTGGCTGGCGCTATCGCGCGGCCAACCGATCTCCGGTGCACTGCGGCCCGTTTTCCACGAATAAACATTAGTCCGTGGGCACTAGGGCTACCGAAGTCAATCATTTTTTCTAACTTCTTTTTTGATCAACTGTCACGAAGTCCTGAGTTTATACCAAATGTAATTTTTCGATGAAAAATCTTCACCTTCACCTTCACCTCCTTTTATATGGAGCCTTTCTTCGACAAAAAGTGGTTGTACACAATACACCCCGGCTTGAAAAATATAGGCAGGACGTTGTTACTTTTTATCTATCTATCTATCTATCTATAACCTCACGCCAGATCCCTTGCGGGGTAGGCAGAGAGTACAGAGTTCCAACAGGTTCTTTCCTTACATACCTCTCTGGCTTCCTCGACTCTCATAGTTACTTTTTATTATTTTTTAAATTTGGTGTAGAACGCAGAGAGAAAAATGTGAAGTAGGTTACATACATCATACTTAACTTTCGAGATATTAAACCCAAATCAATGTCAGACAGTACATAATATATACACCGATAGTAAAATAGACTAGAAAATATATGTCCCAAATAAACTATAATTATTATTTAATGTGTCATTTTCAATAAAATAAAATCTACAAATTTAAACGACATAAATATAAGTATCTACATTATGTATGCCTGGAATAAAAATACGTTTTTTAATAAACCATTTTTATTACAATCATCTCTGTACACCGCTCTAAGCGATAAGGCCGCTTTACTGTCGATAACTTTGTTTAATATTTTTATTTCACTTTATAATTTTATTTTTGTGTGCAATAAAGTACATTATATTGTATTGTAATAAAAATCTTTTTTTAAAAAAAGTAAACCGACATCAAAAAGCTAAAAATAAATATTTGAAGTCCGTACCGATTAGTGCAGTCGTTTACTTGGCACCGACTTCAAGTATTTATTTTCAGCTTTTTGAAGTCGGTTCACTTTCTTTAATTAAGATTTTTATTTGAAAATTTTAAGTGACGAGAGAATTATTTACTAATATTTATACACTTATATTATATTATTTTGCTGAGTTGTGTGTAGGATTGATACGAGTATAATAACCATAATAACGGAATCTAAACATGCGTGCTACCACTAAGGAGTCCCCTGGTGTATCTTCCAAGTCCAAAGTTCAATACCTATTTCACTAAAATGGGACCACCTCGAAACTATACTAAACCCAACGCAAAATGAATCATCAAAATCAGTTCATAGATAAAGACGTTATAAAAAACACAGACGAATTGTCAACCTCTCCTTTTTTGGAGTCGGTTAATATTCTCGTCAGTTCTTTAGCAGGGTACCTATAGGATTGACGTAATACCCATTATATCTCAATCTACGCATTCGTATTGTTTGTCATTAAGGAGTTCCCTGGTGTATTTTCAAAGTCCAAAGCCCAACCGATAAAATTAAAATGGGACGACCTTGGAGCTATAATAGAACTAATGCAAAAAGAATTATCAAAATCGATTCATAATTGGCGGAATGATCGCGTAACATATATACAAAAAAAACATACAGTCGAATTAAGAACCTCCTCCTTTTTTTAAGTCGATTAAAAATTGAACAAGCCTTTTATAGTTTTTTTAAAATACCATTCATAAAGCAAATACTAAGTTTACATTCAACATGAATCTGTCTCTACATATCCATGCACTTCCAATCGACGTTTGATTTTTTGTTTTTTATAATATTGTGTTTGGCAACCTTGGCGGGAGCAATTCCCGCGGGTGTGAACCAATTTACCCTGAGGCATTCGAGTACAGGTGTATATGTAATCCACATTAAGAGTACGTACGTACCTTTTGCTTAACCTAAAAGCTTTACGGAAAAAAATCTTTATTACATTCGTTTCATTACATGTTCCATTTTGCACGTTTTTAGTTTAGCTTTTGTCTTTTTTTTTTTTATTTTTAAAACGTAGCCCCACACTAGGATTTATTCCTGTGTCGTGGGTGCGTTTACAAACATGAAAATTCACATACACAAATACCCAGACCGGAACAAATAATTGTGGATCACACAAAGATTTGTCCCGTGCGGGAATCGAACCCGCGACTATTCGACACAGTGGGCGGAGCCGCTCAAGCTCTTAACCACTGCGCTAAATCGTCCGTCCGTCTTAATTCATACATTTTGTTTTCTATAGTATAGAGGAGTCAGGGAGCTCTAAAACCCTCCCTTGAGTAAAGTTTGAAGTTGTATATCGACAATTAAAATTGAAACTAAGTATATGTACAAATTTTACCATCACTGAGTAGCCCGACGATTAAATTGGCCCGTTTTAATTGCGGAGTAACGCTAATCGAGAAATAACTAACCAGTACTTTACTTGAGGTTAGTGCGAGAGGCTCTTAGTCCAACTATGAGTGTCCCTTCGGAAAAGATAAAAGTGTTAGTAGATACTTCATGTAACAATATTAATCTTTCTATCTATTTATATCTTCACGACAGATCCCTTGTAGGGTAGGCTCAGAGTTCAAAAGGTTCTTTCCTTACATACCTCTCTGGCTTCCTCCACTCTCATAGTTTGTCTCATACATGCTCGCCAGTTATGAAGACTCTTGACTTGCCTTTCGGAAAAGACATGGTCTATTTGGTCATGATAAGATAGTCTAGGTCTTCCCTTGTACCTACATCCTTCCACATTCGCATTGTATATCTGTATTTTATTCTTTCTTCCGAAATTATTTCTATATGCCAAACCAACGGAGAATACCCTTTGTCATCTTCACACCGATACTATCTTTCATACTTACACGCTTTCTTACTACGCCGTTACGAATACGATCGGTCAGCTTGACTCCACACATCTTCCGCAGAGCTCGCATTTCTACCATATTTATCCTGTTTTCATTCTCCTTCTACGCATACCCAACTCTCACTGCCATATAACAGCGTTAGGACAAGCACTCCGTTATGCATGGCCAGCTTCACCTTGTGGATTAAGTGCCGGCACCCAAGTAGCTTTTCCATCGCACCATTCACTATATTCCCTGCACTTATTTAGTGATGGTGTCTAATTTTGTTTTATTAACATTCATTATCAAGCTTCCAGCTCATTACACCCATTGCAAGGCATAAGCTTCCTCTCTATTCTGAACCACTCTCGACTAGGTCTTACTTATGATCTTAGCCGCATCATCGACCTATCCTTGTACTGGCTTATCGCGATTGCGATATGCCCTTCGTGGCTACAGTTACAGCATAAATAATTTTAAGAACAGCCTATATATAGATCATCATAACACGCCCAAGCCAATTTCCTATACTGCATATCGAGAAATATATACCTATCTTAACAGATTTAAATAATTTTGGCAAGCGTCGAGCTTATATTTCAACATATTAGATTAGCTATTAAATCACAGCAATGCCAATAATAGGATCGAGTGCTCTTCCACACTGAATGCGAAAAGCTAAGCCGATTCAATTCCATTCGTGAGAACCACTTTGGACTCTGAACGCCATACCACTTGTACAGCCGTAAAATATTCCAGTTAAATACTGAATACATTAATCTGAATATATGAAATATTCATTGAGAACTAATACGGGAGGTATGCAGTTTATGTTCTATTTCTAAAATATTTGTAGCCTTTAAAACTTTGATAACGAACACTGTATTGGGGAATGTATTTAATTATTCCGAATAACTCGTTTATTGGGATAACAACGTAGAGTATTTTTAAATAAAACAAGCGAGAAGTCATGTACTTCTCGCCGAAAGACGTCCACTGCAGGACAAAGGCCTCCCCTAAAGACCGCCACAACGACCGGCTTTGTGCTGTACGCATCCAACTTCTACCCGCGACCTTCACCAGGTCATCGGTCCATCTTGTAGGGGGCCTACCCACTCCACGTCTTCCGGTACGTGGTCGCCATTCGAGAACCTTTCTGCCCCAACGGCCGTCAGTTCTACGAGCGATGTGCCCCGCCCACTGCCACTTAAGTTTAGCAATTCTGAGTGCTATGTCAGTGACTTTCGTCCTCCTGCGGATCTCCTCGTTTCTGATTCGATCCCGCAGGGTAACTCCGAGCATAGCTCTCTCCATCGCCCTTTGGGTGACCTTGAGCCTTCTTATGAGGCCCATCGTAAGCGACCATGTCTCAGTGCCGTAAGTCATCACTGGCAACACACACTGGTCAAAGACTTTTGTCTTGAGACACTGCGGAATTTTGGACGAGAAGATGTTACGTAGCTTCCCGAACGCCGCCCAACCGAGCTGGATTCGACGATTGACCTCTTTCTCGAAGTTGGACCTACCTAATTGGATTCTTTGTCCCAGGTATATATAATCGTCAACAACTTCGAGCGTAGAGTCTCCAACCTTTATAGAAGTTGGTACTACATGGACGTTTGACATGATCTTCGTCTTGTCCATGTTCATTTTAAGACCTACTTGTTGAGAGACTCTACTGAGGTCGTCGAGCATGGCACGGAGGTCTTCCAGGGTATCCGCCATGAGCACGATATCATCGGCAAATCGAAGGTGTGTCATGTACACTATAATGTTATGAGAATACGAATATTTGTTAAATTATTACTTGTTGGAAAGAAAAGTCACGAAGAGGCATAACATTTACATACATATACATTCGTATTTCCCATACTAATGCTGATTTTACAAGTTAAACAGACAGCTTGAAGTGTTAAACCCCAGTATTTTTCTTCTCCCTTTGTTTGATAATGTCAAATTATGTCAATTGGCTACAAAACAAAGCCCATTTCAACTAATATCGATTACAATAAATTATTTTCTAAATATAAAAATGTAACTCTCTGTTCAAGATAATTATTAAAAAAATGACACCAAGAGAATTCTCAGCACAGAATAAATAAAAATGATCAAAAATTAACGCCTCCTGTGAACTGATGATTTCCTAATCGCTGTTAAATATACTATATACAGCCGTTAAACGTGTGTTTAAGCGTACTTATACAAGTTTAAACCAGCGCCACCAACAAAAACTATCATCTACCTACTACGGAATTGCAAACGGTATGAATAGTCTCCGTACGCAAAGACTATTCATACATTTCGTAATTGTATGCATCTGCAGTAGTGCAAATATTTCGCTAACGTTTCCCGATGACGTAAATACATATCCGTATTGTAAGCCAAAATAAGTTAAATTATCATTCTCCAAATAACGTCAAAACTACTGCTACTAAATAAATTAATACCGGAGCAATAAAGAGCGAGAATAGTAATAGATATCGGTAAGCGCCTCTATTTTCGAACTGATCCCATTAAAAGCCCACATAAAATGACCCAACAGTCGAAATTCGCTTTATTGAAAAGTAGAATAAGGGATGGATTTCGTTGGTCAATGCGGACTTATGCTAACAAAAGACATTATTAAATAGAAGCAAACGAATCTATCCCTAAAGGTTCTCTTTATATTTATGACATCATAGGTCCGGCAATGCGAAGATCTTAGGCAATCACTATTGTGAAAAATCTCTAGGGACGCTAAAAATGTATGACTCAATCTTTCAAGTCGTTTCTTTTACGTGAATAGAAAATTAAACGAATTTTAACAATCGAATCAGAATCAGAATATTTTTTATTTATGTAAACCATGACCATGTATTTATGAATCGTCATAAAAGTAACAAAGACTCTACCACCACTTCGGAATATCATTCCTGTGGAGAAGAAGGCCAATAAACTCCACGGTTACTCTTTTAAAATAGTATTTTTACATTTTCTTTTTCTATCTACATTTTGTTGTGGGATAAGGAAGAACAATGTAGGCTGGTCTATCAGATAGGTCTAATTTAAATTAAACAAATAATACTATTCATGAGGATGGCTACATGGTTCCCTCATTTACAGAGAAAGAAATGAGAAAAACAGATACATTTTAATAAATTAATAGAAGGAAGAGGGGAATGTTAAATAATAATAGTTGAACAAGTTATCTATATTCAATTGAGTGGAGCTAGAACGGCCTCTATCCAAATACTTTTGTCTTTTAAATAATCATCTAGCGTATAACTCACTTACTAAGCGTACGTTTAATACAAGCTTTGAATTTATTGTCATTAAGTTTAGTGACGTCAAGAGGAATTTTATTATAAAATTTAACACAGAGATGAAAAGTCCATGAAAGAAGTGTAAATTTCTGACAGACGAAATTACAGTTAATCTAATTTATTTCTATATCGCGTATTATAGCAATGCCGGTATTTTTTTACTTATATGAAGCGCTTTAGCTGCCTTACATACTCTTCTAAACGTTTTAGAGTAATTTGTAACGTACCTTGCAAAACTTTCATTATTAGTTTGGGATTTAAGATTATACAATTCAAATAGCCTTTCCCTACTTCTACGAATTCCAGTAGTAGCCCAACGACAGAAGGTAAACTTGGGTTTTTTTTTAAACGTAGCCCCTCACTAGGATTTATTCCTGTGTCGTGGGTGCGTTTACAAACATGAACATTCACAAACACATACCCAGACCGGAACAAATAATTGTGGATCACACAAAGATTTGTTCCGTGCGGGAATCGAACCCGCGACTATTCGACACAGTGGGCGGAGCAGCTCAAGCTCTTAACCACTGCGCTAAACCGTCCGTTTAATATTTCTTACTTTAACGGGTAACGGTTACTAGTAAACTCTCTTTGTATTATTGAAAAAAAATGAGCATAGAATCTACAAGGGTCCTTTGAATGACATATAGGAACACGTAATACATTCTTTAAAACACTATTATTTTTTTACAAACTCATAGGTGCTATATGTCTATATTTAATGGTAAAAATTTTTTTGGTGCAATATAATTAAAGGTAACTGATTGTCCTGTGTGATCCGAATCTACAAAGAAAATATAAAATTGGGTAGTACTTATATTATTTTTATTTAAGTTTGCTTGTAAGAATTAATATATAAATAAGAGCAGATGTATCAGTGCGTATATTATTAATCTTAAGCTTTTTCTCACTTTCCACCCACAAAGTGCACCGAAGTCCTGGTGAAGGTTGCAGGTGAAAGCTGGATACGTACAGCACTAAGCCGGTCGTCGTGGATGTTTAGAGGAGACCTTTATCCTGTAGTGAATGTCTTTGGGCTGATGATAGGCATACACTTAACAATTTGACTCGCATATGTTTGTAACTAAATATATCAGTATGATTGTTAAGATAATTGGTGGGGGTAGGATCGTTTTATGCCGACGTTTGCAAAAAAAAATATAATTAAAAAACCATAGCGAATTTTTACATGAAATAAAAAGTAAACGACTTTATGATGATGACGTGTTTTATTTACGCATAATTTCATAAAGTTTGTATCCCAATACTATTAACATTCCTACCGCAAACATAAGCACCCGGAAAATCTCATAATTTTTCCCTTGTTTTTACGTAAACAAAAACGTTTTAGGAAAATTTTCATAAAACTTAGACAAATGATTTATTGCACTTTCTAATCGTAAATAATTAATAACTAAGAAGACATATCAAATTTTAGGTCAAATAAATAGCTAAAATTACCTCGTAAGCTACCGAAAAAACTTGCCTGGATTTCTTGTCAAGATAGGCCGAAATCTAGGCAATTTTTTTACAATATTATTAAGGTTTAAGACCTAATTTTTGGCAAAAATAGAAAAAATACATCCTATTTTACTAATATAGACAAAAATAGACACATATAAACGTTTATTTTATTGAAATATTGACCTAAATTCACACAAAGGTACTCTTTCCGTTGAGAATCTCAAACAAACACTTTTTATCACTCATACTTTTCACGGACTTAATTTTTTTTATACACAAACGTATTACGCATAAATTCTAATAAGAATTCTAATAGGATTTATTCATCAATTAGAATGACGAATTTGTTTATTTACACGCGCGACACTTGAGACGCCAGTTAGCGGGAACGCGCGTCTGTCGGATGTTTACCTTATCCGTTCAAGATAGCACAAACACAGATTACCAACTATTATACATCAAAAGAACGAGAATATTATCCTCTACATTTTGTTAAAACATTATCTATGGCTACGATTTAGTGATAGCCCACAATAGATCGATAAAAAAAATCGACTTTGCTTGCGTATAAATTTATACGTTACCGCTCTTAAGTTATGCAATATGGCGATTTTGACACGTATAAACTTATACGAGTCAAAGGGGGTTTGGTCAAATAGCCGACGGAGCGCGACGGGAGCGCGACAGTTGTGACATTTGCCGTAGCGCCGAGCGAGGCTGCGCTGTATGGCGTGTCCGGCAAATTTCAGTACATTACAATTCCCCAAGCCGCGCCACCGTCGCGCTCCCGACGCACTGCGTCGACTATGTGGCGAAACCTTTAGCAATGATTGCATTATCAACATGACACAAAAGGCATCTCGGTATTCTCTGTGCGTCGATCACCCGCAATATACACGACCGTAGACTGCTGACATTTCCCATCACTACGGGATTGTCATTCTATTAAAGCCGTTTGGATTTGCATGCATACGGGACACATAGCGTTACATCTATTTCAAGTACAAACACGACCAGTAATATGTAAGCACTTTAACACTTTGTCTCAATAATATACACGTCGTCACGCCTATATACCCCAAGCGGGGGTGACAGAAGTGTACTGTGTACACCCACTTTTCGCCATTTCAGATACATTATTATGATAAAAAAACCGAAATATTTACATAAATTATAAAATTAAGATTAAGATTAAGAAAGCTACTATATACCCCGAAGACATCCAGCAAAATGATATATTCACACAATAATAAATATTATGCTCTTTATTGTCTAAACAAAATTTCAGTTGAAAGAATATTTCTTCATCATTTACACATTTCTAGGTAGCCGTCGTGCCAAGTAAACAAAATTTTCGGTGAAAATTGTTTGACGAACGTTTTCAATGACATTAATCCTCGCTAATCTTAGGAGCCCTAAATCGTGCCTTTAACAATTTCACGTGTGTTTACTGAAAGCGTTCATCCGATGAGAGGCGATTACATAAAAGTGTTACTGGGTGCTTCCTTTAAATAGGGCACATCAAAAAGAAAATAAAAATCTTATCCCATTTACGATCAGAACCATTAGCTGTAAGAAAAACATAGAGCGAAAAAATATAAGAGACACGACGTTACTTAGTCGTTCGGCTGATTGGAATATTGGTCTGAAAGCTTTTTTATGTACCCACTTACACGGCTAATACGCGAAACATTGCCGTTATGCCGTAGGTGTTTATGTATGTCAACCTGTTTATTGCCTCATATTTTTCCTTCTTAAAGTACAATTTTACTGTTTCATGTGTTTATTTACTCCGTATCCGTGTGTAATACGCCTTCTTGTGTAACGGCGAGTTTATCGCTTTGGCAACGTGGGTCGATTAAGGAAGACTTTTTGGAAGAGTTTTATGATCAACGGTTTTAAACATGTGACTGGACATGTGGCGGCCATTAATGGCTTATCGGCAGCGTAAGGATAGTGGGAAAAAATCTTCATTATTTTTTCTTTAGGTAATAGTTTTGATATTACTTGACCAGATAGAAAGTCTCTTATCTGAAGCACAAATCAAGCATCTCCGTAACTGGCTGTATGAGACAAACTATGAGAGTGGAGGAAGCCAGATAGGTATGTAAGGAAAGGACCTGGTGGAGTTCTATACTCTATGCCTAAACCTAAGGGATCTGAGTTTATGATATAGCTATATAGATACATAAAAAGTTTTGACACAATCTGTCCATAAGCTTTTCTATATGCTAATAATACTAAGACGATAGTGCAGTGAAACTTTTCAAGAAAATACAATAAGAAAGCGATATTAAAGATTAAGTTTGCCTGAACTCCCGTTTATTTGTTTTTTGCCAACAATACCTACGTTATTTAGGGCACATTTATTGTACATAAAAAATTATACTAGTTACGCTACCAAGTATTTCCGAGGCCATTGTAGTGCCTACGAAATAGGTACAAAAAATAATAGCACCCACTTCTTTGTAAATGTACGCAAGTAAGTTGACAAAGTAAGCTATAAGCAACAAACGACACAGAAAATCAATGACAAGCGTGAATAGCGGCAATAATATAGGCGGCATAGAATTGGCCCTCGCTGTTAGGCAACTACCCATCCAAAACTTGGCTCAATAGTACTTCATTTTAATAAAAAGTTGGTCTTATCATTCGTGTTCCATAGGTAGTCAGATTTGTTTCAGAATTCGAACGTAGCGGGTGGATATTTTTTGCAAAACATTATTGTGTCATTTTTATTGCCTTATAGCAGTTACTGACACAACCCTCCGCGTGTAATAAAGGCCTCCCCAAAATGTTTCATTTAACCGTAATACCTAAACCGTACCCAATGTTCCAGTTTCGGTTTTATTATGTGGAGGTCATCTATTGTTCGTTTTCAAATCAAAACTCAGTAAAACTGAGCTCCCTGAGCGTTGTCTTTGTGTAACAAATTGAAATACATATTGTACCGTTGATTAAATTACATAAATGATGTGTTCGTGAATGAATGGTTACTTAATTTTCTTTTTATTCCAATGTAGGGTTGTAATTTAGGTAATTAATCCTTAATTATAAGGTAAATGGTAAATTATAAGTACCAATGAAAAGGTTCTAATGGTAGAGTAGTGTTAAATGATTGTAGTTGGTAGTACAAAGTACTATAAAAAATATTGAAACTAATTATAAAGTAAGTTGCGTATGAATTTTCCTGACATGAGTAATTAACGCATTTACAGGCGTAGCACCGTTTTATTAAAAAATGACTACTCTACCCAGAAATTTGTGTTGAAACCGACTTTTAAGGGGTTGAAGTTTGGAGAACTAAAAAATAGTGATTTTAAATAGATTAAAATCAAATGCAATCTGATTTTGATTTTGCACTGCACGCAAATAAAATAATTCTAAATACGAGTTGCATATCATTCACATCAATCAAGCACTACTGGTATACTGGAATAGCCCTATTCCAGCGTAAGGTATTTGACAACGTTTTAGACCATCTAACCCGTTCGGGACTATATCCAAAACACATAAACATATCCAAAAATGATGAAACGATAAAACAAAAGATAGTATTATTATATGTATACACAACAATGATCCGGCTCGAAGGACCAATATTCGAAACGATATATAAGGCGTAACAATGATTTAAAAGGATGATCCTTCAGGAAAATAATAGTCCCGAAAAAAATATCTTATCTGCATGAATTTTTAACGAACAGTAAAAAAAATCAAAAAACGGCATGACAACTTGAGAAAGTATAATAAATATAAAAATTTAAAAACTGTATAGTTTGCTATACAGTTTTTAAATTTTTAAATTTATATAGCAACCTATTTTATAAGAAAAATAAAACAAAAACCATCACAGCGGTTTCGAAACAGAGGAGACAAAAATGTATAGTCCGACATGAATCTTTTGGCCCATGGCTAACAGTGACAGGGAGGCGTTGGTGTAAAATTAAGGTTAAAATTTAGTGCAATTTTTCTACTTCCAAGGAGATATTTCAGCAGGTGGGTCCGCACGGTTACTAATTAAAAAAAGAACTTGAGTAAATTTAATAGCAAACAACAACTGCGACCGTCATATAGCCACATTTCACTTGATAACAGTATTCGTTCCAGTTTTGATCACGAACCAAAAGATCTTTGTAGGACTGTTATATGAATACCTTCATTTCACTGAAAATTAAACTGAAAACTTGCCATTATATCGGGCACAATTATAATCTGAACTGATAGAAATACTACTTACGATCTTAAACGATTCGGAGTCAGAACCTCGCACCATACACTACTCCATCTAATATCCTTATAAGTAAACCTAATATATTTTATATTAGGTACCTATGGCATTTTATCATGTCATCAAGAGCTGTGAAGCAACTGGGTAGCTAAGTTGCGGGCAAGTAGCCTTAAGACAAGATCGCGCCGAAGATAATTACGTTAATCTGAGAGTCGCCACTCACAGCTTATCCGATAGAAAGAGGTTCGATAAACTGTGTGGCTTTGCTGAATTTGTGTCGCTTATTTCACCGTCGGTACACAAATGATAGGGAATGTAGAAGGAAAGGGGAAGAGGAAGAAATAAGTAATACAAGGCAACTAAAGGAAAAAGTTGCTGTCATTAAAGAGGATGATTTGTAGAGATGAAACAAAAAGATGCGTATATCACCCGATAGAGTATAACGCTTCAGCTAGAAAAAAAACAACATAAGATTCCAAATTTCAAAGTCTTTACACAATGGCACGATCTTCAAAGGTTAGATAATTATAGGATAATGGTTCACATTGTCCTAATGTGCCAGAATGCCTACCAAAGATAAAACAACTGACCAGATAAAAGAGTACCGGCAGTTCGTGTGGATGATGATGTTACCATTGGCAATAAAATAAACAACGTACCTCTTGTTTCACCAAGCGGGGATGGCACAGATTTTATTTATTCCATACTAACACGTCAGGGACACCATTTACGTTAGTATAAATGACAATAACAATATAAAAGTAAGAGAAAAATTAAACGTATGGAAGTGCAATATACAAGCTCATACATTCCAGTCCCGCGCAATACCTCAGACACTCAGACAAAATATTACTCCATGCATCCGCAAACAGATCGCAACCAGGACAAGGAGAGCGTTCAGTGCGGCGAGGGTGCGCGGAATTGGCGAACGAGCATGCGCTACTGTTCTACATGTTGGAACAGAAAACAATCTATGCTTCCTGTTCCAACACTTTTTTAAAGGATTGCAGAGTTGACACAACTCATTATGCAGTACACATCAATTTTCCCCCGAAGAATTTTCATTGAGGTGACAATTTGGTCCATGCTTCTTCTTACTCGCAAATAATTCTATCCTAAACACCCCTACAAGAACTTGGTAGGATACATTTTTATGTAGGCATTTATATAAACGCATTTTTGGTAGCTAACCTTTTGGTTAGCTACCAAAAATGCGTTTATATAAATGCCTAAGGAACGCTTTCTGAACCTTTTCGGTGTGTAAAATGCCACACCGATGCGCTGACTTCCAGCTTACCAGATGTAGGTACTGTGTATGTTCACATACCACCAACGATGTGAGGCAAGACTGTTGCCACTATACTGGGCACAATTCCGAACTCAGAACGGCTACTAAAGTATTTTTTTTTAAAACCCCAATTATATTTTGTCTACATGAATCGAACTCAGGACCTAGTGATCGCCAGCTATACCATACACCACTAGTCCAACGAGGCGACCAGTAAAATACGAAAACCGGAAGTTAGCAATCCTCATTGCGGTAGTGAAGTATAAAAAGCCTATATTGAATGAACATAACGAGCAAACTGAGCCGTAACATACCAATTTCTAAGAAATGACGCAGTGGTTTTAACAATTTCCTAGGCATTTTTACGAACAATAGGGTCTATTGTACCTATTTCAAGTTTTCGTCAAGTTTTTGATAAAATCTGAACATATTTTTTAACAAAAGGTAATAGTGCTAAATTGGATCTATGTTCTTTGAGTCCTATTTTCCTCACATACAATCTTATTAGTCAAATCATAATGTAATATATAATGAGATCGAAAGTTATTTAGGAGAAATTCTAGATAATAGTTTTACTTAGAAATCTTTACCTTTCTGCTACTGTAAACCGTATGGCTATTGCCCGCTTTTTATTACTTAATATCTCACTCGAAAAATAGTATAATGCTAATCGCATCATGGCCACATATCTATAATGAAGTAAAAATAGGTATCTGAAAACGTGTTCGAATTTTGTTCTCTCAGCCGACCCTGCAAGAAATCTGGCGTGATAATATAGATAGATAGATAAAGGAAAAATATTTCTTTATTTGCTTATAATCAATAAACTCTGAAACCACAGAACCGATTTTAATAAATTTTTCATCATTAAACAGACACCATTAGAGAAATTTACATCATCCAGAAGTAACATACGTTATATTGTATTTCAGTAATCATTTATAAAGATACATAAGTAGACGAAGTTGCGTGCAGTAGGTAGTTTCTAATAACAAGACAATTTCATGGTAGATAACAGTACATGTTTCAATAATATAAGCCCGATAAACCGTGATTCAGTCGATTACATCGGGGGACGAAATGTTATAAAAAAAGCCTTTTAATAAAACTCGGCGTAATTATCAAGTGTGCTCTGCTTGTCCTTTATTGTACCTTAACAGCTATTACTTTGTTATGTTAAAATATAGTGGCTTTTAGCCTTATATAGCTTGTCATAGCATTAATCTGTTGCTTAAAAAGTGAGCCGGAGAGACGCTTTAAAATACTTACGTTTTACCTTAGGTTGTTTGGCTTAAAACTCTTTTTCCATGAATAAAGGTATCATAATCGGAACGGTCGTATGATATTTAGAATAATTTATAAAAATTAACATAAATCGCGGTATAAATTATAAAGTGACAAGGCAGTTTGCACGTAGAAAATATCATGAGTAATCATACAGTGCTCCGCACGCTTCGCTTAAGTTTGCAGTCACAGAGTAAAATATTTACTGCTTTCTCGTGGCACGGGAATATTGAGGCGAACGTATAAATATTCCAGTCTGTAACTTGAAACATGTATGGAATTCAAAAGAAAGTTATGGTTATGTAAAACTTCAGAAATGGAAATGCATATTATGTACCTGCATACTATTTAATACTTTCAACATTGCTTGTGCCAAAACCTTTGTATTTTTATTTTATATTATGCTGTAAGGTTGGTAATGCTTGTAAATCAGCTCATAGTGTCCCAGGTATAGGTAAAAGTTTTTTCTCACAAATTGAGGTGACAGAGAATATGCATACTTCACAACGTGGACCTAGTGCAGATTAGCGGAGGCAGGTTTATGAAAATTGCCATAAGATGTTGGAAATTGTCAACCATCTATATGGATTCCAACATGCCTTTTTGTGTGTGCCGCAGGGCCTTTACAGCTTCACCGGACAAGAGAGAGGGGAGGAGCGTGCAACCACTACGCTCGGGCCAGAAGGGCAAGGGGTCTCGGGCAACTAGCTCATGGGCGCCTTAAGGAGGAAAGGCTTCGGCTTGGGCAGTCGCTATGGGCGTATGGGAGGGCGTATACTGGGTGTCTCGCCGTGGTGCTCCGCACTGGCGGGCGGGCAAGGGATTCTTCGACCTCGCCGGCGCGGTCGGTGTCTGATCCTGTGTGCGGTATCTGTATCCGAAAGAAGGGATGTAAGGGCATCGGGAGAGTCGGTGAGAACATGCGGCGGACGGCCGTAGCGGCTGATAAGAGGGGAGTTAGGTTCGTAGTCGGCGGCGGCTACGATTAGCGGATTTCTATGATTGAACGCGTTCGCGAAATATTGGGTTGTCGCCTTTTTAATAAAGGCGCGTTTAAGTTCGAGACCGAGATCGGAATAGAACCAACATACCACAACTCCCACGTTAAGTGGGAGCCAGAATCAAAGGTGCCGACCAAAGTACGGATACATATTTCAGGTTGACTAAGTCGAATATCGCTAAGCAACACCAACACACAACACCGTCACGCCCCCAGAGGGGGTGGCAGAGGTGTACTAAGTACACCCACGTTTCGCCGACGATGTTAGGTCCCATGTAATAGGGGGCGAGCCTATTGCCATATACCGGGCACCATTCCAGACTCCGGACTCATACTGGGAATTATTCTTTAAAAAAACTACATTTGTCCGACCTAGGATTTGAACCCAGGACCTCGTGATCACAAAGCGATGCGCTTTGCCACCAAACCAACGAGGCAGTCAATGTCGCTAATCCTCGCTAAGAATATCACGAGACCATAGCTCTACAAGCGCATAAATCAACATAACATATTATAAACGTATATTGTCATGTAATAACTAAACTTGATAGCGCCAACAGCCACTGATCTGCAATCACTAGTCACAGTTATGTAAACGATTGCATGAAAAATGGCTTACATTTGAATGTGAAGAAAACCAAAATTATGATTTTTGAACGGGAATAAACCAGAACGAATGCAAGGATTGTGGTTGGGAACGATGTGCTGGAGCAAGTGAATGAGTTTGTATATCTTGGATGCGCATTCAGTAAGGATGGCAAATACACTGACATAGAGAGAAGGGTGAGTGCAGGAAACAGAGTGAATGGCGCGATGGGAAAGCTACTTGGGAGCCGGCACTTAAGCCGAAAGGCGCAGCAGGCCATACATAATGGAGTGCTTGCCCCAACGCTGTTATATTGCAGCGAGAGCTGGGTATGTAAGAAGGAGAATGAAAGTAGGATAAATGCGGTGGAAATGCGAGCTCTGCGGAAGATGTACGGAGTGAAGCTGACCGAGCGTATTCGCAACAACGTAGTAAGAAAACTAATAGTTGTGAAAGAGAGTATCGGTGTAAAGATGAGAAAGTGTATGCTCCGTTGGTTCAGGCATATAGAAAAAATGTCCGAAGAAAGAATGACAAAACTGATATACAATGCGAAGGATGTAGGTACTGGGGAAGACCTAGACTATCTTACCATGACCAAACCGGCTCTTATCTGAAGGACAAGTCAGGAGTCCCCGTGCAGAGAAGAGAGAACAGGCGAGCATGTATGAGACAAACTATGAGAGTAGAGGAAGCCAGAGAGGTATGTAAGGGAAGAGATCATCATCATCATTTCAGCCTATACTTGTCCACTGCTGAACATAGGCCTCCCCAATCGCTTTCCAGCGTAACCGGTCCGATGCCACCTGCATCCAACGATTTCCTGCGATTTTCACAAGATCGTCGGTCCATCTGGCAGGCGGTCGTCCTACGCTGCGCTTGCCAATACGTGGTCTCCACTCTAGAATCTTTCTGCCCCAACGCCCGTCCGATCTTCGCGCTATGTGGCCAGCCCATTGCCACTTCAGCATGCTAATCCTGAGGGCTATGTCGGTGACCTTGGTTCTTCTACGAATCTCCTCATTCCTGATTCGATCACGTAGAGAAACGCCGAGCATAGCTCTTTCCATAGCGCGCTGAGCAATTTTGAGCTTCTTTATGAGACCTATTGTAAGAGACCACGTCTCTGATCCATATATCATCACTGGTAACACACATTGATGATATAGATAGATAGATAGATAATAACTAAACGGTTCGATTGACCAAACAAATTAACAAGCAACACTTGAATCCAAACCCACTCAGCGCGGACGAACAGTTACCAAATTAATTGAATGTTTCGCGTCACTGCTAATCCTGTATAGACAGATCGATAGATCAGTTATCAGTGCTAAAGGTGTACTGGATGAAGGTGGCTTTAACAGATTAGATCGCCAGCCGTCCCCATCGGGCAAATTCGCGTAATAGCCGGGGCCTTGTGATTGGCCGCTCTCGAATACGAGGCAGCGACAAATTGGATCCCGATAGCCTTTAGGTCATGTTACCAAAAGATAAAAGGAGAAATACAAGCCATTTGAAATTGGATAATAGGGTGCTGGGACCTAATATCGCTAAACTAACTGTCGTTGTTACATTAAACTGTATCGTAATATTTTCATGCTGTGGTTTATACCACAGTTTAAAATGTGTTTTACAGATATTTAAACACCGTCACACCTATATTCCCCAAGCGGGGGTAGCAGAGGTGTACTGAGTACACCCACGTTTTGCTGACGATCTTAGGTCCCACGTAATAGAAGGCGAGCCTATTGCGATGGGCACAATTCCAGAATCCGGACTTGTACTGGCAAGTTTTCGTTAGAACAAACTACACTTGTCCGATCTATGATTTGAACCCAGGACCTCGTGATCACAAAGCGATGCGCTTAGCCACTAGACTAACGACACAGATATTTAAATTGTACACTTAATTATTTAAAGGTGGCATACGGGTAAAAATAAAAAGAAGTTATTCAAAATTTGTAACCCCATGCTAATTGCTAATTACATTTTTATATCAATCAATCAATCAACCTATCGTAGTCCACTGCTGAACATAGGCCTCTCCTAACACGCGCCATTGCACACGGTCCTCCGGCTTCCGCATCTAGTCTGTCCCAGCGACCTTTTTGAGGTCGTCGGTCCATCTAGCTGGGGGCCGTCCTACCTTACGCTTACCAAGTCGCGGTCTCCACTCTAGGACACGCTTGCTCCATCGGCCGTCGGTCCTTCTGCAGATGTGACCAGCCCATTGCCACTTTAGCTTACTGAGTCTGCGAGCTATGTCGGTAACTTTGGTTCTTTGTCGGATTACCTCGTTACGAATTTTATCCTTATTTTATCAATCAATCGATCAATTTTATCACCGCAAGAAACAATAGTGGATTACACAAATCATTATATTAATACGTGAAGCAAAAACTTTGTACCCCTTTTTACGAAAATTGCGCGGACGGAGGAGTATGAAATTTCCCACACTTATAGTTTATATAGAAAAGGAGTGCAGAATGCTAATATATTTTTAAAATTATGCATAAAATATACATTAAATCAATAAAAAAACATTACACACACGTATTTGACATATGTATTTGACACAATACACATCAAATTATTTGTCTATAGTCTTACTGAATGTTAAACATAACCAGCAAACTATGAAAGAGTTTTTACAAAAAACACCGCTTACAAAGACATTTCGGTATCATTAATTAAATTATCGAAATATGTATGTCAACTTCAATGGACGGCATTTTCTTTACGCATGCTTTTTTGTTACAATAAAATAAAGGTATTCTGAATTTTAATTATTTTTTGTTTTTTTTTTTGTTTATTTAAATTTCATATAATTTGTTTGAAAAAAATAGACAAATTAACAGTGTAGCCTTGGCAAAATCTGTGATTATAGAAGTATAGTCTTTGACAATAGAACCTTAATAATGTTCAAGCTTATAATTTAAATTAATTATGGAATTTCAACCAATGGGCGACCACTAGTATTAGTTAAACTTGAAACTCAGTATTTGATAGACTAATGTTACGAGTAGGTAACGAGCAATTACGAACTTACTTACAACTAACCTTGATAATTAGATAGTAAATATTCATTACACATCAAATCTTATAACATAATCAATTGTCAGGTAAAAAAAATCATGTACATATTTGGTGTATTCCACTTTAATCACCAGCAAGAGAAAAGATTTTGACGCAAGCAAGGTCATAAGGCGCTCGCAGCGTTGTGCGACCGCGGTGTAGTTACCGATTACCAAGGTTAAGCAGCGTTCGACTCGGTTGTCCCAAGATGGGTGACCGTTTGTGGCATTTTCAAATTCAAGCGTCTCCGTGCTTCGGAAGGCACGTTATTCCCTTGGTCCCGGCTACCACTTAATGTGGTAGTCGTTAAGCCGAGTTGTAAGACTTAAAGGCGGCTTGATAAGATTCAACAGCAGGTGGCCACAAACCTGCCTCCACCAATCCGCACTGGGTCCGCGTGGTGGAGTATACCCTAATCTCTCTCACCTCAATTAATGAGAGAAGGCCTTTGTCCAGCAGTGGGCAGTATAGGCTGATATTATAAGGTCATAAACCGTTTTTGCAGGCAGTGATAGCCTAGTGGTTAGACCGTTGGACTGCAAAGTCAAAGGTCTCGGGTTCAAACCCAGGCACGCACCTCTGTCTTTTCGAAAGCATGTGCGTATTAAAAAAAATAATTATCACTTGCTTTAACGATGAAGGAAAACATCGTGAGGAAACCTGCATGCCTAAGAGTTTCTCGAAGGTGTGTGAAGGTCGCCAACCCGCACTAGGCCAGCGTGGTGGACTATGGCCTAAAGCCTCTCAGTTTGAGAGGAGGCCCGTGCCTAACAGTGGGACAGTTTCTTAACAGGGCTAATATTATTATATTTATTAATATTTATAATATTAAACCGTTTTTACTAAACAGGTAAAAAATACCGAATAGACTGCCCCGTTAGGCTAGTGGTCAATAATGTGCTTTGCAATAACGAGGTCCTGGGATTAAATCCTAGGTCGGACAAATGTAGATTTTACATCGAAAAATTTCCAATATCAGTCCGGAGTCTGGAATTGTGCCCGGTATATGGCAATAGGCTCGCCCCCTATTACATGGGACTTAACTTCGTCGGCGAAAAGTGGGTGTACACAGTACACCTCTGCCATCCCCGCTTGGGGAATATAGGCGTGACGGTGTGTGTAGGTAAAGAATATTTATATTTTTGCAGCTTTACATAGCTTCGACTTTCTTTAGAATTCCACTCATGTTTCAAGTCAGAGTAGAATATTTATGTGGTCGCCTCAATATTCACGCGTTGAGCGAAAGTAGTAAATATTTCAGTGACTGTAAAGGACATTGTCGAAAATTGCCCCAGAACCTCAAACATTTGACCCATGCCATCATTATTTATTTATTTTATTAAAATAATGGCAAATATCCGTATCTAACGGACAATTTGGAATCTTAAACGAATATTTCAATGTATTGTAAGTGCTTTTATCGAAGTCGCCGACAACTTTACTAAATGTCCACACACAATATAACCTCATATATATTAATAGATACTTAGTAGCAGAATTTTAACCTCAAAATCGAATACTTTTTGTGCAATATTGCGATTCCCCCGCCTGCCCGTTTTAAAATAAATGCCTTAAGAGAATTTATGGATGATTTGAAATCATACAATTATTTCTTCATTGCTGTTGGTTCTTGGGCAAATCATGTTTGGGCGCAGAACAATGTCCTTCAAGCAGACCGATTTTACACTGAAACTAGTTAGTCTGAGTATGAAATCATATCTTTATATAAATTCCAGTGTACGTGTGTTCGTAATTCTTCTTCTCCTAAACAATTTGACCGATTATGATTTTTTTTTGTAATTATGGGGTCACCTGGTCATCTGGGCGCTTAGCTATAGCTGAACCCTGTAGGTGGCACAGTCGTCGACCAGGTCCCCTATATAAATATAAAAGTAATGCGTGTGTACTGTACTAGCAGTTTTCCGCGGCTTCGCACGCGTTTTTATACTGTATGCTAAGAATTGTTGTTAATAGTACAAAAAATGTACACCGTTTGCCTATATTTCTCAAGTGGGGGTGGCAGAAGTGTAATGTGTTCACCAACATGTCACCGATGATGTTTAATTCTAATGTAGTCGAGGACGAGCCTATTGTTACTGTACCAATTTTGCGAAACCACACTTTTTCCGACCTTGGTTCAAACTGAGTACTTCGCGCCACCGCCACGCTACCAGCTACCCAGCGCACTCTATGCGCCGCTAAACAAACGAGGCCGTTATACGTAACATAGGGTATAAAATACTCGTAAGGGCATTTGGATTCAAGGGTCGGTACAGGTTGTAAATTATGATAGCCATGGTCATGCAGATAATAATATTATTTGTATTATAACAAATACTAGCTGTTGCCCGCGGTATCGCAGGCGAATATGATATATTTTGGCTATTTTTTAACACAATAAATTAGAGCAGTACTTAAGAATAATATAGCTTCGTACTAGTGAATAATTTTCAGAATCGGATCGAGTTTTTGTATTATTCTTTTATTCGTCTTTGCTTATCACACTAGAATTCGTCACGGGCTTGCAAAAACACTGTGTGTTGTAAAATTTTAGATGTAATGCCATTATGATCCTTATTTCAATGTACAGATGCTATAAAAACAGCTAAATCAAAACTTCAATATTAACCCAGTTACATAGAGAAGCTTCGTAATGATTATACCGACGGTCAATATTACTTTAAAATAGACATTGTACATCATATTCTGTACATGTACTTACTAGTTTATATGTTATTTTTTGTACAACAAAGAATAAATAAATATTTGAAAGCGCATGGATAAAATTTTATCTATACCCTAGCTAGATCAATGGAATAAATATTGGCTACTAATACTAGCCACCAACCATCACATTTAAGGTATTCTATATTTAAATTTATTTCAAAAAACCATGCTTGCTTCATTGAAAGCATTCACCGCAGTATATCGCCGCTATCGAGCGAGTGCAGTGCACATAGAGATGCAGAGCATTCGAATATCACGAGCAGCGCCACGTTGCCTGACATTTATAGACACTAGAGCATACTCATATTAGTCATATTAACATATTGATATAGTATATAGAGACGTGAATGAGTAGCGTAAATATTTATTTATATTGTGCATAAAACACACATCACTCGTAGAACTGACGGTTGTTGGGGCGGAAATTTTCTCGAGTGGCGACGAGCAAACCCCTCTACAAAATGGACCGATGACCTGGTGACGATTGCGGGTAAAATTTGGAGGAACACAAAGCTGGTCATCGTAGCAATCTTTGGGGTAGGCCTTTGTCCCACAGTGAACGAACGTCTTTCTGCTGAAGATAATGCTTAAATAGAATAAGGAAGAAATAAATTATAAAGATATGGCACTGTGCACTTTGGGTGAAAAAGGTGCAAAAGATTTTATTCAAACTAACCAAAAACTTTCATTCGATATGAAGCTGTTTATGGGAAATACCCAAACACTGTCACGCCTATACTCCCCAAGCGGGAGTGGCAGAGGTGTACTGAGTTCACTCACTTACTAACCAAACCCCGGGGTTTGGAATCGTGCCCGGTGAGTCCAGACTCATACTAGGAATTGTTCGTTAGAAAAACATTTGTCTGACCTAGGATTTGAAACCAGGAACTCGTGATCACAAAGCCTTGCCGCTTGCCACTAGTGGTCTAGTGGCAAGTGGCAAGGCTGAGGCGGTAGTCTAATCACTCAAATCAAAAATCAGGAAATACCCAAACATTTCGTATTTATAAAATTAGCAAGATAAGAATTTTAGGATTTTTAAAGGCATCGAATATCTCTTCTTTAGCCGAAAGAAGTCCATTGCAGGTCTCTCCACAGCCTCTCCAGAAATTACCACCACGACTGGCTTTGTACTGACTGATAACGTGGAACCTATAATGAATTATTGTAATTTAATTTTTAATTAGCGTTACTCAGCAATTAAAACTAACTGGTTTAATCGTCGAGTAGTGATAGCCTTAGTAGGTTAGACTGTTGGACTTCAAAGTCAGAAGTCTCAGGTTCACACACACGTACGCACCTCTGTCTATTCGAAAGCATGTGCGTATTAAAAATTAACTATCACTTGCTTTCACGGTGAAGGAAAACATCGTGAGGAAACCTGCATGCCTAAGAGTTTCTCGAAGGTGTGTGAAGTTCGCCAAACCGCATTGGGTTAGCGTGGTAGACTATAGCCCAAACCCTCTTAGTTTGAAAGGAGGCCCGTGCCCAACGGTGCGATAGTTTCTTAACAGGGCTAATATTAATATAAATATTATTAGTTTAATCGTCGGATAAGACTACTCAGAGAAGGTGAAATTCGAGTATAGACCTACATGGAACTTTTATTGTCGATAAGTCTACTTCAAACGTTACTTGAGGGTGGTAAAAGAAACCCTAATTATAATCAGTATCTGCATGACACACTGACAGCCCATTTAAACCCATTGTTACTCTTAAATCTCAATTAGTTAAATCCGAGGAACTCTATTTTATACCATCTATATCCAAATTACTTGATTAGAAAAAACAAATAAACTCCGTCGCGTCTATATTCCCCTAGAAAGGGTAGCAGATATGCAGAAAATTAGGACCTACTGATGTTATTCTATCGAGAAAAATATTGTGGAGGTAGCATTCCGAAGCTAGCTGACCACACCCAAAATAGTCCACAAGCACCTAACAGTTTATATCCATTTCTTAGCATGCCACTTAAGATCCGGTGATCCATACCGGTAATATTTGTATTACCGATTTAATGTATTCTCATGTCATACGGACGCAGATTTTTGCCGTCAGTTCGCGTTCGTTCAGTGGCAACTTTACGTCGCGAATCGTCATTGGTTAATGACTTTATTGATTGCCTAGAGCTTCTGTAACCAAGTTATTTTCTACAGTCGATAACTCTAATAGAAAATGGAAAAATGTACGGGAACGAAATTTCACAACGAATAGTCACGCGGTCAGAACAAGGCGCTATCGATTGCGGAAAAAGAATAGACACAAAACTTGGCCATGTCCGCTGGTGTAAGTTTGATAATAGCCTTGAAGCAACGCTTTATATGTGAACGAATTTTAATAGGTCATGTGAAATTACTATTAAATATTTATTATCTAGCCGTTGGTCTCCCACTGCTGGGAAAAGGCTCTATATCGACACGTGTCGCGGCTTATTTTTCCCTTAATGAATATGAGGCATTAAACTCTCGGCCACTTTCTCATGGCATTTTATGGACTTTTCACAAGTTTCAAACTCAAACTCAAATAATTTATTTTGTATAAGTCCTGCGGGGGCACATACAAGTAGTCATTTTTTTTAATTATTTATTTAACTACTAATCTACAACCAGATCAGAAAGCAGCCTCCACTGAGAAGATCCGGCGAAGAAACTGAGCGGACTTGTCATATTTATTTAATTCTCTTTCTGTTTTTACCTCTTTATTTGTGGAATCATATTGTGTGGATACAATGTTTAGGTTACAATTAAATAGTTTATGATCTGGCTCCAGGGTGATGCCGTACGACTGAGATATGAGGCTATTAGCCTCATACTTCAGTCGTTTCATGTTATTTATAAGGAGTGTTTAAAGGATTCCAGATGGGCCAGTCCCCACAAGCAGCACCCGTTCACGAGTATGACTACTGGAACAGTCATCACTCCCCTCGACCATATTGGAGGGAAGGGAGTGACCCGCGCCAAACAGCCACCGCAAGCAAAGACAATATAGTTTCCGCAACCTACAAGTTAATTTGGGACTCTACTATATAAGTTTACAGAAAAATGTGCATTTCTGCAGGGACCTTGGTCGCGTATGCCCGCTAAGATAAATAAAGCCCGCCATTTGACATTTATTGAAAGCTTAACCTTATATAGCGTTTTAAATTTAGCTCTAAATTGTACAGATATATTATTGTAGTATGCAAACAATTGTAAGTCATTCAAATGTCAACCAATGAAAGAAAAATGTGATATAACCCGGGTTATATCACTTTATCTTGATAGTATAATGTATTTATGTACCTACGCACTCATTATTCAAATTTAATTTATTTAATCTTACCTATCTCGGTAATTTTTAAATTGGCTAAAGTTGCTTTAACTCGTTTCAATCGTTCCCGGATTCGCTGTATTATATATACGTTCAACAATAATTAAAACTCTTTAATATGCCTAGTTTATAGTTAATTTATATATGGATATCTGAATTCTTAATAAAATGGTAATCACCTCTTCAAAACTGGAACATCGTTTTTCGGAAAATGACCTAAGTCTTACTTTATTTAAATTACATGTTTTATATAATAATGTTTGTTTCTTTTAGTTAAAGGTACCTTATATACTTACACGCTTACTTTGTTTGTTTTTGTTGTTTTTACATACTGCTCAATATTTTGTTCTTCTTGAGTAATTCGCGTAAACCAACACAATGTACTAGCTGGTATTTAATGAAACCTATTATCAGCGCGAAGATCGGACGGGCGTTGGGGCAGAAAGATTCTAGAGTGGAGACCACGTATTGGCAAGCGCAGCGTAGGACGACCGCCTGCCAGATGGACCGACGATCTTGTGAAAATCGCAGGAAATCGTTGGATGCAGGTGGCATCGGACCGGTTACGCTGGAAAGCGATTGGGGAGGCCTATGTTCAGCAGTGGACAAGTATAGGCTGAAATGATGATGATGATTATCAGCCTTAGCATTACAATATTATGACTTGTTATACAAACTGTAACGCCGTTGGTGTCGTAAATAAACAATTTTTCTATAAACCCATATTGTCGCGCAACCGGTTCGAATGTTTCTGTGAACCGTATTTCAACTCTTTCGGAATGCTATTTATACACGTTATAAAAGTAGCAGCATGTTATAAAAGTTTTGGAAAATTAACTAAGAAATCGTACATACTGAATCTTCTATAAAAATTATGAAGTTCGGTAGTTCAGAAAATCTTGTGTTGAACGTTATGGAAAAAATACCATCATGCCTATATTCCTCAAACGGGGGTAGTAAAGGTGTACTCTGTAACCCCACTTTCTGCTGACAATGTTAGATCCCAAGTAATAAGGGGCAAACCTATCGGCAAATATTTAACGGGAATAATTCCAAATTCCAGGCAGTAGTTTGTCTATCGAATTTTTCGATAGAAAAGCTACATTTCATCTAGGATTTGAATCCATGACCTCGTAATCACAACGCGCATCGCTACTTTATAGACCGAGTCTTATCTGAAGGACAAGTCAAGAGTCCGTTACCGACGAGCGTGAATGAGGCAAACTATGAGAGTGGAGGAAGCCAGAGAGGTATGTAAGGAAAGTACCTGTTGAAACCCTGTACTCTCTGCCCCGCAAGGG
Organism: Phalera bucephala; assembly: GCA_905147815.2. Taxonomy (NCBI): domain Eukaryota; kingdom Metazoa; phylum Arthropoda; class Insecta; order Lepidoptera; family Notodontidae; genus Phalera; species Phalera bucephala. The sequence goes on from LR990613.1 coordinate 17,059,988, forward strand.
ATCTGACGTGATGATAAAGAGATAGATAGAGATAGACTGTGTCTAAAACGAAGGTGTACGTATCAATACACCTTGATTTCGAAAAATTTTTATCTTGTTTACATAAAATCACACAGCAATTTGAACGGGGTATAATAACCTATCTAATATATCTGTGCACATATTCTAACATCAACCTACTCGACACATAAGCACCTTCATATCTATTCAACTTCAATTAAGTGCAACTTGACACACCAACCGCTAATTACCATCTATTAATACATTCCAATCGTATTTTTCCCCATAGACTCGCTAAGTAGTTTAGACGCGGGCTGACATAATTTATAATAGGTACAAAAAGGTCCCAACAATTTATGCTACCAGCGATTAGCTCCGAAAAGTATTAAAAAACGGTTAATACTTGTGCCAGCTATGGATGATAAAGATTATATAAAAAAAAACAGTTCATACTGCAACATCTTTTCTACAACCTACTAACATTATAAGAAACTACTGAACGGATTTTGATGAAATTTCACAGTAATATTACTTGATGGACTCATAGCCGCGTGGTTCCCGGCTTAGAATAGGACCAACCCATCTCATCCCATCGGGTGTCGTACAAGGCGACTAAGGGAAAACTAGGGAATGGGCAGCAGCGTTCTCTTAACACTTCTGCGATCAAAAACTGCGCTCGCCAACCCGCCTGCCAAGCGTGGCGAGTATGGCAAATCCCCCCTTTGGGGAGGCCTATGTTCAGCAGTGGACGGGTATGGGCTGAGATGATGATGATGATGATTACTTGATGGATGCCTTGGTCCAGTGGTTAAGAGGTTGGGTCGCTGTCAAGTAGTTAAGAGCTTGGGTTCCTTCTGGATTGAGAAGTCTCGGGTTCGATTCTAGCACTGGACAAATCTTTGTGGAACCTACAAATATTTGCTTCGGTTTGGGTGTTTGTGCATGTAAATTTCGTGTTTGTAAGGGCACCCACGACTCTCTCTCTCCTTGGCAATTATTATTCCCATCTGATGGTGGGGTCTGCCTTCTTAATTTTCTTCTTCCACTTCGCTCTGTCGGACATGTCGTGTTCGGAGGCATTGCGGATACACAGGTCTTTCTTGACCACATCTGCCCATCTTGTTTTTGGCCGTCCTCTGGGTCTGGGCCCTGATAGGTTTAGATTGGCCGTAATATTACCCACATAATCGGGAGGTCTTCTCTTTATGTGGCCATACGAACGGAATCTACTTTCTTGTAGCATATCAGCGGTGTCGCGAACACCGAGACTCCCGCGAACGTACTCGTTGCGAATTTTATCAAGCCTTGTCACCCCGCACATCCACCGAAGCATCTTCATTTCAGAGACTTAAATCGCATGGACTTGGCGCTGCGTTACGGCCCACGTTTCCACGAGCCCTTAAGCTTAAGCGCACCCACGACATAGGAATAATTCCCAGTGTGGGGCGAGCCTAGTTTTATAAGAAATAAAATAAATAGCCTAACATTTTTCCGGGATAAAAAGTATCCTATGTGTTTATCCAAGTAATAAACTGTGTGCCAAATTTCATCCAAATCCGTTCAGCCGTTTTTGCGTGATTGAGTAAGAAACATCCAAATATATAAACTTTCACATTTATAATATTAGTAGGATGTTATATAACCTAAGTTGATTTTTAATGTTATATAACCTTAATTTATATTACGGAACAAATTACAAAATAGCTAGTATAAAATATGTAAAACAATATGGGAGTTAAGACTTCAATAAACATCAAGTGTAGAAGCTTTGTTTATCTTAGCGGTTACACACGACGAAAGTTTTTAATTTTGTTAGCTCTTCGGATAGACACCAATAAATCCTTATTAAATAATTTACTTAAGACGCGGTATGACGTGAAATACTTTTTACGTATACAGAGTGTACTAAATAAATGCACAGTTTAATGGGGCGATGATTGTTATATTGTGCATTATGTTGTGTTCGTAAATAAATAAATAAATAAATAACGCAAAACCTATAAGTACTTTGTTCCAGATCGGCAACTGAAACGAGTCTAAGTATTTCTAATGTATGTTACATTTTTAAACTTAACAAAAACTTTTGTGTTTCATTGCATCAAACTAAATTAAAACATAATTCAAAGAAATACGGTGATTTCAATTGAATTTCTAAAAAATATTCTTCAATATGGACACACCAGTTTAGCTTTTGTAACCAATTTGGATATCAAAGTGCTTAAAAATGTTATATAAGAATTTAAAATTGCATAATTTGTAAAAACAAAGTGTACGTTTGTAAATAAAATAATATCAGCCTCACAAATCGAGGTGAGAGAGATTAGGTCATACTCCACCACGCTGACCCAGTGCGGATTGGCGGAGGCAGGTTTGTGGCCACCCCTGTTGGACTTATCAAGCAGCCTTTTAAGGCTTCCAACTCGGCTTAACGACTACCACGTTAAGTGGTAACCGGGACCAACGGCTTAGCGTGCCTTCCAAAGCACGGAGACGCTCGAATATGAAAATGCCACAAACGGTCACCCATCTCAGGCCGACCGAGTCGAACGCTGCTTAACCTTGGTGATCGGTAAGAACACCGCGGTCGCACAGCGCTACGAGCGATTGTAAATATAAAAATATTATTTTTTTAAGCCGAGGGTTCAGCACGGTCTTACGTCATTTATGTTACAGCTTGTATAATTTTCGTTCTATTATTTTAATTTTGGTTTATAAGATAAGTCAGGCGCCCATTAGCATGATGTGTTGCATTGTAAAATTTTTAAAAGACTTATTATACATCTATCTATCTATCTATCTATAACCTCACGCCAGATCCCTTGCGGGGTAGGCAGAGAGTACAGAGTTCCAACAGGTTCTTTCCTTACATACCTCTCTGGCTTCCTCGACTCTCATAGTTCGTCTCATACACGCTCGCCGGTTACGGAGACTCTTGACTTATATATTATACATTTTTAATTAAATGTTAGAAACTAGTGTAGTGTGGCATTGGCTTGTGACAGTACGTAATTCCCATGAGAATATAACTCGCGCCGCAGCTGCAGAAACGCGTCCTCAATATTTTACAAGTGATTTCGGATCTCGTGAAAATACAACAAGTTAGAAAGAAACTCTTAAAAAGCAACTCGGTCCTCTTATTTTTTCCTTACAAACCCATCTCCAAGAAGTTAGATAGTTTTACATCGGAGACCCTTCGATAAAGTGTCATAATTTAGGTGAAATATTGTTTTTCTGGTGAGGGGAACATATTTCGTTATCTTATTTGTGGTTTCTGAATAACTTATTGTTTATTTTCTTCCAATAGTATATTTACAAAATCGACTTCGGAGACCTGTTGATAAACATTATTTATGAACTTGTCCGAGTTTCTAGATATTTATGTGACATGTCAAAAGATGTTTCCATCACAAAAAATAACACTAAGATCACAAAAATGTCCTATTTCTTCTTCAATTCTTGAACTGAATTACTGCCTATAACCTTATAAATTTTTAATATCTAGTTAGTATGATAATCGCTACGCTTAATTTCACGCAATCTAATGGAGCTATTAAATTTGGCTTAAATAAAATATTCATGAACATTCGTTTTACAAAACAGAAATAATATAATATTCGAGATTGCGTCGAACAACATTCGTCGTATGAAGGGAGGCAAAATGAGAACCATCAGGCGAAACTTTTCTCTTTGCGCCAAAGTTTGTGATGTGAACAGAAACCCGAGGCAGCCTCCCTCGGGACGTCGCACATGCATGTTTAATGGCGTCCTAGAAAGGTCAAGAGTCTGAATTTGAGTGGAGGTAGTGAATACATTACCAGCTCCCGAGTGGGCAGGTACTCGGAGACGAGCGGCCGTGCCGTGACAACCTCTTTTCTAACTTACACTAACTAACGCCGCGGACAGGTAGTTTGTAGCTGTCCCTCAAACGAATTAATTGTGTCTTAGTTTTGAGCTGTAACGAGGGAGCAACACAAACAAACTTTTGAGAAAGGTACGAAATGGAAGTGCCGGCTCGCCCGCACCGACATTGTGCCATGAACTCGCGAAATTTTGACGCGACGATGACTAACGGTTGATACAACGGGCCCGCTTCAAATTCTAAACTTTACTGGACTTTCTATAATGTATCAAATTGTACAACACGTGTTATTTCGACAGTTACGAAACGGTTTAAAGCTTGTTATGCAATGTTTTAATATGTGTTGAAACGCGGATACATATATTTCATACAGTTTAAATTTAGTTTTAATAGCAATTTTGTTTTTGATATATGTTCATCTGAGGAGTTACGTAATACTTAACGATTATTGGACATCAAAAGTAATTTCGTTTCCTATACGAATCAAAGATTGACAGTAGCTGGTGGCAAACATTTATTTACTAGTCTAATCTAATAGAACTTACATCCGTATTAGCAGTAATTTAATATAAAAGTAGAAAATACCTTTAGGTGGGTTGATATGCAGCGCACTCTTGAAGAGACTCTCCTCATCACGCCAGTCCAGGTTTCTTCGCAGCGTGTACCCGCACATTGCCGTCAGCGTCACTAGCAGAGCCAGCATAAACATTCTGCTCTTCTTCTCGCTGCCATGCCAGCCCCGCGTTAGTACACCAGCCCCCAACCCCAACAACAAACAAAACCCAACACTGGGTATGTACAAAACACGCTCCGCCACCACGAAGCCAACGTAGAAAAGTAAATTAGTTGCAGGCACAAATGGCAGTACCATAAATGCGATGAACATCAGCAACGCAACTTGGGGACTGCGATAAACACTTCTCTGCGTATTGTTCGCCTTGGCTTTCGCAAGCGATATCGGGCAGATGCAGCTGGAATTGTGCATCGTTATGTTATTGTTGTTGCTGGCGCGACACACGCTCGTGTGCTCATCAGTGAGCGTATGTTTGCATCCACTGCACGGGCACAATAGTTTTTTTGTTAATACATTCTCTTTATGAGCTGCATGATAACTTTTTCTTTCATAACAGTCTTGTCCTCTATTGTACTGTTTGCAGTTATAATTCCATTTGTGCTTAATTTTACAGTTCTGTTTTTTGTAATACTTAACATCTCTCACTAAATTCTCTTGGCGCTTTCTAAATTCGTTCATCAGTGTCCGCCAGCTAACTTTCGATATGACGACGTAAAATATAACGGTTGATATATTGCGTGCGTCAAAGATACTCGTTATCCTCGGTATGGAGTCCATGGACCAGTCGAAACTGAGGTGAAAAGGGTATAAAAGGAGGAAGAAGTTGAACGCGGGTAGGTAGGCAAAAGTGTAGAGACGCGTGAGAATTGAAGGGTCCCGTGAGGCTGGGTTATCTGCGGAGGCGAACGCAGTGGGCGGCCCAGCGAGTCGAAGCCGCCAGTATAAAAGAGCAAACCCTCCTGTTCCCAGCGCGCAGACACTCCGCCAACGGTGCTGAAACAAAAAAAATATATAATTGAAATACGTACTACAATATCCATCTATAGGAGCGTTCAAGTGAGAAGTGAACAAGTACCGCAAACTTCTAAGAAAGGATATAAAAGTATCAACTTATTTCCAATTCGTAAAATAAAGTTTATTCATAAACGCAAAGAGGAAAGTTAGAAATTTCAAGTTTTATTTTTCTAAATATTCTTCCCGACTCCATAGTGATTGATTACCTCCGAGCAATATTTCATTAATATCTGTCGAAGAATTTGCCGCGATGTTATGAAATTATATTAATTTTTTATAACCCGTCAAATATGTGTTTACAGATGTTAGAAAAATTGTATTATAAGTATTTACTTATATTTTCTGGTGCGTTTCGTATTATTTCCTTTTACAAGACTTATCATTTTTATCACTTGAAACGTGTCCAAAAAGTAAATAATCCGCGCCAACAACAGTGTCCATTGGGTTGAGAGATGAATGAGCATTTTACTGAGTTACCAACCCTACAAGTTTTCTACACAGATTTGTTCATGTTCCTGCGAGATTCAACCCTATAACAGAGGCATTTACGAGCGGCTTCGTTACTGGCAAGAAGACTACGGTATTAAGAACTAATCCTCACGGCTCCAAGACGTGTCGTAAGGTGACTAAAACTAGTGAGAAATTATGGTAAGGGGCTGGGAGCCATCTAGATCCTGTCCGATATAAGGAGCTTGACTATTACAAGTCTATTTTGTAAATACAATTTATAACGATAAATCTCAATTTCAATTAGAAATTTAAACAATATTGAGTTTTGTTTAAAGTTTTCACTAAAGCAATACATCTTAATTTGATATAAATATAGTTACAGAATTCTATACACATTGTTACGGTGATCGTGATCGATGGAACTATATTTTTTCATTTCAAAATTCAAATGAAAAAAAGTTTTTAAAATCAGCTGGTCTGGGAAAATCAGAATCTTATTTTAAATTTAACGGCATCTCACTTTAGAAAGTATAGTAACGGATAGGTCCTAGTTTATTTAGTATCAGAATCAAGGTATTTTAAGACAAACTTAAATATTTCTGGTATGAAATCTATTGCAAATCTACACTATTAACAACGATATACGGGTAGGTTTAGTAAGATATTCTTCTCGTACTAAATAATATCTATTACAACAATATGTATGACAACATCCTCTTAGAATGAGTAAAGGAATTCAACTGTTCAACGGATAAATGTGTTGTACTCATTCCGAGTACTAATAATTTTGAACCACGGCGAAGTCACCCCGATAAAGCTGATTTATAAAGGAGCGGGTCGCGTCGAGACATCCCTTGGATTATTAAATTACTGCTGCCACGTACATAACGCCGACCCTCTTTCAGGCACTATATGATTAATATGAAAATACGATCAGTTAGCTATTTTAATCTACTTAAAGTGGTGTTATTATGAACGTTTTCACGGTTATTTAGGAGCGGTAGGGTTCGATGCGCCGGTCGAAAGTACCGAAGTACCGTTCGGGTTGTTAGCCGCGAAAAGCTAGAGAAAAGATTTATGAAGGTTACCTCGTCCCCTGCCCGACCTGGCCCAGGGGAAACCCCCGCGTGGAACTAACGATGCCGTTTCGGATTTCCAGCACAATTTACACCACCGGGGGAGCAAATCGGAAATCTCGGAGAAACTTAGATGAACTACAAATTAATCAATCCCAATGCGGGGAATAATGCTGAATAATACAACATATCTTTTTCGCACCTCGGCAATTTTCCTCAAAGTGTGATGGGCCGCAATTGAGTCGGAAATGAAAAAAGTTAATAATTAAATCGAATCCGAAAATTCACGGCAGTTTTTCGCTAATATTATCCATAAAACTGAGACTGAAAATTATCGCAACCAATTTTAGCAGATATCCTATTGATAGATATAATATTAGATATTATAATTGTGAAAGTTTGTATGTTTGTTACTCAATCACGCAAAAACGGCTAAACGCATTTGGATGAAATTTGGCACACATATAGTTTATTACCTGGATTAACACATAGGAGAGATTAGACTGCCTCGTTGGTCTAGTGGCAAAGCGCATCGCTTTGTGATAACGAGGTCCTGGGTTCAAATCCTAGGCAGGACAAATGTAGTTTTTCTAACGAAAACTTACCAGAACGAGTCCGGAGTCTGGAATTGTGCCCGGTATATGGCAATAGGCTCGCCCCTTATTACATGGGACCTAACATCGTCGGCGAAACGAGGTTATACTCAATACACCTCTGCCACCCCCGCTTGGGGAATATAGGCGTGACGGTGTGTTTATTAACACATACGATACTTTTATCTCGGAAAAAATTTTTGGTTCCTGTCTAAAGTTAACGCGGGCGAAGTCGCGGGCAGAAACTAGTCTTTCATAAATCTACAATTAGAGTTGCATAATTCATACTCGTATAACTTGTATACATGTTATAAAGTAAATTATCGACTAGTATTTCGTCAGTTACGAGTTATAGTCAAAGCAAATAACTTAATGAAATAAGCGAGCGAGCTTGGCCTAGCCGTCAGAGCCGCGCTTATCTGGAAAATTTACTGGCTGGCTGACATTACCATCGTCGCCTCGCAAATGCCGACTCATTTGCCAGTCCGCTTGAAAAACCCGAAGCATTAAGTAGTAACGAATCTTCATTTTGAATACCCGCATTTTGTAGAGCCTAATCGGAAAATTATTTATTATGTATTAAGTCGGCAAATAGGGGATCAAAGAAAATCTTTCACGGGTTTTTCTGGTACTGTTTTACTTACATTTTAACTAACTGCCTTTTCACATTTTAATTACGCAACATTAAAAAGTGGTTTTTGACGTCAATTACATACTTAACGAAATTAGCGAGGTAGTCATATTATTCAGTAACGAGCATATTGGGTGAAACATATAATTTACATAAACAAAAAACAAACTTAATTCGGTGGGTGGAAAAAACCGCTTGGTAATTTCCCAACAAAATAATCTTCCAAGAGGCTTCCAAAATAAAAATATCTCTCTAATAAAACGTTACCACAGAGATGCCCTGCCTATGAACTCATAAACTCGCCGAGGTAGGCGACGGTGCCGAGGGCTCCATTAACTTTAATGCCCTCATAACTACATGACGAAATTTCTACAACAGGAAAAAGCTCTTTAATTCCGGCCACCAAGGCCTTTGACAGGGAATGACAATATTTTTATGCAGTCATAATATAAATTGTATATATATAAATAAAACTAAATTATAAAATAATTTTAAGAGGTATTTATACGATATTGTTTACCCAGAATTTGTATTCTGGGTAAATAACTAAAAACAGTGATAGCCTATAGATAGTAGTGATTAGACCGTTGGACTGCAAAGTCAAAGGTCTCGGGTTCAAACCCAGGCACGCACCTCTGTCTTTTCGAAAGCATGTGCGTATTAAAAAAAATAATTATCACTTCCTTTAACGGTGAAGGAAAACATCGTGAGGAAACCTGCATGCCTAAGAGTTTCTCGAAGGTATGTGAAGTTCGCCAACCCGCACTAGGCCGGCGTGGTGGACTATGGCCTAAACTCTCTCAGTTTGAGAGGAGGCCCGTGCCCAGCAGTGGGACAGTTTCTTAACAAGGCTAATATTATTAATATATTTTTTTTTAACTAAAAACTTAATTACCGGACTGTTTTCTTCGAAATAATGGAGAAGAGTGCTCATGTGTTAATAAGATTAAGCAAACGAATGTAATCAAAAGGGTACACCGATGACAAAGCATGCTAAGTGGCTGTCACCACAATTATATCTAGTATTATTAAGTTACGCCTAAACAGTTTATTTTTTCTTTTACAAAGCGCACACTATAGTATTTTTTACATATGATGGGTAGTGACAGTTCTAATTGCCAAACGAAATTAATATTTAATTCAATGGTGTTAAGGTATAAAACCATGAGAATAGAAACGGGTCATGCCTCTTATTGCCATTGAATAAAGTATTATCTCGTTTGGCAATTAGAAATGTCACTACCCATCCTATGTGAAAAATACTACAGACATTACTCCTATTTCGTAAGTACGTTTAAAACCATGAATTATACAAACAACTACCCAAACCGGATCAAACAAGTGTGGGTCAAGCAGAATTCGTCCGGTCACCCACAGAAATAATTGTCGTAGGTAGTTTTGTAGAACGGTTTTTTTTAAATAAACTAATAGCAACGTAATTTCTAAATTTTACAAGTAGAGTCCATAGGTTAGATGAAATTTAAAGTATAGTCGCGTCTAAACACAACTCTACCTTATATCAGGTTTAAAGCTCAGCAACTTTCAGCTCCGCGCTTCGGGCGTGTTCTTGTTATGTTGAAGGTTTGTTTTTTAACTGTGTATAAGGCCGTGTTGTTTATCGTGGAGATTCCTCTTTCACCTATACCGTGTTTTTATTGTGAACATGCCTAAAATTTGATAAGGTTTGATATTGATAGTTGATAAGCACCTTCATACACATGTTAGTCTGTTTATGTACGGTAAATATTTTGTTATCGCTGATAATTTGTGACGGACGATTTAGCATAGTGGTTAAGAGCTTAAGCTTAAGCGCTCGGGTTCGATTCCCGCACGGGACAAGCCTTTGTGTGATCCACAATTCTTTGTTCCGGTCGGAGTATTTGTGTTTGTGAATTTTCATGTTTGTAAACGCACCCACGACACAGGAATACATAATAGTGTGAGGCTACATTTAAAAAAAACAATACCCATTCTGATAAAAAAAAAGTCCTTATAAGGTTCTCTTAGAGAAAACACGTATACCAAGATCACCTTCAAGATCATTCTCAGCACAACAAAGTACTTGAACGTCTAAAACACAAACCAGTACACAATATCTCAAATTTCATAACTTGCATTGCAATTTCTAAGGTAAATAAGCGAGTTACCTGTAGTGAACAAATTTCATATCGCCATAAGCAGGTAACCGGCGGAATTCAAGTCACGTAGTAGCAGCAGCAAATAATATTATGAGAGAAATCGTGTCTGGTGGGAGTATAACTTTACCGGTATTCCGTCTCCTACGTGGACGGGCGCCCTTATTATTTATACTATCGTTCTGCCCGGCGGCTTTTCGCACAGATTTTCCTGTTTGTTCATCCTATTGGTGCGATGAGTTGACAATTTTAAACCGACATTGTACCGCTATTGCGTCATCGATACCATCAAACCGTAACTGAAAGATGACTTCTGATTTATATAGTAATACTTGACTAGCAAACTGCCAAATAACGACGATTTAGCGCAGTTGTTAAGAGCTTGAGCTGCTCCGCCCACTGTGTCTAATAGTCGCGGGTTCGATTCCCGCACGGGACAAATCTTTGTGTGATCCACAATTATTTGTTCCGGTCTGGGTATTTGTTTGTGAATTTTCATGTTTGTAAACGCACCCACGACACAGGAATAAATCCTAGTGTGGGGCTACGTTTTTTAACAAAGAAAAAAAAATAAAAATAAAAAAAATAATTTAATAAAAAATGCCGTTTGCTGCCGTAGCCATGGCTAAACAGATCTTATAAGTCAATCTGTTCGTTTGAAGATGAATGGATTGGTCATTTATAACGTAAATTTAAATCAGCCTATACTGACTTACTGTTGAATAACGACCTTCACTTAAAAACCAAGACGAGAGAGTATAAGTCGTACTCCACCACGCGGACCCAGTGCATGGATGCCACCGAAGATAGATCATCTCAACTCAACTGAAATAATTTATTTTTCATAAACTCTGCTTACAAATTGTCAAATTATATATATATTTTTATATAATCTAAATACTAATCTACTACCGGATCAGAACGCGGCCCTCACTGAGTAGATATGGTGATGCAACATACCGGACTTCTTTTTTTATTTTCTTTTTTTCTCTTCTTTCTTTTTAAGTTCTTTTTTAATACAGTTGTGTGGGTACAATGTTTAGGTTACGATTTAGAAGTGTGCGGTCTAGCTCTAGTATGATGCCTTCCGACTGAGATATGAGACTAAGGACGTTGTTTAGAGGAAGTAAAGGTCTAAAAGATTCTAGATGGACCAGTTCCCACAAAAAGCTACGACAGTTTACGAGTATGACTACTGGAACAGCCATCGGGCCATAAACCTTATTAACATATCAAGTCGACTTCCTATTTGAATTAACATAACCACATTAATTTACCTACATAAGATACGTTTTGTAAACATATAGTGCACTTTGAAATACATACAATTTTGTTAGACCCTGAATAATAAAGATTTTTCAATAAGCCAAAGATTCATGAAAAGTAAGATTGTATAAATATAATAGATCGGGCACAATGAATCGGTATTATACGACTAAAATAAACATAAGTCGACGCTGATCGATCACTGGACGGGGATAAGAGCCCATTCACTTGGTTAATAATCTACCGAAGAATGGACGATATGTGATGAGTTGAGGCACATTGTTCTTTTTTGCATAGTTTTTACATTGTTTTTCTTGAAAGACTCCACCAAAAAGTTAATAAAGTAAAAAGATTGGATTTCAAAATGATGCCATCGAAAATACTTTAGAACTTGGCACCTTAACAATATAAAATGATATATACGTCTAAAGCTGATTTCGAGTCGTTGGTTTGGACATTTTTATCACGTTAATCTTTAATCAAGATTTATCGTCAACGGATAATTAAGCTCAACTTTTTCTTCAATCTTCGGTAAAGAGAGTGAGAATATTTATCCGTCATACATTACTAATTTGGATTACGGTATGTAAGTTACACGTTTTAAAAGAGCACCACACACACACACGCATGCAAGCACGCACACACACACACACGCATTCACGCACGCATACTCGCCCGTCGTCGTTAGAAGTAGTTGTATCGTATTGGTAGTAACAATCACCGAGTTTTCACAAGTTTTAAACCGGTTAGTTTAAGATGGCTGACTATTGGCAGAATTTGCATTTCTAAGTGTATTCGCGCTTCAGTTGACTCACTAAACTGTTGATATCGGCTACCACTTCATGTAGTGGTTCATAGCCAAGTCGAAGGTGTTATAGCGGATTGGTAAGTACACATTAGTTTACACCAGATCCGCTGTACTATTTTAGACCCAGATGAGGGAGATCATCTCGATTTGTGAGACAAAGCCACAGCCCAGCAGTGGAACAATATGAACTGATTAATTAAGTCTTAAGACAAAGTTATAAATCAATCTGAGGGGACTTGATACTGGAACTTAAGCATTTCATTCTAAAGAAAAGTTAATAACGTAATTCTACAAAAGCCCCTGTGACGTAATAGAGGCTTTACTGACAGGTCTAGAGAGGTATTGTGTAAAAACTTTATTGTTCATAAGTATTACCAATCATGTGGGCAAATCGAGAGGGTGTTATAGTGGCAACTAGCCATGTAGACCAATGAAAATGTAGAAATATTTTGTATATGGAGATTAATTTCTAATGGATTTTTTATTTAGGCTGGCGAATGATAATATGTCCTTTTGAGAAATAAATAAATATGTAGATAAAAAAGTTCTAATAATCAACAAAATCATTTAAAAATTTAGAATCATGATTTGAGTCATACACATTTTATTGTGAAACCTGACAATAAAAAAACACACCGTCACGCCTATATTGCCCAGAGGGGGTGGCAGAGGTGTACTGAGTACACCCACGTTTCGCCGACGATGTTAGGTCCCATGTAATGATGTATAAATGAGCGACTGGAAGATATTATATATTTTTAAATAACTTAGACATTTATAACCGAAATACAGGTTGTTGTTATGTATTCTCGCAATATTTGTCTATCTATATCATCACGCCAGATCCCTTTCGGTGTAAACAGAGAGACCAGAGTTCCAACAGGTTCTTTCCTTAACCAGAATAATCTTGGTTGAAGCAAATAATACCCTACCGCGTGGTAGATATTATGTACATTGTATAATTTTCCTCGGTCTGACCGCATAGGCCAGTAACCACACATGTGGGGCAACAGAACAAGATTAAAATAAAATCATTTTTAGTGTCTCGTATTTTTATAAATTTGTGCTCGGTAACACTAGCACTGCTACTTCTGCAAAGTCCATGAAGTTACCAAACAATAGTCTTTATAATCAAATATGGTACGGTCACGATAATATCGAAAATGTATTTACTAAGAATAGTATTCGTAGCTACGCCGTAGCTCCCAGACGTGACAGCCGCTACGTGTCTCAGAATCCTACAATGAGCTGATAAATTATTAAAATCAATAATTGAAATAAAACTTCGTGATATCAGAATTTACTGGAAGGTCAGTGAGAGAGAAGATACTAAGATAAATAGTGAAAAAAGAGTGAACTATGCGATTTGCTACGCCGTAGCAGCAAGGCTACGGTGCGCTACGTCAATTATCTACAGCGTCATTTGTAGCGAGTACGGTAGTATTAGGAATCAGATTTAAATCGCTTTAAATCGCATTAAAAAGGCATATGTTGATGTTAATGATGTAGACATCTTTAGCCGTCCGCTCGCAGCCTTTCAAAAGAGAGTTCTTCAAAAACTAAGTTCGTAAAATAATTAATAATATCTACTACTTTTCCTTTAATGTCTATGTAACTCCGATGTATTTTTTTTTTGTGTTATTTAATTTTATCATTTATTTTGTTTTTAGTTATTCCATGTTATAATATGTAACATTTTATTATCCTAGTAATTTTATAGTTATGCTGTAATTTTATATAATTTTTATAATTTGAGTACCCGCATTAGAGAGTGTTGTACACGCCTAAAAAGATACTTCACACAGCATGATAAATTGATATAATTTATTTATGTAAAATTCGTGAATTGTCGATGGTGTGGCTTTAAATAAATAAATAAATAGATTAAAGTACTGACGTTAAACTAGTGTTACCATATAGTATATGCCTCGTTGATCTAGTGACGCTTCATATTAGTAGTTACGAATCCGGAACGAAGTTATTCGTCAGAGAACCAAGGTTATCGACATAGCTCAGTGAATTAGCAAGCTGAAGTGGCATTGGGCAGGTCACATATGCCGCAGAACCGATGGCCGTTGGGGCAGACTGGTTCTTCAGTGGAAACCGCGTGTCGGCAAACGTAGTGTAGGGCGCCCTGTAGCTAGGTGGGGCGACGATATTCGTAAGGCAGCGGGCAGGGATTGGAGAAGGAGAGCCGAAGATCGAGCTCAGTGGCATGCCATGGGAGAGGCCTACGTCCAGCAGTGGACTGACACGGGCTGATGATGATTATGATGATGAGGTCCTGGTTTCGAATCTAAAAAAACCTCAATAATAGCGTGGGGTTTGAAATTGTTCAAGATTAAATAGCTTTAGCCCTCTTTATATTTGATTTTATTAAGGAGCAGCAACCAGGTGTACACTAAGTTTTACAATATCAAATAGTTATGCACTAAGTTATACTATATTTCAATAATATACTAAAGACGTTATACACATCTTTAGTATACGCATGACGCCGTTCACATTACTTTTTTATTTTATTTTTATTATTTTTATTTTGACTTTTAATGTAAGAATCACACGTCGTGCCATACCTATCTACTGTACGAGTAAATATTCATTTAATAAAAACTGAATAAGTACTTCAAATATTTTGGACCACTCATAACTCAATATAAAAAATAGCTTTATAACTCTACGACCCGTACCAAACTAATACACTAGACTGAACAAATCGAACTCCATGCAGAATCGGATAACAAAAGCGTATTTTAGATCTATCGTCCGCATAAACTATCGTTCTACTTCCCGGTCGTAGATATTTGCAGAGTAGCAGGTATTACGTCCTCTCGGTAAATAATGTCAAACCGAGTATTTACAATGACAGTGAATGTCAACAGACTGCTCCCTTTGTATAGTATCACAGAGCAAACAAACGTAATCCTTACCGCCCCCAGGATGAGGTAGTCCGAGGGAAGGGTGAACCATGAAAGATTGTTCACCTCCAAATCGTCGAATTGATTCCAGTTTATTTTTCAATTTCTCATCCGTGCACCCGGTTCGTTGGAAGTGTATAGGAACAGATTCTCGCATTGTATTCTTTCGGAGATATCTTATTTGTTCTTTATCCTGTTTTATTGCGGCGTACGTAATGCATAGATCAGCTTTTTGTAACGTATGATATAAGAGAACTCGTTGGTCTATTAATGCAAAGTGTGCGTGGCGTCCTGGGTTCGAATTCTAAATCAGAAAAGGTATAATTTTTCAAAATAAATGAGTTTGGATTATGCCTGGTATTTGTAATGGCAACAGGTTCACCCCCTATTATTAGGACAAACATCGTCGGCTAAACAGCTCTACCACTTCAGCTTGGAGAGTATAGGCGTCAGGATGTTTATTTATTATATATAATATATAATAAGTCAATTAATAATCATTAAGTTATTACTGTTCTTACAAGCAAGAAGTCCATTTGTAAATCTACTTTACAGACAGTACTAAGAACACTTACATCTAAGAAGATAGTTACTTAATCTTTAGAGCTTACATAGGGTAAATTGTGCCAAAACCTCTGCCTTTAAACATTCTCTGGGTTATTTCGCCAACGCTACTAGGTAATAGTAAACGTTGGTATAGGGATGTCCGCTTTAAAAAGATATATTGTTTAAATAATAGTTATCCTTGGACAAAAATGCTTGCATAATTTTAATAAAAATAATCAGCTTATTTTGAAAAAGGAGCCTTACCCATAAACACCCAGTATGAAATAAATATATGTGGATCACACAAAAAATTGTACCGTGCGAGGATCGAACCTGCGAATACTCGATCCAGTGTATGGAGCGGCTTAAGCTCTTAACCACTGGACAAAGCCGCCTGTCTAACGTTTAAAAAATTTATCTTAAAATTTCTCTCTTTATTAAGTTCAAGCTAAATCCATCCACCATTAAGTTGTGATTGTATAACAAACATCCAAACATTCGATCAAACAAACTACATTACTTGCTTATAGTTTCCATATTTATACTATTTATACTTCCCTTCTTTATCTCCTATTATCAACCAAAACGGTGTCAAGAATTTAACTACACGCTAAAATTCTCAAAAGTTTTCATTCTACCAACCAAATAACCCTAAGCGATTAACCCGCGATGTGGCCTTAGCATAGAAGGTAGAAATAAAGAGGCCATCAAATCAGGCCCCCCATCTATAGTCGTACCTCTAGCAAATTACGTGGCTTAGTCACGCTGATCTAACAATCCACACATACCCAAGACCTTAAAATAATTTACGTAAATACTTACCTTGGCCTAATAAATAAAAAAAAAGAATGAGAATTTTTCCCCTCGCTAGGGCACTTTATATTATGATTTAGGGCTGAAGATAATACGCACTGAACAAAAACTATGTGGGTCAAGCCTAATAAAAAAATAAATTCGACGTTGTATATAACAATGGAATGTATTATAAGTCAGTTACAGTTAACTAGACGCAATATAACCACTTGAACTTTCGTGTATAACTCTCATAAAATTATCACGAAGTTACAGGGAACCTCGACCACGAGTTGTTAGTAAATTAGGCTTAAAACCGTCGGATGTTTAACAGTACATTGTTTGAATAAATATTGTGGAATCACGCGTTATGAGGATAGCGGCCCGATTTAGGATATGGGCTAGAAAAGTAAATATACGAACTATTTATGTTGTATGACCAAAACAACAACTAATTGTTTTGTTACTTTTCAGAATTACAAATCCTACTAAATATATGAATGGTATAAACAGTAGCATTATTTCTTTTAATAATCAAAAAACAAAGGGAAGAAACTAGAACGGATTTAAGGATTGTGGTTGGTAACGATGTGCTGGAACAAGTGACTGAGTTTGTATATTTTGGATGCGCCTTCAGTAAGGATGGGAAATACACCGCTGACATAGAGAGAAGAGTGAGTGCAGGGAACAGGGTGAATGGTGTGATGGGAAAGCTACTTGGGAACCGGCACTTAAGCCATAAGGCGCAGCTGGCCATACATAACGGAGTTCTTGTCCCAACGCTGTTATATGGTAGCGCGAGCTGGGTATGTAAGAAGGAGAATGAAAGTAGGATAAATGCGGTAGAAATGCGAGCTCTGCGGAAGATGTGCGGAGTGAAGCTGACCGACCGCATTAGCAACAGCATAGTAAGACAGCGAGTAGGTATGAAAGATAGTATCGGTGTAACGATGAGAAAGGGCATGCTCCGTTGGTTCGGGCATATAGAAAGAATGCCAGAGGAAAGAATGACAAAACAGATATACAATGTGAAAGTGGAAGGATGCAGGTACCGGGGAAGACCTAGACTATCTTACCACGACCAAATAAACCGAGTCTTATCTGATGGAAAAGTCAAGAGTCTCCGTAACCGGCGAGCGTGTATGAGACAAACTATGAGAGTCGAGGAAGCCAGAGAGGTCTGTAAGGAAAGAACCTGTTGGAACTCTGTACTCTCTGCCTACCCCGCAAGGGATCTGGCACGATGATATAGATAGATAGATAGCACAAACAAAGAGTATGTTTCGAAAAGAGATGAATAGAGAAAGATACAAACTTCAACTGCACCGAGAAAAGCATACCTCTTGAACGACTCGACAAGAGCATAATTTGAGAAAGAATAATAGGGTTGTTGAAAGCAGTAAAATTCACCTAAATAGACAATGTTTTTATTCATTCGGGACTCGTATATGTGTGGCGATCATAAGTGGCGATAGAAAATGACAACCTACTTCGATTTCTTTACATTTTCATGAGAGATGATTGAAGTACATAATAATATTCAGAAATAGGCTTTTCGCCACAGAATTAAATAAAACGCCTATTTATTTATAAAAAATGCACAGTACATAAAAATCATTGTAGGCGTAGATCGTTCATTCTCAAAGACGCGCCTTAGCTTTTCTTCTAATCGCTTGTTAGTTAAACAGTCTTGTGCAATGTTTTGCCAATGTGTTTGTTCTATCACTACACACAGCGTTAAATTATCGTTACACGTATGTAGAAAACTGTACACTTGCTTTGTAAACAACGATCAGGAAGGAGTCAGTGACGATGTGGTCTTGACCGCGTCTTTGCGAATGAAACGATATTATAATCAATAAAAATGTATGCATTTTGGGTTTTTGAACGGGAAGAAACCAGACCGAATGCAAGGATTGTTGTTGAATGTGCTGGAGCAAGTGAATGAGTTTGTATATCTTGGATGCGCCTTTAGTAATGATAGAAAATACACCGTTGACAAAGAGAGAAAAGTAAGTGCAGGGAACAGAGTAAATGGTGCGATGAGAAAGATACTTGGGAGCCGGCATTCAAGCCAAAAGGCGCAGCTGGCCATACATAACGGAGTGCTGGTTCCAACACTGTCATATGGTAGCGAGAGCTGGGTATGTAAGAAGGAGAATGAAAGTAGGATAAATGCGGTAGAAATGCGAGCTCTGCGAAAGATGTGCGGAGTGAAGCTGACCGACCGTATTCACAATAACGTAGTAGAAAGCGAGTAGGTATGAAAGATAGTATTGCTGTAAAGATGAGAAAGGGCATGTTGGTTCGGGCATATAGAAAGAATGTCAGAAGAAAGAATGACAAAACAGATATATAATGCGAAAGTGGAGGGATGTAGGTACCAAAGAAGACCTAGCCTACCACGACCATATAGACTGAGTCTTGTCTGAAGGATAAGTCAAAAGTCTCCGTAACCGGCGAGCGTGTACGAGACGAACTATGAGAGTGGAGGAAGCCAGAGAGGTATGTAAGGAAAGAACCAGTTGGAACTCTGTACTCTCCGCCTACCCCGCAAGAGATCTGGCGTGATGATATAGATAGATAGATAGAAAAATTTATAGAAAATAGACAGGTATTGTATGGATCGGATAAGAGGTTTAAAAAAATAAACACCATTATTCTTTTCCTAGTGCGGGCGGTAGAGGTGTCCCATATGCATTCACTTTTCATTGATAATTTTAAGTCCTAATTTAATAGGGAGCAACCCTATTCCTAATATTCTAAGCACAATATCAGATTTAGGACTAATACCGGGAATTTTTTGAAAGAATTACAAACTTAAACTCAAATAGTTTATTTTATATAAGCAGCTTACAAATAGTCAATTTACATTTTTTTAAATATAGGCGCTAGCTAACGCGGCCTCCACTGAGAAGATCCGGCAAAGAAACTCAGCGGGCTTGTCTTTTTTATTTACTTCTAATTCTCTTTTTTCTTTCCTTTTTTTCAATCATATTGTGTGGATACAATGTTTAGATTACAATTTAATAGTTTACGATCTAGCTCCAGTGTGATGCCTCACTATCAAGATATAAATCGAATGATGTTATCTGTAAAGAGTGTCTAACGGATTCCAGATGGACCAGTCCTCACAAGCAGCAACCCTTTACGAGTATGACTGCTGGAACAACCATCACACCCATCAACCATATTGAAGGGAAGGGAGCGACCCGCGCCATACAGCCACCGCAAGGAAAGACATTATAGTCAGCATGACCAAACCAGAACCCCAAAGACGGTAGTTAAATTGTGTCTACACTTTGTAAGACCTAATATTGAGAGATTATTTATATATATTTATTATAAAAATAACATCAGAAACTTTAAATGAATGAACATTCTGAATATAAATCTGCTTACCATTCACGGTGCAAGTGTGTATGCTATCTTTCTTGCCTGAACTGTTTTTATCTCAACCAAAATAAAAGAACGAAATTTAATTAAGCTTACCCCTCGGTTTCCAAAAACTCCCATAATAATAAAATTACATGGGATCGCCCTAATCATTTCATCCTTGGTCAGTGTTTGCAGAGGACTACTGTTAGTGTAAGATATTGCATTTGAACAGGAAGTTAAGTGGACTGGCTAAATTAAAGAAAAACAACCGACAACTGGCAGTTTCATCGTTCACATGTTAATATGATTATTATCATGGTTTTTTAATAACCTATATTTTCCTACTGCTATGCAAAATTCTCCCTATGGGGAGACCTTCTAAACTCCACGTAGATGTATCGGCCATCTCCGATGGCCGATATTTTTAAAACGCATCTGGAATTGGGAAAAAATATAGTTACATTTGAAACGGTAATACGTGTATGTCTAGACAATCACACATCATTGTCAGAAACCCACTTAGAAACGAAAAATTGCAATGACTTGCGAATGGTGAATGAAAGCATCTGAGAAAATCGCCATATCAGAACTTAATAAGGTTCCAAGAAATGCATTTTGTAATCCAAGAATTGCAATGGACTAATCGGTGACTTTGCCAATACCGCTCACAACCGTTTTTCCTCTAAGAAATATATAATTCCTCTAAATAGAACTGTCAAATATATTTGGTGGAATGTTCCACATGATGAAAAATGTATTTTAACCCTCGTTAATACAAACCTAGTGTATATATAATATTAGTTTTTACTGCTTAAAGGACTAAAATATTGGTTGGGGTGCCAAAACAGTTAGATGGAGAAAATCTCAGATAATATACATAGTATGAAAACACTAATAAATTTCAAATGAAGTGAAAATGCATGAAAACTTGTCGCGTGACCATTCGGTTACCATTCACCATTAAAATTTTAAACATATTTTAAACTTTTGTTTGTTATTTTGAATATTTGCTGTTTTTATTTAATATAGTTGAGCTAAGGTGAAAGTCGTATGGGCAGCTTGATAAACTACAACAGCAGGTGACCACAAACCAACCTATACCAATACCGCACTGGGTCCAATGACTTAATTTCTCTCATTTTTTGAGAGTAAATATTTGCATAGAAATGGAAACTTTTATTACACAAGATCCAAACTATTCTCGAATTTAACAAGACATCCCAATATCAAATACGAACAGAGTGCTTAGCACAAAAACTTTCACGTTACTACACACACGTAACTGTGCTGTCACATTCATGTTTATTTAGTAAATTTGTAGAGTGACAAGAATGGCATATCAACTCAATGGCGTTACGCTAACGTTAATCTTTTCGTTTAAAGCTCTCCAGTTCGCCTACCTTCCCACGTGTCGCTACTTACAATTTAGTAATATTTCGTAAATTTTCGCGCAATTCGTGAAGTAATTATACTAGCCCATTTCAGTCATGCTATTTCCGTCAAGTTGAGCGAATAACTAATTATTATTAGTATGGTAATGGCGGTCATGGCACTCGGTAAGATGTTATTAGATTGAAGCCGTGAACCTACAGTTTTATGAAACTAATGTTGACAAAGTTTATGCCTCTCACGCCTTTTATAACTGAGGGCACGTAGTGTAAAGACCGTTGCATATCTTAAACAGGAATATAGGAAAAGAGTACAGAGTTTTAAGAGGTTCTTTCCTTACATACCTCTCTGGCTTCCTCCACTCTCATAGTTTGTCTCATAAGCTCACCGGTTACGGAGACTCTTGACTTGTCCAGCAGATAAGACTCGGTCTATGTGGTCATGGTAAGATAGTCTAGGTCTTCCCCGGTACCTACATCCTTCTACTTTCTTACTGTTTTGTCATTCTTTCTAGTGACATTCTCTCTATATGCCCGAACCAACGGAGCATACCTTTTCTCATCTTTACACCGATACTTTTAAAGCATAGTAATATGGACTTTGAATCGTATCAAGGGATTTTGAAAACTTAAGTAACATTCTGAGATTCTCAAACCGCTTGTACGCTTTTGTTTTGCATCAAATACATTATTTGTGTTGATCTACATATATTTGAGTATGTTGCTAATAATGGAGCTTTAACAATGTTCATCAAAGTTTTTATAATAAAGAGTATTAACGGTTCGAAATACTGAGAATGTTCAGGGACTTCGTCGCCGACTGTACGATACACAATTCATTGATTAACAATTTAATTATTAATAAATTTTAAAACGGCGCTTGTATATTTGATTTGTAAATTTAAAATTTGTATTTAGAAAAAAAGATATTTTTTTATAGTACAGGACGCTATAGCGGATATCGCGCATTACTCGCGATAATATTTTTGGAAATTTTTCTGTTGGTATTGAGTAGTTAATGTATGTGACAATCCTAATAGTACATATTCCATAGTAAAATATTTGTCTAGTGTATATCCTATCTCTTCGTCAACGTACACAAAAATAAAACACAAATAAAATTCAGACTTTCACACAAGCCCTCACTACTCCGTTAAAAATATACTTCTCGTATACAGCAAAAATAAAATTAGGAACGCTTTCAAGTAAAAAAAAAATATTCTATTTTTATTCATTTCCAGTTCCAGTGGAACGACAAGATGAACTGAACTCGGTGTTATGCCTAATTATAATATCTGGGGCGAGATCTCGTTAACGTTGGTACGTAATAAAAGTATACGCCAAAGAAATCATGATACTTTCCTGGAAGTGAAAATTGCACGCTTTTTAAGCACCCATTCTGTCCTTAGTGCTGAGTTTGCTAAAAGAGATGAATAATGTCCACTGATTTTTTAACCGAATTTAAAAAAGGAGGAGGTTCTATATTCAACTGTATTTTTCTTAAGTATGTTCACCGATATTTTCGTCAATTGTGGACCAGTTTTGATGATTCTTTTTTGCGTTGGATTTTGCATCCCATTTGGTGGTCCCATTTTAATTTTATTGGGATTGGACCTTGGACTTAGCAGATTCATCAAGGAACTCCTTATCGACAAACAATACGAATGTGTAGATTGTGTTATTATGGGTATTACGTCAATCTTATAGTTAATGGCACCGACTTCAATTTTTTTTTTCGCTTGTTGGTTAACTTATGTACCTTATTTGTGCGTTTTTGAAGTCGGTTTCCCTTTTTTTTAAGTTATTCTTCTTTAAGCTCCTAATTAAATTTCTATTTTCAGTTGATAATAATGAAGGGGGGCTTAAACTGGGAGTCATTGAGGTGTTCTCTCGATTATTTTTCGTCTCCAACTACAACTACGAGTAACTAGACTTCATTTTTGTCAAACTAAAAAATGAAGGAATGCACAATCGACAAATTTTAAGGATGATCAATTTTGAGACCTTTTCGCATACAAACAGTAATCATAGCGCACCCCGCGTATTAGTTTGTTGTCTAATGAGATGAAAATCATTAATGTGGTCAAAAGCCAATTTTTTTTTAAATATATATCTAAATATATTTCTTTTAAATGTATTTTGTCAATTGTGAATCCCTCAGTTCTTTGCATCTGGCGTTATCCGCAACGTTTGTACCGAAGGCTAAGAATAAAGATTATATTTGTTCTCAGACCGAAGGGACCGGACAATGTACACAAAATCCAGTCGTCATTCTTCAAGTTTATCGATGGTTTATTCGCTACATCTTATTCAAAAGTACCTAAGTATATCAAGAACATTACTATAGAAAAATGGACGTTATTTTTCTTCCATGATTAGTCGTATAACTCGCGATATGTCTATACGTCTTAATGTCTCGCAAAGCTTTCGTTGTCGTAGGTGAAACCACAAAGACTCTTGACTACCAACTCTTGAGATGGAGTGGTGGTTGCGGGAATGCTTTTGTACACTAGCGACCGCCCGCAATTTCGTCTACAAATCTTTACTTATTCCAGTCTTTGTATTATTCTGATGTTAAAGCTATATCTATACTGTAAAGTTTCTTCAAAGTCCGTTCCGTAGTTATTTGCTTGAAAGGGCAACAAACATCGACATAAATTTTCGCGTTTATAGTATTAGCAGAATTTTCTCCGTAAAGTAAGATTTTAATACATAACCTTACTTTTATCTCAGTTTTATATAATCTATCTATCTATCTATCTATAACCTCACGCCAGATCCCTTGCGGGGTAGGCAGAGAGTACAGAGTT
This sequence comes from Phalera bucephala, assembly GCA_905147815.2. Classification (NCBI taxonomy): domain Eukaryota; kingdom Metazoa; phylum Arthropoda; class Insecta; order Lepidoptera; family Notodontidae; genus Phalera; species Phalera bucephala. Next base: position 17,084,226 of record LR990613.1, read on the forward strand.
CCAACAGGTTCTTTCCTTACATACCTCTCTGGCTTCCTCGACTCTTATAGTTCGTCTCATACACGCTCGCCGGTTACGGAGACTCTTGACTTTTCCATCAGATAAGACTCGGTTTATTTGGTCGTGGTAAGATAGTCTAGGTCTTCCCCGGTACCTGCATCCTTCCACTTTCACATTGTATATCTGTTTTGTCATTCTTTCCTCTGGCATTCTTTCTATATGCCCGAACCAACGGAGCATGCCCTTTCTCATCTTTACACCGACACTATCTTTCATACCTACTCGCTGTCTTACTATGCGGTTGCTAATGCGGTCGGTCAGCTTCACTCCGCACATCTTCCGCAGAGCTCGCATTTTTACCGCATTTATCCTACTTTCATTCTCCTTCTTACATACCCAGTTCTCGCTACCATATAACAGCGTTGGGACAAGAACTCCGTTATGTATGGCCAGCTGCGCCTTATAGCTTAAGTGCCGGCTCCCGAGTATCTTTCCCATCGCACCATTCACTCTGTTCCCTGCACTCACTCTTCTCACTATGTCAGCGGTGTATTTCCCATCCTTACTGAAGGCGCATCCAAGATATACAAACTCATTCACTTGCTCCAGCACATCGTTACCAACCACAATCCTTACATTCGTTCTTCTTCATTTATGTATTATAATGATAGTAAACACTAGACTTACAAAATTATTATGGTGTTGATTGGATGAGTTACTTTTACTTTTTCCTGTAAAATTGATTAATAAAATAACTTTTTCCAAATGCATATTGTACCTATGAGAACTATGTCCTTGAAGGAAGCGAAAGACGTAAATAATAAATAAAACTAAAGATCCTGTTACTCTGTCCCTACTCTCTGACTGTCCCACAAGTGATCTGGAGTAATGATATACATCTGTATCTGTATCTGTATCTATGTATATAAGTATTGATAGAGTAAGAACTATCAGTCATTATAAAAAAAAATTGAAACATGTAATTCCAGCATTTTGCGATCACACTTGTGTTTAACATTTAATTAGTTACGTGAGATTGATTTGATAGGTAAAACGTATTTTATTTAAAACAGATATTTACAATTTAAAAAACTACAGTGGGTGGGGGATTGAACAATTTACACACACAAAATAATGAATAACGGAAAAATAATATCAATATGGATACAGCTTAAAATAGTCTAGATCCTTAGTTCCCAAAGTGGTCCAGGTGGACACCCAGGGGTCCACGGGAGACTCGACGGGGGTCTACGTTGGCGTAACAAAAATGGGGGTTCCAATTCGTAAGCGGGGGTCCACGAAAATTTATTTGCTTTCGATAGTGAAGAACTAAAATGTTGGCTTGACTTCATCTATCAAAGTAGGCAGATAATATTTTAAGAAGCTCAGCGACTGTTACTTGTAAAAACTTGCATATTCCATATTTAGTACAACGTGTCGAGACTTGCAAAGCGCCGCCGCCGTTCGCAACGCTTGTTCAGACGTGCAAAGGGACTAAATACGACTTGTGGGGTGTGTGCTTGCAATCTTGCATGAACTTGTTTGATTCTTCACCAATATAAATACGAATGCCAAGAATAAACTATACTCATTTGTTTCCGGAATTTCGAAAAGAAAAGTAAAGTGAATCGATGTTAGTGTTTGCCAGTGTCAGAAAAAGTAAGTTTTGCCTGCCTATTTGTTATACATACTTTTATTTTATGTTGTAATAAGATAATTTGTAATGTTTGCGTGTGATAGAAACAGAATCATTATTAGATACTTCCATAAAAAAAACAGAAAGCCGAGAAAGGTTGAACCTTTTGTCCCTACTTTGTTAGTTTTTTTTTTCTCGGCTGTGTGGTGGTTAAATAAAGGAGAGATATATTATGATTGACCTGCATGATTGCAAATATTTCAGGTTCCTAATGCTAAATTACTTAATTGAATATATTTTCATAAATTGTACGCGTCTTTACGTACCCGTAACGTGCATCAAAGTAATAAATAAATAATTAAATTCGTAGAGTTATGATATCAAAATATTATTTAAAAGTATTTTCTATCGAATTTACAGAAATATATAATAAATAATATTAGCCCTGTTAAGAAACTGTCCCACTGTTGGGCGCGGGCCGCCTCACAAACTAAGAGGGTTTAGACCATAGTCCACCACGCTGGCCCAGTGCGGGTTGGCGAACTTCACACACCTTCGAGAAACTCTTAGGCATGCAGGTTTCCTCACGATGTTTTCCTTCACCGTTAAAGCAAGTGATAATTAATTTTTAATACGCACACGCTTTCGAATAGACAGAAGTGTGTGCCTGGGTTTGAACCCGAGACCTTTGACATTGCAGTCCAACGGTCTAACCACTAGGCTATCACTGCTTTTTTTTACAGAAATATATCAATATATATTTATGAAAGAATATTTTAAATTACATTAAAATCGGTTCAGCCGTATTCATAAAACTCTATCATGGATTAAGATCCGTAATGGAGTTTTATGAAACGATTTATTGCTTTTAATAATTAGAATCAGTTTGCCGTCGGTACTTTGTTTATTTCATTGCAATAATTAATTAGGAAATCCTATTCTGTTAAAATAGCCATATCTAGTTGAGTAAGACCGCCTTGATAATTACTAAAACAAAGTTTTTTTTTTATTTACCGGTAGGTAACTGATACGAAACATGACTGAATCTAAGAAAAAATGTCGATAATATAGTGTTGATTATTTAAAATTTGGTTTTCTTCCATCAAAGGCAGACAAGCGATTGCCCATATGCCTTTTATGCAACAAAGTTTTGAGCAATGACTCTATGAAACCATCGAAGCTCGAAGATCATCTAAGAAGGTGTCATCATCATCATCATCATTTCAGCCTATACTTGTCCACTGCTGAACATAGGCCTCCCCAATCGCTTTCCAGCGTAACCGGTCCGATGCCACCTGCATCCAACGATTTCCTGCGATTTTCACAAGATCGTCGGTCCATCTGGCAGGCGGTCGTCCTACGCTGCGCTTGCCAATACGTGGTCTCCACTCTAGAATCTTTCTGCCCCAACGCCCGTCCGATCTTCGCGCTATGTGGCCAGCCCATTGCCACTTCAGCATGCTAATCCTGAGGGCTATGTCGGTGACCTTGGTTCTTCTACGAATCTCCTCATTCCTGATTCGATCACGTAGAGAAACGCCGAGCATAGCTCTTTCCATAGCTCGCTGAGCAACTCTGAGCTTTTTTATGAGACCTATTGTAAGAGACCACGTCTCTGATCCATATGTCATCACTGGTAACACACATTGACTAAAAACTTTAGTCTTTAGGCACTGAGGTATTTTGGATGAGAAGATGTTGCGCAGTTTCCCGAACGCTGCCCAGCCGAGTTGGATTCGTCGATTGACCTCTCTCTTAAAGTTGGACCTACCTAACCGGACTGCCTGTCCCAGGTAAATGTATTCGTCGACAACTTCAAGAGTAGAGTTCCCAACGGTGAGTGCGGTGGGTACGACATGGACATTAAACATTATTTTTGTTTTGTCCATATTCATTTTAAGACCCACTTGTTGGGATACTCTATTGAGGTCACCGAGCATTCGTCCTAGATCTTCCAGCGACTCCGCCATGACCACAATGTCGTCGGCAAATCGAAGGTGAGTGATGTATTCGCCATTGATGTTGATGCCAAGTCCTTGCCATTCCAAGAGCTTGAAGGCGTCCTCTAAGGTGGCCGTAAACAGTTTCGGAGAAATGACGTCTCCCTGTCTTACTCCTCTTTTTATGGGGATCACCTTCGTGCACTGCCCCTGTACTCGGACTGACATGGTGGCGTTATTATACAAGCACTTCAACACTTCGATGTACCGATAGTCAATGCGGCATCGCTGGAGAGATCTAAGAACCGCCCAAGTCTCGATCGAATCAAAGGCTTTCTCATAGTCCACAAACGCCAAGCATAGTGGCCGATTATACTCCTCAGTCTTCTGTATAACCTGCCGCAGCGTATGTATGTGGTCTATGGTACTAAAACCTTTCCGGAAACCGGCTTGTTCGGGAGGCTGGAAGTCATCAAGCCTTCGTTCGAGACGATTCATAATGACTCTCGAAAACAACTTATAAACATGGCTCAGCAGTGTGATGGGCCTATAGTTCTTCAATAAAGAATTATCACCTTTCTTGAAAAACAGCACCACCAGCAGCAAGAAGGTGTCATCCTGGTAAAATAGGTAAAAATATGAAATATTTTCAAGCCTTGAAGGTAAAATATGAAAGCAGACCCTCCGTGCACAGTATGTTCGCTTTTATATCTAAAAGTAACGATGATGGCTTGCGGGCATCTTACAATATCTCATTACTTATAGCGAAATCTGGAAAACCGCACACAATTGGAGAACAGTTAATTTTACCCGGTGTTGAAGAGGTTTTAAAAACTGTTCTGCACTAATCGCCATTTGACATAATCAAAAGAATTCCTTTGAGTAACAACACTGTACAAAGACGTATTGATGAAATGAGCTCTAATATTGAAAGTTTCTTGTGTAATTATCTGGAAACAACTCATTTTTCTATTCAACTGGACGAAACAACTTTACCTGGTAATGAAGCATTATTATTGGCATATGTTCGATTTGTTATGGATGAAGAAATTCGCGAAAACTTTGGAGACGGACACTAAAGGTGAATCAATATTCAATGTGATTTTTTTAAGGAGAAATCCATTCCATTCACAAACGTTATTTCGGTGGCAACAGATGGAGCTCCTGCCGTGGTCGGGTGATATCGTGGGTTTATAAGCCATTTTAATCTATCTATCTATCTATCTATCTATAACCTCACGCCAGATCCCTTGCGGGGTAGGCAGAGAGTACAGAGTTCCAACAGGTTCTTTCCTTACATACCTCTCTGACTTCCTCGACTCTCATAGTTCGTCTCATACACGCTCGCCGGTTACGGAGACTCCTGACTTTTCCATCAGATAAGACTCGGTTTATTTGGTCGTGGTAAGATAGTCTAGGTCTTCCCCGGTACCTGCATTCTTCCACTTTCACATTGTATATCTGTTTTGTCATTCTTTCCTCTGGCATTCTTTCTATATGCCCGAACCAACGGAGCATGCCCTTTCTCATCGTTACACCGATACTATCTTTCATACCCACTCGTTGTCTTACTATGCTGTTGCTAATGCGGTCGGTCAGCTTCACTCCGCACATCTTCCGCAGAGCTCGCATTTCTACCGCATTTATCCTACTTTCATTCTCCTTCTTACATACCCAGCTTTCGCTACCATATAACAGCGTTGGGACAAGAACTCCGTTATGTATGGCCAGCTGCGCCTTATGGCTTAAGTGCCGGCTCCCGAGTAGCTTTCCCATCGCACCATTCACTCTGTTCCCTGCACTCACTCTTCTCTCTATGTCAGCGGTGTATTTCCCATCCTTACTGAAGGCGCATCCAAGATATACAAACTCATTCACTTGCTCCAGCACATCGTTACCAACCACAATCCTTACATTCGTTCTGGTTTCTTCCCTTTCAAAAACCATAATCTTGGTTTTTTTCACATTCAAGTGTAAGCCATTGATCATGCAGTCGTCTTTCATAACTGTGACTAGTGTTTGCAGATCAGTGGCTGTTGGCGCTATTAAAACCGCGTCATCTGCATAAAGTAGATGGTTTACCACTAAGTCACCCATTTGTACACCTTCATTCATCGCTTTCAGTCTTTGAAGACTTTTGTCCAGATATATTATAAACAGTCTAGCGGACAACACGCAACCCTGCTTGACGCCGATTTTAACGTCAAACCAGGGTGACCTGTTACCACCCACCCGTACGCATGCCTTGCAGTCCACATAAGTGGACTGGACGGCTCGCAACAGAGTGCCATCTATACCATACTCTGGCAAAATGTCCCAAAGTCTCTTTCGCACAACTCTGTCAAATGCCTTCTCCAGATCTACAAAACCGCAGAAAACCTTCCGGCCCACTGCCAGATGCTTCTCTACGATGTTGCGGAGTGAGAAGACTTGATCCGAACATCCTCTTCCAGACCTGAAACCCCCTTGTGCCTCGCACAACATTCCATCGGACTTCACGCGCATTCTCCGTACAATAATTTTACATCTTAAAAGACTTATATCAGACGTAACTGAAATTCACTGTGTCATCCACCGACAACACCTAGTAGCGAAAAATTTGAGTGATAGATTGCAACAATCGCTTTAATTTGTGATTAATGCAGTTAACAAAATAAGAAGCAATGCATTGAATACGCGTTTCTTTGCACAATTGTGCGATGAAAATGATGTAGACTTCCAACGATTGCTCTTACATACTGAAGTACGCTGGTTGTCGAAAGGTGCAAAATTTAACAAGATTTTAGTTACTTTTTGAATCAGATTTAGAGTTTCTGGAAAGTAAAGATCTAGATTTAAAAGAAAACCTGATCAATATGAAAGCACACATCGCGCATTTGACAGATTTGTTCAAAAAATTTAATGACATTAACTTACATTACATTAGATTACAAGGGGACAGCCTCAATTTAATAAAAACAAAATTGTAATTTCGCTTTTCTTCAAAAATTGAAATTTATGAAGCTTAATATTAGTCGGCGCGAATTTTCCCAGTTTTCAAACTTGTCACAGGTAGAATGCCTTGATGAGGATATTCAGACATACGTTTAACATTTAATTGCCCTGCATGATGACTTCAAAATCAGATTTTAGATATTATGACGATGGAAATACCGCCATGGATTATAAATATATTTGATGAAAAAAATCAAGCTTAGCACTACTGAGGTGCTGAACGTGAAATTTAAAAGAGGGTATCAAACATTTTTGCTGCAGGCAGTAATACCCGAAAAATATCCTGGACTGTGGGGAATTGCGAGAAAGCTTTTGATAGCGTCCTCGTCATATCTTGTCGAAAAAAGTTTTGGTGTCTTTACAAACCTTTTAACAAAAAAAGGAGCAGATTGAATATCACCGAACGGGGAGATTTGCGGTTATTCCTAACAAAACTGAAGCCAATATTAATTATTTGCTGTCAATCCACCAAGTATCCATTAAAATTATGACTATTTTGTGATTGTCATTGTAGAAGTTACGTTACGTTATTAATGATCAATTTTAATTATATTACGACTGTTATCATATTACAATGTAATATGATAACAATAATAATTAATAGTGTAATAATTACATATTTGAATAAATACAACACAAAAAATATACTATTTTTCTTTTTATTTGTACCACTCCGAATGGGGACTTTTCTAAATGAAATAAGTGATAGTTGATTGGTTCCTTGTGCTGTGAGTAGATGTGAAAAAAGTAAAGTTGGATGGATGGATCACTTTTTTGATTGGCCATCTTTACTTTTTTGATATCCACTCACAGCACAATCAATTAATTAATTAACCAATCAATTCTCACTTTTTTTTAAACCTATTAATTCGTGGTTGGAACTCAGCCGCAACACAATTTTTTGTCGAGTTTTGGGAATATGGTAGAAATGTAGCTGCGGGGGGTCCACCGGAACCAGCTAAATTTTGAAAGTGGTCTATTCAAACAAAAGTTTGGGAACCTCTGGCCTAGATCGTATTTGTTATCATATTCGCACTGAAAAAATTAACACGGCCAGTAACAATTCAAGTTTAATGTTCTTTCGCAACACCTTGGCACTTCCTGCAACTTTTACGTCCAAGGCAAAAGTAATTTAGTATCCAAAGACTCGGAGCTTATGCAAATGGTAATCACACGGCGAAAAATTAACCAATCTCGACGACATCTATGTGCCAACTCCCATACCGACAACTTTGTAATGTCGCCGACTTCATTGTAATTAGTAAGTCACTTATTCACTGGTGTTAATGAGAGTTTCGACTTTGGCGAAAAGAAAATTACAAAGGTATTTCAGTTATTACATTTTCTTTTATTAATAATGAATACACAAGTTCGTTAATTAAATTCTGAAAGAAGACATTTTTCTTACATTGATATACTAATTTTTTTCCGTAATTAGAAAAACGATAAATTCATAAAGAAAAATTACGATTACTTAGAAATATAGGAATTTTTACTTCAGTATCATTCATTTTTACAAGCTTTTATTTAACTTGGAATGTTCGTCTGTGTGTCTGTCTGTCTTTCTAGTCCAAATTTTGTGATCCATTTTTAAGTACTTGCGGGTATCCGGGGATTGAGCTAAAATTTGGCATACGTAACGTTATGGGTGACAATGCAACAATATGGTACCATGGAGCTGATCTGATGATGGAGACGGAAGTGGCTATAGGAACTTATGAAATATATAAAGTAACCCCTTCGTGTTTAGTTTTGTTAGATTGGCGTGGACAAGTACTATAAAACCAGATAATGTTCAGGGTCTGATGATGAAGCCGAAAGATGGCCTATGAGACCACCCAACTACTCAATACAACCCCGCCGTGTTTGGGCTCGACGTCTTGGCGAGTACTTTAGACCCGGATGGTATCCATGATTTGATGATGGAACTGGAAAAAATCCATGGAAACTCCTCAGCTAAGCAAGATATCTTCGTCGTGTTTTAACTATGACAGCTTATTTTTAAAAAGGTCCTTTAAAATTATATTATTTTATTTATTGATATTACTTTAGCCTTTAAGTAAGTAAAACACGGTCATGTATAAATGTAGCTATCCTCTTCATTAGAAAACGATTGTTCAGTGATTTTTTTCGCCTCACTAGTATACCAAAAGCTAATCCCATGACAAGATTGAAGTTAGCGTGCTGCTGACGAATAAGCGCGCTGTCACGTTCATGTTTATTTAGTAAATTTTTTGTGTAACTAGGATGGCATATCAACTCGTTAGCGTCAGGCTAACTTTAATCTTTTCGTACTAAGCCCTCAGTTAAGTGACACACCAACTCGTTGAAAACCACATGCACTCAAATAACCGACATCCTGCTCTTAACATTGTCGGTCTGAGTAATAATGAGAGAGCTCCGAGCGACAGCGGCACCTCGGAATGGAAGTTACATAACAAATGATCCACTAATCGTATGGAGATGAGATACGGACGGCGATACTCTCCATACATTTGCATGTCGTTTAGAACACTTTTCTTTCTTGCTGCATAATCTCTCTCCCTCTCTCTCTTCAGTCGTTCCCTCCTAACTGAATATCGTGACTGTGTTGCTGGATTTGTTTTATGATTTCCCTCCATCTACTTCGATCGCGTACCAGATATAGTGCCGATCTAATTGATATCTTCAGTTGTTTGAAAACCTGATCTTACCATATCTTAGGGATGCGTCCCCTCTATTTTGCATAATCAATAGAATTAACAAAATTCTTTGTCGACTAACTCTAATGTCCTTCACATTTCCCCTTTCATTTCTATCGGCCCATTATACTCAGTCTCGTACCCAAAATAGAAACCGCAAAAGGTTATGTTGCTCAGTCATGATAACCGCTCGAGCAATCGGTGTCAAAATTATAAAGCGGCCGTCCAATTAGCTAAACAAAGGAAACAAATGGTATAAAGAATACTCTGTACTCTCTGCCTACCTCGCAAGGGATCTGGCGTGAGGTTATAGATAGATAGATAAAGAATAGTTTCATTAAGTATGGGGGTATACAGGAAATGTACTTTAATTAACAATTCAGCAGGTGCTCGTAGCACTGCAGAATCGTAGTGTTTTAGCGATCAGTGATGTAAAGCAGCTTTCGGCTTGTTCAATCTTAGATGGATGGGTATACAAATCCGCGTAATGAACATTATATTTTGTGAAGATTTGTGAGATTATATTTTTGCCCAGATTACCCTTAATAACGAACAGTCATATAAGCCGAATGCACGAACTAGGGTCGCAAACAGCAGTCTGCAAATTATTATAATTTTATTTGTTTCATATTGATGACGTTGATTTAAACAAGACAGAACAATTAATTTCTGTTTGAGTACCTACAAATTTTATAACCTATGCTAGAGGCCAGAAACATTTAAAACACAAAAGTTCATTTCAAAATTATTAAGCGAAGGGGTGCCGACACGCTAACAGAGGGCTTAGCACAAAAAGATTGACGTTAGCGTAACGCTAGCGAGTTGAAATGCCATCCTTGTTACACAACAAATTAACAAAACTAGTGGTCACCCAAAGGTCGATATTCGACCTACTCTTTCATCGTTTGCTGGTTATGTTTGACATTCAGTAAGACTATAGGCAAATAATATTAAAGACAAATATCAACTGTCACGTCATGTTAAATACATGGTAGTGTGTGTAATGTTTTTTTCATTGATTTAATGTATGTTTTATGCATAATATAAAAAAAATATTAGCATTCTGCACTCCTTCTCTATATAAACTATAAGTGTGGGAAATTTCATACTCCTCCGTCCGCGCAATTTTCGTAAAAATGTGTAAAAAGTTTTTGCTTCACGTATTAATATATAGATGAAAATGAACGTGACAACACGATTACTCGCGAGCGTCACGCTAACGTCAAAGTTGTCGTGTTCAGCCCTCTACTTCGACTGTCGCAATAGCCACAAGAAAGCAGCAGATTGATAAATTAACGTACAATATTGACGCTATAAATATACTAATCCTTTCACAATACAAAACGCTTTCAAAGAATAAAACCTCACGCCATTTCTACATTTCCATTCAAAATCCAATATTCGTCATTCAATTTACTTATAAATTGTACAGTACAATATGCGAGTCGATTTCTATTCATAATGCAAGTCATTATTCGCATTCATTTCGTGTTTATACGTAAAATGAACCAAGTAGAATGAAAATAAGGTACGTTATGAAATGACGACAATTTGGTCCAGTAGTTCTCGAATCGCTCCGTTCACTGGATCAAATAGTCGTAGGTTTGATCCTCGCTCAGGACAAATATTTGTGTGACGAACGAATATTTGTTTCGGTTTTTGCCCTTATTCGATGTGACCAATTCAAAAAGTAACGCGGCGTGTTACGATAACTTCGTGAAATGATCCCTTACATCAATGATACTCTTATGGCCGGTTTCAATATTCAACTCAAGGATAGATTTGCTTACTATCAGTATAATTTTGACATATTTTCCATACAAAATGTGAGTGACAGACGGAGTGATTAAGAGCTAAAGCCGCTCCGCCCACTATGTCTAATAGTCGCGGGTTCGATTCCCGCACGGGACAAATCTTTGTGTGATCCACAATTATTTGTTCCAGTCTGGGTATTTGTGTATGTAAATTTTCATGTTTGTAAACGCACCCACGTTACAGGAATAAATCCTAGTGTGGGACTACGTTTTTTAATGGGAAAAAAAAACGAAAAAGAAAAATGTGTCAAAATTCCATCTGGAGTAGGCAAATCTGTCCTTGAGTAAAATATTTAAACCGGCCGGACGTACAGAACATCATTACACAATCATTTATCGTAGCGTGCCTCGTTTGGTTGTAGCGAACCCTTGTTCGCTACATACACAAACACCAAGGGTTACCTTGGGTGTTTGTGTATGTACGTTACGTTTGCAGACGCACCCATAGCACAGGAATACTTTTAAACGTGTGTAAGTGTGGGCCTGACACTAGGAATCATTTCTATGCCGTGATTGCGTTTACACATATGAAATTCACCTATAATTCTCAATGTGAAGCTATATTTTCAATTATATAAAACAAGTGACATTCGCTCAACTGCAACAAGCTTTATTAGCAGTGAGCTTGATGATAATTCTCATTGTGAGGCTGTATTTTCTATGAAAAAAAACAAGTGCCATTCACTCAACTGCAAAGTGCTTCATTAGCAGTGAGCTTGATGATAATTCACAGTTTGAGGCTATATTTTCTATGAAAAAAAAAACCAAGTGACATTCACTCAACTGCAACGTGATTTATTAGCAGTAAGCTTTATGATAATGAAATACTGGCACCAGTTTTAGAGAAAACTTGAATGCGATTTAATGTTAGAACTCGGGATTTAGTCGTAATGGCCCCATCTTTCGCTGTTTGACTCTGAGGTCGGTTTCAAGACGGCAATGGGATTGAGTAGACAATACAATAAACTAACGTATTGCTATTTCTTGCTTTCAATTTACATTCACTGACAGCTCCATAGCATGGTGTTGTTATTGAAATCGATAAAACAAAGGTTTCTTATATATGTTCCTACTAAATAATATTCATGAAATGAATTATTAAGTACCTGACATTTTACCATTTTCGACAAAGGAACATACCCCACACTAGTAAAGATACTTTTGTGTAGCAATTACAAAGACCACCTTTACATACACAGAAGGCAACACTTAATGCCTGAGGCATTTTGGCAGAAAATGCCTCAGGCATTAAGTCTGCCTATGTACGTAAGTGAAATACAATACAAAAGTAAAATACTCATAAAAACAGACCGAACCGAATATCTCCAGGTTACACAAAGGTTTGTCCGGTGCTGGGATTGAATCATTACTATTCGAGCCAGCTAGCAGAGTTGCCAATACTTACCCCAAAAAAACTAGTTTCTACCCGCGACTTGATCCGCGTTGACTTAAGGCAGAAACCTCAAAAAACATTACACCGGGATAAAAAGTGTAAATCCAGGTAACAATATAGCTGTTTGCTAAATTTCATCCAAATCGGTACAGCCGTTCTTGCGTGATTGAGAAACAAACATCCAAACATCAAAACACAAACTGTCACATTTATAATATTAGCAGGATATAAGTTGTTGCGATACCTATTTAAACTGTGTTCCCTCTAGCTACTACGTAAAGCATTAAGTGTGATGATGCAAATAGATTCTATGATAATAACAAAATATAAAGAAAGCCAGATAAAACACGTCACACTCTGTAAAGTTTAATTCAAACAAATCCGAACAAACGAAATACAGTATTCTAAAAAAATAAAAAAATAACACCTCTTTCCCTGTTCCTCCAAATATAAAAGGAGTGAGTGAAGCGATTTTTAAGATACTAAAACATTTTTATCTTTAAAAATATCTAAGCGCTACTCTGCGTTTTTCTGTTCCGTGTTTGAGCAATTCCGTCTGAAATACGAGGTCATTGTTGGTGGCACCGACGGCGTTGGAGACTGAGTGGGGGGTCAGGAGACGGGGGCGGTACCAGCTCCACCGCTGGTGGGAAGAGGAAAGCACCAAACCCATTACTGTAGTAGGCGAGAAAGAAATAGGACGCTTGTGTCGAGCTCTGTTTAAGTAATTGTATTTCATCCATTCTTTCCTATTCCAAAGTGAAATAGTATTATTGATGAAATTTTGCACTCGTTCATAATAATATCGTGGCGGTGGAGAAATTGATGGCGCAATTATACGTCTCTTTTTATCATTAGTTTGTCGTAATCATTTGTCTACTGCGTTAATTTTTGTTTCCATGGATATTTTCACTGTTACGTCTTCGAAAAGGTTGTATTTCATTCAGTGTATGTTAGGCATATTATGCTATTATTTGATTAAAATAAACTTAGTCAATCTACGTGATATGTCCTCGTTGAAGTGGTTATTTGCTATACAGGAACTATCTCACCTATCACCTGACCTTGGCTTGACATTTTTGCCTTACCTAGATAACAATTCAGACGTAAGGCAAGTGAATTATTCAGTACCAACGATTAATCTTAGAGCATAGTCAGCCATGCATTCTTCTTTCTTTCGTTCTTTATATCTTCATTATTAATTCGTGGACAATGGTGCGGGTTATGTGTTTACTTATGCAATATAATAGCTATTATTAGTGTTAGATATTATAACATATAACTGTTTTTGTCCCTAATTAATCTTTATTTAAATAAAACGTAGCCCCACACTAGGATTAATTTCTGTGTCGTGGGTGCGATTACAAACATGAACATTCCCGCACACAAATACCCAGACCGAAACAAATAATTGTGGGTCACACAAAGATTTGTCCCGTGCGGGAATCGAACGCGCGACTATTAGATACAGTGGGAATAAATACATCACAAAAAAATAAGAGTGGCTCTAGTGTCGTGGTTATTCTATTTAACGAAAAATATTCCGAGAAAGCTAGAGAGGTTTGTAAGTAAAGAACCTGTTAAAAAGCTGTACCCTATCTCTTCTCTCTACTGCTAACCCGCAAGGGATCTAACGTAATGATATAGTCAATGCTAAACACAACTTATATGGTATAAATGCACAAAAAAGTCACGCCATTGTTTTCGAATTTAGATATCTACAGTTGAAATGGAAAATTAGTAAAAATAATTGTTCAGAATTTACAAAAACCCGGTTCATTTAATCTAGCAAAAATAGGTGGCCGCGCGTACAGTCCCTAAATATATATTTAGTCCTTCATTCAAACGATGATTCGTCCCTTTTAGAGACGAAGCTTAAAATATAAATATTTGCGTAGGATTCTGTGGCTCAGGAAACCTTTTAACAACCTTTTATAAAATTATGGCACAGTTTTGTTAATTGACACTGGGGCCTGTTTTTGAAAAAATGTTGTGTAGGTGAATACATAAATTCTTTTTCTTCAAAAAATTTTAAAGATAAAAATCTTTAAATTTTTTTGTTGCTGTAGTTTCCTGAACTGTAAGCAAAACACCACAAATCTGTTTCTATAGATTTTGTACGACGACTGATCAAGTAAATATTATTCAACATTGATCATAAACTTGTACCTATTGGAACTCTTCGCTTTATACCTACTTCGCATCTGGCATGATGATATACAAGGTGTAACATAATAAACGCAAGACCTCAGACACTCCCATTAGAGAATTGCTTCATAAATTCATAACGAAAACCAAATTTCCAAATGTAAAGGTTTTTACTCTTTTTTTAAGCACTTTTATACCCCAATTAACAATGAAACTTGTATGTGTATGTGTCCGTCTTGTGAAATACGTTTCAGGAATGCATTTGAAATCTCCTTATTGCTATGAATCAAGACAAAATTTAGTTTTTTTACAGCGCACTGAAGGAGTAAAAGCATTTTTAGGAAATTTACGAAAATTTAAATTACATTAAAAAATATTGGAATCAATTCAATTGCCGATTTAGAACAAACTACTTTTAGGTCTTGTGTTTATTATGTTACACCTTGTAGATAGAACATCAACCCGGTAGATTTTATAAGGCAAGATGTAGACATTCAAATATGTCTAAAAGTCCGTCCATATGCCTGGCTATTTTTGCCTCAAATGGTACTAAATACTTATATTAAACGAGGAAAGATTTGTTTGTTCATTTGTAATCGATTAACTCCGAAATAACTGATTATACCGATTTAAATTATTATTACACCAGTAGAAAGCTGCATTATCCAAATATAAATAGGTTAGCAAGCTAAAGTGGCAATGGGCAGGCCACATAGCGCGAACATCGGACGGGCGTTGGGGCCGAAATATTCTAGAGGGGAGACCACGTATTGGCAAGCGCTGCCAAATGGACCGACGATCTTGTGCAAATCGCGCATCCAACGAATGCAGGTGGCATCGGACCGGTTACGCTGGAAAGCGATTGAAGAGGCCTATGTTCAGCAGTGATGAACATAGAACCGGTAGGTGGTGCTCTCGTTGATCGGATGTGAAGCCGCGGGAAACTGTTAGTAAAGTATAAAGCCATAACGAATACGACGCTACATAAAATACAGTTTTTGTCGTGTTTAACTCTATGCTTGTAATTTGCTTCTTTAAAAAAATCGTTTATTTCTAATTGCCACGGTGAACTGTAAATGAAAATAAAAACAGGAGTGTAAGGCTGTCGTCGCGTGCAGCGGAGTCAATTCAGGGAAATGGGTTAATATCGCGTTGGTGTTCACTACTTATGCACAATTTACGTCAATTTCCATCTTTAAAACTCAATAAATTAAAATTACTTGCGCTGCATAACCAGACCGTATTAAAATTCTGATTATTTCGTATATATAGAGTTATGTGTTCTGTGTACATATGTAATTTCACCAAAATGGCCGGTAAAATAATGTAAAATTGTGTTAAAATACTTCTTGGTGTATACTACTGTCCCTCATCACGCATCGATTTCTTTTCTTCTTTTGAAAGTCTCTTGGAAGATATTGTCCCTTCTTACAGTCACAGCATTATAATGGGGGATTTTAATACTTGTCTGCAAAAAGATGATACGCGTTCCTCCAACCTTAAATCCGTTCTTGAATCTTGTAACCTATCAATTCTTCCACTTGATGCTACTCATCATTTCCCTAATTCTACTCCTTCACTTTTAGATCTCATCTTTGTTTCGTCAACTGAACATGTAGCCAAACACGGCCAGTGTTCAGCTGACGCTTTCTCCTATCATGACCTAGTTTATCTATCCTACAAAATTCGGCCACCAAAGCCTAAAGTAAAAGTTCTCCTGCAGCGTAATTTTAGTGGCATTAATATTGAGACACTTCGAGAAGATGCTGCTAACATTGACTGGCAGCCTTTGTTATTGGCGGACTCACTAGATGACAAAACTAACATTTTTACATCCACGCTAATTCAGCTATATGATTTGCACGCTCCTATTCGCCCTGTAAGAGTCAAACATCTTCCGGCACCTTGGTTGACTGAGGACATTAAGTTATTAATGAGTAAAAAAGTGACAATGAAATCCAAATATAAAGCACGAGCAACTGATTCTAATCGGAATAACTATATTGCTATTCGGAATCACTGCAACAAGGTGTGTAGGGATGCTCAACGCCAACACATCCATAGTTCTGTACAAAATGGTAATCCAACAAAAGTTTGGAAGTTTCTGAAATCAATGGGGGTCGGTAAATCTCGTCAAGATAAGTTTTCCAAGGATTTAGATATCAATCTCCTCAATAAGCATTTCTCAACTTCGTCTAATTTTGATAAGATTACAAAGTTAAGCACGCTTAACTATCTTTCATCTATTCCGACGCCCGATTATTCACCTTTTGTCTTAAGTCAATTTTCCGCTTGTGATGTTAAGAGGAGCATAGAATCGATCACATCCAATGCTATTGGCAGTGATTGTATTAGCCGCAAAATTATTCTTCCTATCCTTGACGAAATCCTACCCATCATTTGCCATATCTTTAACCATTCTATATCCAGCGGTGACTTTCCATCCTCTTGGAAAGAAGCCGAAATAACGCCCTTGCCTAAAAAATCCAATCCTAAATCTGTCTCCGAATATCGTCCTATATCAATATTACCTTTCCTATCCAAAGTCCTTGAGCGCCTTGTCCATGATCAATTCAGCAGATTTCTCAATAATAACTCTCTCCTTAATCCTTTCCAGTCTGGCTTTCGTCCTGGCCACAGTACCGTTACTGCACTGGTGAAAATCACAGACGATATAAGATTAGGTATGGAAAATAGCAATTTGACTTTATTAGCACTGCTCGACTTCAGCAATGCTTTCAACACTGTAGATCTTGACATTTTGCTTGGAGTCCTATGCTCTATTAACATATCTCCAAAGGCAATTGACTGGTTTCGTAAATACCTGTTTGGTCGCCGGCAACGCATTCGCATCGAAGAAACTTACTCTTTTTGGTGTAACACTAGTGCCGGCGTACCACAGGGTGGCGTTCTATCTCCTTTACTTTTCGCTGTTTTTATTAACTCTATTCCCAATCAACTACGTTCGTCATACCACCTTTATGCAGATGATCTCCAACTTTACACCCAAGCACCATTGGCCAACTTCTCGGAGGCTGTGAACACAATGAACCATGATCTGTCTAAGGTATGTGAATGGAGTGGGCGCTACGGTCTTAATGTTAACCCAACTAAGACACATGTCATTGTTGTTGGCAGTCCCAGACTCACTGCACGTCTTGATTGGTCGCAACTCCCCCAAATCATGTTTAATGGTATCACTATACCGATAAGTAACAGTGTTAAAGATTTGGGGATCTACATCGATACCAACCTCACTTGGGGACCACAGCTGCAAGAACTCAGCCGCAAGGTTTTTGCCTCCGCAGGCTCTTTAAGAAGGTTGCGCAATTTTCTCCCAACAGCCACTAAAATTGCACTCGCACAATCCCTTCTACTTCCTATTATCGATTATGCAGACGCCAGCTATCTTGACCTCACAGAGCAGCAACTTAATAAGCTTGAGCGACTTCAAAATTTTTGTATAAGGTTCATATTTGGCTTGCGCAAATATGACCATGTTTCTGAATTTCGTACAAAGCTCAAGTGGCTACCAATTCGCCTTCGCCGGAATTCTCATATATTATCGTTTCTATACAGTGTTCTGTTTAATCCGATAACCCCAGCTTACCTCAAAGATAGGTTTGAGTTTCTTCATGAGACACATTCAAGGTTCCTAAGATCATCGGAGAATTTGAAGCTGAAAATGCCGATGCATTCCACAAATTTCTTCGACAAATCCTTTACGATTCAAGCTGTTCGTTTGTGGAATGCATTGCCCATTTCAGTTAGACGTGCAAAGTCGTTGCTTTCGTTTAAAGCATTGATTAAGCATCACTACTTATCCATAATTTAACTGTTTGCATTTTTTTTTTGTTTTTATATAATCTTTTTCAGTGTTTAGCTATAATATGTAATAGATTAAATTATAATATGTGTGTATATTTACATAATCAGGTATATAATTGTGTATGTATTGTTATGTGTGTATGTATAGTTGGGTATGTATATATATATATATATATATATATATATATATGTATTGTATATCATTAATAATGTACGCCACTAACTGCCCCTTTCTATCGTTATTTGTTTTTTTCCCAACGGTTGCCTGGAAGAAATTGCTTTCAGCAATAAGGCCGTCATTTGTACTTATTTACTGTTTATAAATTGTTTGTAATTTAATGTTTTGCTGGTGTACAATAAAGTGTACTATTATTATAAAATACATATACTAATAGCCTTTCTTTATTTGACGGACGATTTAGCGCAGTGGTTAAGAGCTTAAGCCGCTCTGCCCACTGTGTCTAATAGTCGCGGGTTCGAGTCCCGCACGGGACAAATCTTTGTGTGATCCACAATTATTTGTTTCGGTCTGGGTATTTTTGTGTGTGAATGTTCATGTTTGTAAACGTACCCACGACACAGGAATAAATCCTAGAGTGGGGCTACGTTTAAAAAAAAAATGCCTTGGAAAATGCCTTCCAACTTTGGCGTTTATCGTTTGGCGCTTCAAATGTTCCAACTTGTAACAAACTAATTCCAAGATTTACAGGGTAAAAAAATATGGATTTGTTTGTTCGTCTGAATTAAAATATACATACCTATATGTAGAATACGTATAGTATAGTCGGTACTATTAGTAGGATGGTTTATTATAAAATATATCTACGCTGTTACACTGTGATGTTGAACTCATTACTGTCACATGTTCTTAATACCAACCGACTAACCGTAATATACAGGTACATTTGATATTCAAATGATTAGTTTATACCGGCACAGTCTCATAATCCGGACTGTTTCTAAGAAAGAACTTGTCTTTATTCTTATAACATTTCGTCCGACTTCCAATTAGAACCCACTCAGATCGCGTCCTAAAGCCATAAATCACCGGGAACATATTCATTCAAATCTATTATAGTCCATCTACTATGCAGTTTAACGTGGCATGGTGCAAAAGTTCGTGCAACACAACTACACCAAGAGATCCGATAAAAACACCCGTTATGAAGCGTGTTTGGTGTAATACAATATACCGATTAACTATCAACGTGCATAAAATTAGATTTTGATTCATAAATAGAACGAGACTAATACTAATACATACGAAATTAGCATAAAGTATGAATAAATTAAGTATTAAACTACGTATAGTGGCGTACTTGTGTGTGAACCAGTTGGAGCTACGGCCTAATTTCTTTGTACGATTATCTTGTAATTAGCAGATCTAGATGCAAGCCTAAGCTAGTTTCTAATCTGAATATCTCGACGGACGATTTAGCGCGTATTCCTTGCACTGGTCTGCATGTTATGCATCATATTTTACAATAACCATAACTCAATATCTGTTTTGTTTTTTGAAGTGAAAACTTTTTAGGCGTGTTGGGCATTTTTGAGATGAGAAAAAACCATTGACCTCGCGACACTGTTACCGTTACCGACACCTCTGTATATAAGTGTGAACCTATATTGTGTTTGTATGTACATAGATACACATACACGTTGTTCAGGTTTTCACTTCTGTTGGCACTCCCGGAGTGCCACTGTTGTTTTTATTTTAAGTATAAAAGTACCGCACATGAGGAATAATTCCTGTATTTTGTGTGCTTTTATAAACATGAACTTCACATGCACATACATCTAGACCGAATCAAACATTTATGGATCATGCAAAGATTTGTCCCATACGGGGATCGAACCCGAAACCTAAGCTATCCACCACTGCACTAAGCCGTTGTCAATTCACTATACGCACGAACTCAAATATATAAATAAATATAATTTTAAAGTACCCAAGCATTTCAAAGTTTTAAGACAATAATTGGTTTTTAATGTTACAGATGTTGCATAACTTCGAAGCATCCGTGATGCTAAGATTCATTGTATATACATTCAATCATACTGCAGTCGTAACCCGTTTGACTGTGAAAATGTTCATAGGCATTGCTACGTCAGTTTACACATCTGTAAAGCCTAACCGTATGGCACAAATGTATGTATCTATGCACTAGACTGTTGAAAACTGACATACGGCATAACACACGTATGTATTAATTGGATTTACAACTCTCTCCAAAATACTATTATTAAAAAAATCGTAGCCCCACACTAGGAATAATTCCTGTGTCATAGGTGCTTTTATAAACATGAAATTCATATGCACAACTGTCACGATTTTCGGTTACAAATTATTTATTTTGAATTTAAAAAGTTTTATAACTGTGTTTTAATTATTAAAGAAGATAAATAGTACTTAATTTAATTTGTTGATTTAACGTAAACGTTGATTTTAAACGGTATCTGATTTGACTCAACTAAAAGTATAATTTGATTAGACCGGCCATTTTTAAGTTAGTTTGATTCGAGCGCTCGAACGGAGCAGACGTAGGAATCGCCACTACCACACGGAATTAATGATCGAATTAATGATTAAAGGTAAGATAACCATATATTAAAGGTGTTTTATTTGTTTCTTCACACAACCATTCAGACCGAAACAAATATTTGTGGGTCACACAAAGATGTATCCCGGGCGGGCATCGAACCCGCGACTACTCTATCCAGTGCGCTCAAGCTGTTAACTACTGGACCAAGCCGTCTGTCCATTATTTGCCTTTAGTGTCCCATGGCTGGGCAAAGGCCTCCCTCCATTGTTCCCATTCTAGTCAATTTAGCGTTATTGACGGCCAGCTATCCAAATATTATACAGAGGAAAGATCAGATTCTTTGTTTGATGTCGATCAACTCTGAGACTCCTGAACTGATTTTCATCATTCTTCAGGAATTCAGGAAGCTACATTATCCAGAAATAACATAGCTATATTGTATTTCCGTAATTATATGATAATATATAAAGATAGCACCGCACGCCTATATTCCCCAAGCGGGGGTGGCAGTCCACCTACTTTTCGCCGACGATATTAGGTCCCATGCAATAAGGGGCGAGCCTATTGCCATATGCAGGGCACAATTCTAGACTACAGACTCATACTGGGAATTTCCGACCTAGGACTTGAGCCCATGACCTCATGATTATATAAAGATATCATAAAATAAACGCGTATGACAGCTAGTCGTTTATAAAAGCATCCAGTTCGTCCCCCCATCTTCTCCTGGCCGGCCACGATGTCGTTTAAAATTGAGAGCAACCCAATTATGATTATTCTTCTCCTATCTTACTAATATTATTATGTATATGTGAAAGTTGGTATGTTTAGATGTTTGTCACTCAATCACTCAAAACCGGCTGAACAGATTTGAATGACATTTGGCACATAGATAGTTAATCACCTGGAACATCACAGTTTTTATTCCTGAAAAAAAATAAGGTTCCGGTCTCAAGTCAAAGTGGACGAAGTTGGTGGCAGAAACTAATATGTAATAAAACAAAAAAATAAATGTTTGGGTCTCGCTTAAAGATAACAACTTGAACTAGATCAATTATAATACGAGGCATGCCTTTTAAGTTCTGTCGTTTCCATATTTCCCGGCAATTTTGAATTTGGAACTGTTCTATATTTGAATGTGTTTTAATTTTGAATCTCAAAACAGCTGAAAGTAATAGGATTAATGCAAGCGCAATAGTTTAGTCACAGCGTCGAGTGGAATCTGTCAGGTTACGTACGAAAATGAATCTTTCTAAGGAAAATGTTCGTGCAATAATTTTCTACAACTTTAGCAGAGGCCTGACACGGCTTCAGTGTTTTGAAGAGCTAGCATCTGTGTTCAGTGATGAAGCCCCATGTCTGCGGACTGTCAAACGCTGGTATTTAGAATTCCAGCGTGGACATACTAGTGGTAGTGACAAATCTCGCGAAGGACGCCCATAATCCGCCTTCACTGAAGATAACATCATTGCTGTGAGACAACTAATTCTCGAAGATCGTCATGTGACATATCGGCGAGAGATAGAGGCTCTATTAGGCATCTCAGGGACAACCATTCAGAAGATCTTGCATGAAGCGCTTGGTGTGAGAAAGCTAGTTTGCCGTTGGATACCGCATCTGCTTTCCGACGATCAAAAGGCGGCCCGCGTCAGATGGTGTAAGAAAACTCGGCAAAGGTTCAACCAAGGAGAGTCAAATCACGTCTACGACATCATCAGTGGTGACGAATCTTGGATCTATGCCTACGATCCTGATTTCAAACAACAATCTACAATCTGGGTCTTTCAACACGAGCCAAAGGCGACTAAAGTTGTTCGTTCTCGAAGCACTTCAAGGAAGATGGTGGCCACGTTCGTTGGAAAAACCGGCCATGTTGCGACTATTGCACTTGAAGACCGTAGATTGGTTAACGCAGAGTGGTATACCACAGTTTGTTTACCACAAGTCATCGCCGAACTTTGAAAATCTAACTCAAAGCGACGCAACATTTTGCACCACGACAACGCAAGCTCACACAGCGCTCGTCAAACGATTGAGTATTTGAAGTAGGAAAAAGTAGAAATTCTTGACCATCCTCCATACAGTCCTGACCTAAGCCCTACCGATTTCTTTACATTTCCTAAAATTAAGAAAGGTCTTCGTGGTCAAAGGTTCCAGTCTGGTGAAGAAGCAGTCGACGCTTTCAAGTCAGCCATTTTGATCACCCCCACTTTAGAGTGGAATAAATATTATAATAACTAGTTTGAGCGAATGGAAAAGTGTATTAAGCTACGTGCATACTTTTAAAAACAATAAAAATTACTATAAGGTTCTAGTTGTGTTTTTTTCTCCAAACGACAAAACTTAAAAGGTATGCCTCGTAGACAAGTGTTACAATTATTATTATCTGTAGATACGGAGATTTATTTTCACGTCGTACGAGCGTTACGTACCACATAGGATGTCTCGAAGGCTAGAGGAAAAACATCTTAATTATGTCACACAAGTTGAGCAGAAAAAGAAGATAGAAAGAATGCCAGAAGAAAGAATGACAAAACAGATATACAATGCGAAAGTGGAAGGATGTACGTGCCGGGGAAGACCTAGACTATCTTACCATGACCAAATAGACCGTATCTTAGCTGAAGGGCAAGTCAAGTCTCCGTAACCGGCGAGTGTGTATGAGACGAACTATGAGAGTGGAGGAAGCCAGAGAGGTATGTAAGGAAAGATCCTGTTGGAACTCTGTACTCTCTGCCTACCCCGCGAGGGAGCTGGCGTGATGATATAGACAAGTTGAGCAGTTGAGCAAAGGACGGCAAACTCATACTAAAGAACAAAGGTCATCGATCGAGCACATGTACATATCTCTCATACATGTTGGTAATTACTTACTTTACGTAATTACTTACACCTGTTATGTAATAAAGCTGTTTAATTGCTTGAAGGCCGACTTGACATCATAAAATTTACGCGTAACGAAAACTTCACCTAACCGACTTGACCAAAATTTATATCTACGTATATAATCGTTTCCTACACAATAATTGAGAAAGCTGTAAATAAAGAAGCAGTAACTGGTATATAACATCAAACCTATTCCATTTGTTCAACGAGCAATTTTTGTTTCCTTAAATCGTCTTTCTTTATTTTCCCTGTACATATTAAAAGCAGAAAGAAATAAAATCAATACCAACCATTGCTATCGGCGTCCGGGAATATCACAGAGCTCGTAGTAACGATTGTTTATAAAAATATTCCACTGCATCTGAACGCATTGCAAGGATTAAGTTACGGGCGCTCTGCTCGACTTCGTATTATTTAAAACAAAAGATCGACTGCTGGAGGAAATATGATTCTTAAAGTAAGCCCTACTGCAAGAAAACTATTCGATATAAGCTGCGCGTTGAATTGTTAGTCTCTTCGTGCTTAAATAAACATTTCAAATGTTAATACTAAGTCTAAAGATGCCCTTGCATAGTAGCAGTTTCTATGATAGGTCTTTTGCCGTCCTGGCAATCAGACTTTGGAATGCTTTGCCTGTCATTATACGGTGCGCGTCGACTTTAGAACGGTTTAAAGAACAAGTAAAGGAATTTTACTTATCAGACCGCTTACCAGATCCGGTATTAGCACCTTTATTATAGTTTCGCGTCATTTTTCAAATATGTATTTGTTTACCCTAGTATTTATTAGTATTTTTAACCGACTTCAAAAAGGAGGAGGTTCTATGTTCGGTTGTATGTATGCTTTTTTTTTTTTTTTTTTTTTTTTTTTTTTTTATGTATGTTCAGCGATATTTCCGTCAATTGTGGACCGATTTTGATAATTTTTTTTGCATTGGGTTCAGTATATCTCCAAGGTGGTCCCATATTAATTTTATTGACATTGGACTTTGGACTTAGAAGATACACCAGGGAACTCCTTAACGACAAACAATAGGCATGTGTAAATTGCGATATTATGGGTATTACGTCAATCCTATAGGTACCCTACTATAGAATTCACTGGTCACTTAAAATTGTAAAATAAAAATCTTTTATAAAAAAAGGTAAACCGACTTCAAAAAGCAAAAAAATAAATATTTGAAGTCGGTGCCAAGTAACCGACTGCACCAACCAGCACCGACTTCAAATATTTATTTTTTTGCTTTTTGAAGTCGGTTTACCTTTTTTTATAAAAGATTTTTATTAATGATTTTATTTTCTGTATTTTTTAACTGAGCGTCTTTTGTTGTTATTGTATTTAAGTAATTTTAATAATTCTCGTTACTATCATTCTAATTTAGTGCACCTCCGTACATTCCTATCACTTGAAAATTCTCCATCCTAAGGTTGCCTGGAAGAGATCGCTTATTAGCGATAAAACCGCCCTTTGTGTTACTTGTGATGTTGTTTATGTCCAATAACTATTTGTTACATTATTGGTGCCCAATAAAGAGTTTATCTATCTATCTACTCTGAAAATTTCAAGTTTCGGGATTTTGCAAGTTAGAACTCCATGTCTAGTTGGGCGTGTGATAACTTTTGAAATAACGGAACCTGTGCATAAATTGCAAATATTGTATGCAATTGCAGTAATACAATGCACTGCAAAGTAAAACCAGGAGACATGGGTACCACATATCGTTTTTTATCACCAATTTAGTTTTAAAATTTATCTCAAATTGGATGCAATATTTTGATAATCTCAAATACACTTAATTCAGACTATTCCCCGACTACCGATAGCCTGAAACTTTGCTAAATAATAAAATATTTAATTGCTCATTAAAATACAACTCCTTGTCGAATAAATGATCCTAGTGACTTTAAAAACACGCAATTAATCCTTTTTTATAACAACATTTTGAATTAGTAATACATTTTGTAGCTAAGATAAATAAGTTACGAAAAATTAGATAAATTTATTTTAATAATGAACACAAAAGTAAACAACTGAACCTAAACTCTTTATAATGATTACAGACGCTATCAAACAAAGATTTACATCAATTATTTTGAAATTAGTCGATGGTGACGTTATTTGAATATTCAACGCGATATACACTACACAAAGAGAGAAATGTCTTGTATTCCTTCCACACCAATGGAAAAAGGCAAATGAAACACAGCGTGGCGTTTCGCTGTTTCTGTTCGACCGGATTAAGAAATATATATAGGTATTCCGTTAACGTCCATATTAGAATTGCATATGAATTGTAGTAATAGTATTTTTAAAAAGAATATTCCGATATTCTTTTTAAAAAATGTGTTGTTTGGAGCTGCCGAGCTCCAAATGCATTTTGTGAAATATATAATACTTGCCGTAACTTGACTAGTTTAATAGGTAAGTTAATTTGTAACTTCATCAATCTCTTAAAATACTGTTGATTATTATACTATCGACTTAAATTACGAATTAGGCGAAAAAATGTATGTAGCAAAGTTGCGTAAATAACAAAAGAAGAATATTCGTTTTTGTTTATATTTCTTTCTAATAACATAGACTTTAATTGAACCACCTTATAAATTCACTCTAAATTCGCGAGTATAACTTGCCTTCCATTTATTTCGTTCGGCTTTCACTTTACCAATAAAAATTGCACCTAAAGCCACATAGCCCCGTACCACGCTAACGCCACAATATTGAAGTTGTGTGTACTAATATAACGAGTACTGACAGTTCGATATGCCATCGCCTAAGAGCCCCGGCGTAATCCATTTCGCTCAGTTGACTCTTGCAACTTGCGCGAGAATATAAGCAGCTTTATCCTGTATGCACGCTAGTTATTTTGTTACTGAAATGTGGCGTTTTCTTGGAAAATGTGTTGTTTAAATTTGCGACTGAAACTCCAAGGTAGTCAGAGATGATAAAAAAATGAATACCAGACCACATATCACCTAAATCATAAATAGGCTAGCTTACCGTTATGGAAATCTGTGTGATTTTTAATATTTGTTTATTTTCAGAATTCTAAGTGAGGATTAAATTGGCATATAAGCCTCTCATTTTTACAAGGTTTTATTCAACTTGCACTATTCGTATGACTATCCGTCTGTTTGTTTGTCTTTCTGTCTGTCTGCCTTTCAGATTGGAATTTTTTGATCCATTTTTCAAGCACTTGTTGGTATCCGATTGAACTGAAATTTAGTATATGTATGGTGTGTTCGGTGACAGTGCAATAATATCGTACCATGAAGCCGATCTTATAAAGGAGGCTGAAGGTAGCCATAGGAACATGTCAACTTTACTACATAACCCGCTCGTGATTAAGCTTGTTGGATTAGTATTTACACGTACTATACAACCAGATGGTGTTCAGTTCACAATGAAGCCGAAAGGTGACCAATGGAATCACCTAACTACTGAACATAGCCTCGCCGTTTTCGGGCCTGTTGAATTTGTCTTGACGAATACTGTAGACTCGGAAAGTCCAGGGTCAAAAAAACATTAAACTATAAACAACAAAATCGTTTTGTGAAAGATATTGTTCATTCAGAAGCTTTCGGCACTACAATTTCACTAGATTTGTTATAAACTAACAGCACTTACCATAACCACCACACTAGCTTACCCCTTTGTAGTAATTTAAACCAAAATGAGTACTCTGGACACAAATATCGTCATGTGTTGCAGACGACGGACGTATCGGATCCATGCAATGATGTAATTTGTTCGCTTCATTCGGCCACCGAGCGAGAGGCACCCGACCGTATCTATTCGGTTTATATCCCTCTCTAAACATTCACGTACACATTTTGGAGCTTCTGTTAGCTATCTGCGTTTTAAATTGGGTTTAACGGCCAATGAACTTTACGATTAAAGTAAAGTTTGCAAACGAACACTGCAATACGCACTTGCAGTTGTGCTTTTCTATTCCCGAACGGTAAAATGGCAATAAATGTTGTGTTTTAAATGAACTATTTCATATGATTTACTATGTATTGTACAATAAACTGAAATGTTTTCATATACCTTTGTTATAAATCTACTCACTAACTATAAGAATATCAGGTATGAAATTCGTCAAGTAAGAAAATCAACAAATTTTAATTATTCGGATTCAGAGATCTCGGGTTCAAACCCAGGCACGCACCTCTTACTATCACTAGCCTGCACGCCTGCCTGCATGCCTAAAAGTTCTTTGAAGGTGTGTGAAGTTCGCCAACCCGCATTGGGTGGTGGTGGTGGACTATGGCCGAAACCTTCTCAGTTTGAGAGGAGGCCCGTGCCCAACGGTGGGACAGTTTCTTAACAGGGCTAATATTATAAATAATAAATTAAGATAATTAACAAAAACCTTTCATCATCTGCCCAATATTTTGATGTTAACTGACATATAAACCTAGCACTTAAATAGTTCAGTCATAAATATTTTCATCAACACCTAAATTAAAATGAGTAACGTGGAGGAGAAAAAAATAATACCTTGCCTTATACCTTTCATGAAACTCAGTCCTGAACGTTAATGGTCGGTTAGTCAGTCAGTCAAGACATTACTTTTTATACGTTAAGATGTCACCGCACTTTAGTAAGAATGTTCTAGGGAAACGTCGTCATAAGGAAACCGCTTATTTCGAATCAAACTAACACACGCGAGCTGACGACGCCGTTTTCGCCACTTCTGAATGTCTACGAGATTATTTTTCACATGACTGGAAGATGTGAACTTCGCACAATGGTTCCGATCCACCTCATTTTAAGGCCATACTTCCACTTAGCTTTATCAAAGGAGCGTATCTTTTACGCAGGTGTTGAACGAAAGGTCCGACTTTCTTCGATTCCAAACTTAAGGTACTATTCACAACTTTGTTCGGCGTCGATTCTATCGATTTTAGATTAAGGAACTTCGAAAACCAGTAAAAACATTTTGTAATAAATTTTCGTACTTTACGGAGCTAGCAACCTACCCAGAGCAGGGTGTTTCGAACTTGTAAAACTTTTTAATAATGACCATGACGGCGGCTACCTTATTGTAAATCCTCAGCCCAGCTTTGCTTAAAAACGATCACTTAGTTTATATTAATTCCAAGTTTTCATAAGGTAAGCAGATAATCATAGTTACGATTTCATAACAAAATAAAGAGTGGATCCCAAAAAAATTGAACGCTTGAAATTGTAACTCATCAGTTGAATTTTAAAGTTTAAAATGTAAAATAAAGCAATTTAAAAATAAAATTCCATTTCACAAATGTAAAGCGAGGCCGTAAAATGGAAAATGTACTGTAATCATATATTCCGTATTTTGTCTAGGCTCACATAAAAGAGGCGGGCATGAACATGTTGTACCAAATACGTGTTGTATAAAAAATAAATATTCATAAAAAGGGAAACCCGCTTCATTGCATTGTTAAATTTACAGCAAGACTGTGAATTTATGCATACACTTCAGTAATAAACTTTTAACAAAGCGACTTACCTAACGAAAACACTTTTTATCATTTTTATTTGCTAAGGAACAATGCCTAGAAGTTAAGTCGGCAGAATAGGTAAGCGGTGAGTGGGAGGGCCGTCGATCGAAGTTCACAGGAAAAAACTTGAGCGGTAATATTAAAGTTGAAACATTGAATTTAAATATGGAAGTGAGTTGAACGTAGAGATATTCGATCACTTATTCCTGTTGTTTATCGTTTCGTTTCATTAAAGTTGATATTTGCTTGGCCGTCGTAATAAACTTAAAGCTCCGTGTTATGAATAAAAACAGGGAAGTCAGCAGTACAACACGGCAAAGCGTATATTAATGACAGTGTTCCTTCGCTCCCAGTTTCCGTTCTTTTGTGATTGCTCGCGCGGGTTTCTCTCGCTTTTTGAATGGGCACATACGTGAGCGAACAATTGTCTCGGGTATTAAGGTGTTTTTGTGGCACTTGGGTTTTATAACACACGTGTTATTTGTTGAGAGTACTCCGCAAAACTATTCCTCCTGACCAACAAAACTGTTCCTCCTACCAGCTCGACTTATATTCTATCTATCTATCTATCTATAACCTCACGCCAGATCCCTTGCGGGGTAGGCAGAGAGTACAGAGTTCCAACAGGTTCTTTCCTTACATACCTCTCTGGCTTCCTCGACTCTCATAGTTCGTCTCATACACGCTCGCCGGTTACGGAGACTCTTGACTTTTCCATCAGATAAGACTCGGTTTATACTTATATTCATTGCTAAATAATTTGTTGTTAGCTATAATAGACATTTCTTGAGATGATTATTTCATTCAACATCACTTATATTCACCCAAAACGAGCGAAATTCATTGATATATAATAGCTTCCTGAATAACGCCATTTCGTTTCTTTATCGAAAACATAATTTGTTGATAGCAGTAAGTCCCTATTATTTATGTACGAGTCAAAGATCAAAATTATTTATTGTGTCGTGGAGCACGGAGACTTTTTTCCCGCATATGTTATGTGAGGCCAATTCCAGGCCTCAAGCTCCGCATAAAGATGAGAACATGACATGAAAGTCGATAAATTTGGTCAATGGCCATTATACGACGTTGTCGGGGTGCGAAAATATGGAAGTGTGGGGGACTTCACGGCTCTTTGATTTAGGACCGGCGGCGCGCCACGTACTCGTAGAAACATTTGTATGGAAGAGACAAGCCTGGAAACAACATGCGCGTAGCTAATTGTTTGGATGTCGGGCGTGTCCTGCCGTTATATGCCAATTTGAATGTGAAACTACGTTAGACGTGAACAAACGTGGGTCTCGCAAGGCGTAAACTGCACAGGTTTATATGTTTGTCGTACACATAGACCCGTGCCGTTCAATAAATTAATGGTTCACCTTGCGGTGCAATGAATAGGATTATTTATTGACTATCGAATAATGCCGGTCATTTCAAATGATTTCATGTAAACTGTGACTTTTCAGAGCAACGGTATCATATAATATCTACATAATTCTTAGATATTATGCCACCCAGGCTGGACAATCAAAAGCATAGATCTTTTACTTAAAGTACGGAAAACCAGAGTTAGTAAAAACAAATAGCTAACACGTGCCCATTATTCATAAGTTAATTGTTGACAATAGGAAAACAATATATATTTAGGTAATAAACACAGATTTAATAAAGGGGCATTGATACTATAATTGCAGACTAGAAGATTTTATCTCAAACTAGGCACTAGTAAAGTTCTTAGATTTACATGAAGATTACACATGAAATAAATCTATTTTTTCTCTTCTATCTCTCTCTTATATAGGACAAGCAAAATAACCAGTAAAAACTCGTGTTAAAGAATACATAGCTGACTTAAACACCGTCGCTCAAAGAAGCCTGCAGTCTGCGAACATGTCCTTGACCGCACCCGCCATAACATCAGATTTGATAGACCACAAATCCTCGTGAAAGAACACCGATTCCTATCAAGGAAGGTTCGCGAGGCTATTGAAATTAAAAAAAAAACATCCTAATTTCAATAGAGAAAATGGCTGGGTGCTTCCATCAAGACACCGTAAGCTCATTCTGCGTAGATCGGACCAACAAAAGTAATTAATAAGTTTAAGGGTACGCCGGTACAACTATGCCTTTTAAACGTCTAACACCTTAGTCCCTCCCGTGACCATGAGTGCTGCAAAGAACTCGAAACGTCGGAAACTTAAAAATCAAAAAATAAACCGCGTTAAAATCCGAAAAAATAGTTTTATTTAACTATTAAAGTTATGATATAAATATAATAAGCATGATTCGAGACGTGTGTGTGTGTGTGTGTAAATGATCTACGCTGTTGGCCCCGGGGCCTATACAGCTTCACCGGACAAGAGGGTGAGCTTGCAACCACTCGTTCGAGCCAGAAGGGCAAGGGAGCAACTAGCTCAAGAGCGGCTCAAGGAGGAACGGCCTCGGCTTGGGCAGTCGCTATGGGGGAGGGTGTATACTAGGTGTCTCGCCGTGGAGCTCAGCACGGCCGGCGGGCAAAGGATTCTTCGACCTCGCCGGCGAGGTCGGTGTTTGATCCTGTGTGCGGTATCTGTATCCGAAAGAAAGGATGTAAGGGCATTGGGAGGATCGGTGAAAACATGCCGCGGACGGTGGTAGCGGCTGATAGGAGTGTAGTTAGGTTCGTAGTCGGTTGCGGCAGCGATTAGCGGATTGCTATGATTGGACGAGTTCGCGAAATATCGGGTTGTCCCCTTTTTAATAAAGGCGCGAGACCAAGATCGGAATGGAGATCGACATTTCGTATGAACCACGGGGTTCCGACGGTTTTGCGGAGTAAACGGGATCGAACCGTGCAAACATTACGTAAAACACAAATATTCCCTTCCTTCACCTTCACGCTTATACTCCCGGGGATCGGCAGGGGTATACTTTGTCCCATATTTTAGAATATATGGTTAGGTCCTAATGTAATATGGGGCGTACGCATGTCATCATACCGGGCATCATTCCGGATTCATTTCGCTGTTCAGAACTTTTGGATATGAAAATATTCAACCTTCTAATTTAGGGTCTCAAACTAGGACTTCATGTTCGTCAGCGCTACTAGACTATTAACGCAGGAATAACACAGCCATAATAGTCGACACTTACTTACTACGTTACGACACACATACTAGTAAAAAGTTCAATTAAGTAGTAGATACTGCTCAAGGCAGCAGCACAAAGCCGGACGTTGTGGCGATTTTTGGGGGGAGGCCTTTGTCCTGCAGTGGACGTCTTTCGGGTGATGATGATGAGACTGCTCAAGACCACTGGCACAAAAACTTATTTTTATTGTATTGTCTCTAATTTCCTATAGCCGTAGATATACAGGAGGATCCCATCGGCACGACAGTTACCTAGCCGATCTGAAACTTCGGCAGTTTTGACTAAAATACTTGACATTTCAGTGTTTAGTGTTCATTCAACGCACAGTTCGATCCAGTGGTTAAGAGCTTAAGAGACTGGATCGAGACGAGGAGAGACACGGGACAAATTTTGTGTGAGCCACAAATGTTTGTTCTGGTCTGGGTGTTTGTGCGACTTTCATGTGCGTTAACGCAACCACGATACAGGAATAATTCCTAGTGTGAGATTACGTTTTTTTTTTAAATAATAATATCTATTATTTTAATAATATATATTTTTTAATAACGTAGCTCCACACTAGGACTTATTCCTGAGTCGTGGGTGCGTTTACAAACATGAAAATTCACATACACAAATGCTCAGACCAAAAGAAAAAATTGTGGATCACACAAAGATTTGTCCCGAGCGGCTTAAGCTCTTAACCACTGCGCTAAATCGTCCGTCATTTTGACAGAAGACTCTCAATCAAGTACCATATCGGCCTTAATAGTATTGTTTTGTTAATTGCATTGTTGATTATCTTCTTTTCATATACAACTCTTTGTTACTAAAAAAAAAAACGAAATAATGTTATGTTTCTCTGTTCACTTGGTTTATACTTTGAAGCAAGAAATAAAGAATTATTATTATTTATGACATATAAATTTAAAACTTGAAAAGATATTAAAATTTAAAGACCTCTCGACTTCGAAAAATATTTGTGGATTGGCTAGTTTTCCTCTGAATCGAAAATAATATTTCCATATATACCCTTAAAAATAAATGAAAGTCACGTCCAGCTATAAAGTTAGGTTTACATCTTTGCGCCGAGGCTCGCCGGCTCTCGCCGCAGCTGGCACCCGTCCGACCAAACGTAACTACACGTAGTGGCACCTAACGAAATAGAAAATACCATTATTCTCTCCCCAAGACAAGGAGGCGTTCAACCAATGTTATTTACAACCAGTTTTGTTTATTACTTTACGTAAAAATAGTGATTTAGTGGATCCGAGTTGCATTGCTGTGTCTGGATGGCGCTGATACATTTTTAATATTGAATTCAAAAAAGAAAATACAGAAACATTTGTGAACTGTTTCTATATTGTAGCAGAAAGTAGAAAAAGTATGGAGTACAATAATTTTTTGCAATACTTGGTGTAAAACAAGGTTTTTTCGACAGTAGTACATGCTACAATTCGGGTACACATCATATTATTTAATGTTTAGGGTGTAAAAGGGTCTGTTAAGAGTGCTACGCATTTTATATGTTTAAAGACAGATAATTTAATCAATTTTTTTTTTCGAATTCACTGACTTGACACACTTGACAAAGATGAGGAGTTAGTCCATTTTCATGACCATCGTTTCTTAACCGCTGACATAGAGACAAGAGTGAGTGCAGGGAACAGAGTGAATGGTGCGATGGGAAAGCTACTCGGGAGCCGGCACTTAAGCCATAAGGCGCAGCTGGCCATACATAACGGAGTTCTTGTCCCAACGCTGTTATATGGTAGCGAGAGCTGGGTATGTAAGAAGGAGAATGAAAGTAGGATAAATGCGGTAGAAATGCGAGCTCTGCGGGAGATGTGCGGAGTGAAACTGACCGACCGCATTAGCAACAGCATAGTAAGACAGCGAGTAGGTATGAAAGATAGTATCGGTGTAAAGATGAGAAAGGGCATGCTCCGTTGGTTCGGGCATATAGAAAGAATGCCAGAGGAAAGAATGACAAAACAGATATACAATGTGAAAGTGGAAGGATGCAGGTACCGGGGAAGACCTAGACTATCTTACCACGACCAAATAAACCGAGTCTTATCTGATGGAAAAGTCAAGAGTCTCCGTAACCGGCGAGCGTGTATGAGACGAACTATGAGAGTCGATGAAGCCAGAGAGGTATGTAAGGAAAGAACCTGTTGGAACTCTGTACTCTCTGCCTACCCCGCAAGGGATCTGGCGTGAGGTTATAGATAGATCGTTTCTTAACGATAGCTTCTCCCACAAGATTGTATCCAACTTCTATGATTGATGTCGAAGTTATACCGTGAAACTCCTGAACGTGGAATTTTTGTTTAGCGCTTTGAAGTCCGCCTTTTTTAACAAAGCATACAGGTACTCTATCTTTTCCAATACCCAAATTTTCCTGCGTACCTGTTTGAAACCACAGAAGCAAATATGGTACTTTATTCTATTCCCACAACCTAACGCTCTACTGCCACCTACTACAAGACATAGTCGTCACCCGAAAGACGTCTACTGCAAGCCAAAGGTCTCCCCAAAGATCGCTATGACGACTAATTTTGTGCATTCAACTTTCACCCGCGGCCTTCTCTAAGTCATCGGTCCAAATTGTAGATAACCTGCCCATTTCACGTCTTCTCACACGTGGTCACCATTCGTGAATTCTTGTTAGATATTTAAACTTAATCCTATAAGACTTAGATTAACACGTACTTATATATAATAACAGTAACCCTGTTAAGAAATTGTCCCACCGTTAGACACGGGCCTCCTCTCAAATTGAGAGGGTTTAGGCCATAGTCCACTACGCTGGCCCAGTGCCGGTTGGCGAACATCACACACGTTCGAGAAACTCTCAGGCATGGAGGTTTCCTCAATATTTTCTCCTTCACCGTTAATGCAAGTGATAATTAATTTTCAATACGCAGATGATTTCGAAAAGAGGTGCGTGCCTGAGCTCAAACCCGAGACCTCTTACTTTGCAGTCCAACGGTCTAACCACTAGGCTATCACTGCTGTCTTAAACACGTACTTAGAAACTCATTAACACCAACATCAAGAGTTTACCTACTTACAAGTATCAGAACCGCTAATCAGATATTTCGATAGCACGCAACAATCCACAAGCTATTAAGTATAATATCAAAGCATTCGTAGACCAACCTTAATGCGTTATTTATTTAAAAATAATGAATAAGAATCTGATTCGTGGTTACATTAACAGGTAAAAATAAACATTTTTATTCACGAAAGAAATGTTTATCACTCTCTAATCCACCGCAAAATGGTCATTATTTACTCATTATCGTTACTAGCTCTGTTATCACGTAATCCAACACAAAAACACGCGTAAATACTAACGAACAAACATTTGCAGTTTTATGTACGATAAATAGCGGCTTTTGAGATCTATTGAAATGTTTTAAATAATATTATTTGGCGTAATAGTATAATTTCAAACGGTACAATATAAAGACTGTTTTGTTGAAGATTTGCATTGCGGAATTTATGCAATACGTAACTCATAAACGGAGTATTTCATTATTCTATATATTATTAAAGCACGATTTGTTTGTGGTTATGTATTTCTATTCTTACTCAAAGTAAAGAATACTCTAACTGTGTTGATATGTAGATTAGATAGTATTGTATACTTCGCTCGGCATGATCATGTAGGCGGGCCGATATCGTCACACTTACAAGCTTTCTTACTACGCTGTTGCTCATGCAGTCGGTCAGTTATACTCCGCACATCTTCCACACAACTCTCATTTCGACAACATTATCCTGTTTTCATTCTCTCTCATATACACCCAACGTTGGGACAACACTCCGTTACGTCTGCCCAACTGTGTTTGAACCTATTCTCTATTCCCTGCATTTACTGTATGTATTACCTACCCTTACAAAAGTGCATCGAAGATATAGGCGAGCGAAGCGATAGGCGAGCGAAGCGCTCCCTATAGTGTATATGACATTTAGTCATTCCATTAGTATGTGTAAATGTGTAACCCTACGCTCGTGAGAGCGCTCTTTCAGCGCGCGATGGTGAAGCGCTGGATTAAACCAACGGCTAAAATAACATTTAGGAAAGCGCTTACAGTTTTCAGCCCGGCGTGTTGAGAGAGCGCTCGTTGACTAGCATAGGACTATTACTGTTTCATTTTGTATTTCTTTTTCTAGTATTCGTATTTTTGTATAGTCTCACTGAGAGCAAAGACTTCGCTAATCTGCGTATTTTGTTATTTGTCGTGCTGTCAGGTCAACGGTCCGCAAAAAGGTGCTAACGGTAGATCAGCGCTGGCTGTCCTCAGTCAGCAAACTTGCTGAGTTAGGACCCTTTTTGTAATGCACGTCCTATTTTTATCTGAAATTGTTACCTTATGTCATGTTATCTTGTTGCGTAAACTCATAAGCTCCCATGTCAAGTCATAAGCTTCCATGAAACTACTTGTGCGTTACAAAATAAACATTTTTATTATTATTATTATATACATACAAAGTCGTTTACTTACACGTACCATAATCCAAACCTTGATTTTTTCATGAATTTGAGGTCACTATTAGTAGTGCAGCTGCTCCCGTAATTTTCTAAGAGGTACGATAAATCAATAATATGTACATTACAGCCTTGTTAGTCTATTGGAGCATAAGGACAGTTGACAATCACGAAGATGGCTTTAAACTCTTTATCGGATCAAATTGTATTTTTAACTGACTTCTAAAAAGGAGGAGGTTCTCAATTCGACTGTATGTTTTTTTTTGTATGTATGTTACGCGATCATTCCGCCAATTTCGAATCGATTTTGATGATTCTTTTTGCATTGGGTTCAGTATAGCTCCAAGGTGGTCACATTTTTATTTCATCGGTATTGGACTTTGGACTTGGAAGATACACCAGGGAACTCCTTAACGACAAACAATACGAATGCGTAGATTCAGATATTATGGGTATTACGTCACTCCTATAGGTACCCTGCCTTAGTAATAATCAGAGTATTAACCGACTTCAAAAAAAGAGGGTTGACAATTCGTCTGTGTTCTTTTTTATAACGTCTTAATTTATGAGCTGATTTTGATGATTCTTTATGCGTTGGGTTAAGTATAGTTTCGAGGTGGTCCCATTTTAATGAAATCTGTATTGAACTTTGGACTTTGAAGATACACCAGGGGACTCCTTAACGGCGAACAGCACGAATGTATAGATTCCGTTATTATGGTTATTATATCAATCCTGTAGGTACCTTGCTGTAAAACTCAGCAAAATAATATATATGTATATTAATATTAGTAAATAATTCACTTGTCACTTAAAATTGTAAAACAAAAATCTTTAAAAAAAAAAAACCGACTTAGAAGACGGTTTTTAAAAAAAAAAAAATTTGGTCACAGTTCGGAGTCTGTAATCGTACCCAGTATAATGATAATGGAAATATACCTCTATTATATTGGAACCTAACATCGTCGATGAAATGTGGGTATAGACAATCGTGTTCCGCTTGGGGAATGATGGCGTGAGGTCAATTATTTTATCAGACCGACTTTCCTCTTAGACCTCTCCTTCTTCCTTTAATGTCATAGTTCGTCTCGTATATTATTACTTCACTAATCATAGTTGATTTTAAAATCTATATCCATTTACTAATCCATCAGAAACCAGTGGTAGGAATACAGATGCGTACGGAATTAATTATTCATTTTTTTATAAAAATTCAAGTGCTGAGTGTGGCAAAAGTCACATATTTTGAGTTACACCAACCACACTATATTATATTATTTTAAGGTAAAATGGTCGCAACTAGTAATAAATAAAAATCGGAGTCCTTAAATACATATGGCAAAATTCAACACATTTATTTATAGCTGTTATAAGTTTTGCAAAATTGCCCAACTAGTTGACAACTTATATTGGAAGTCTATATTCGCAAGTAACAAACCTAGCCTATTTCCATTGGAGACGCCGCTTGTTAGAGAAATAATTATAACTTATCAGAATTCTGAACTCAATTCGTATTCAACAGATGTATTCTAAACAGATTATATCTGTTGAAGAACTCACATGGAATATTTCAGTAACCGAAAACATATTCTAGAAGTTTCACAGACAATATTCCATTGATTTCGCGTCTGACAATCTCCCTATGTTAGTAAATGGAACAATCATCAAGTATCCAATTTATTGGAAGCTCAAAATGAATAAGAATTTGTAAGTGAGATATTTCATGTGCAGGGCCGTTCTACTGGAGCGCGCAATCTTGGGGCATTGGCATTCAAATTGATGGTAAGGGTACGTTTCACCATTAGAGGGGACTTATTAATTCCCCTTTCGACAGGCCGACCGAGGAGGCAATAAATTCACCTCAACCAAAGGGATGACCAATTTCAGAACATTTACGATCCACAAATTACGCGACCGCTGAAATATACTGAGCCGGGGACGGCCGTAGAGCGCCGACCGGGAGAAGAAAAAGCCCAAATGTTAATTTAATGTTGAGAGCTTCAGAAAATTGCTTCAATCCACGAGATGAGAGAAATATTGGGTCTGGCCGCGAAAAGGTCCAAACACTAATTTTATGCAGGGCAAATGAGGCGAAGGCAGGTCGAATCGATATTCATTTGGCTAAGCGTACCGTTAATTTTTCCTGGCGAACGATATCATGAATATTACGTATCTACTTAGTGTTATAAGCGACCATCATTATTACTAAATTTATACGGGGTTCGCTGCATCTTTTTTACTCTGCTGTTTAATGAAGAGACTAAATGTAGGAAGGAAGTTATATATAGCTATTTGTATGTCCAGTATTTAAACTAGAATCTTGGTAGGTGTATGACACAAACCGCGTCGTATTTAAAGTCCCTAAGAACCATGATGGCGCGGTAATGCCAGCCCATCACGTACTTTAATGACATACAAGTTGCGAGGATAAAAAAGCGACGTGTTTTTCTCTCATTTCAACAAAATGAAAGAACGCGAATACAGAAGATTTCTAAGCACGTGCAAAGCGAGCAACTTCGAGTGTTATTTTAACATTAGCGTTGCTCTATGAGAAATATTATCGCCGTACACATAATGCGAGGGCTCGGCAGGAATTACGATATTATATGAAAAAGGGGAAAACAAAACATTCGGCAAGTTTGTGCTTTTAATGGTTGTTTTATTTGTTCGCGCCGATATATCTGAGCCAGTTCGGCATCGCTGTGCTAGCTAACTGTTTTATCACTTTATTGCATGAGATCGCATAAACTTGCGTACGAGATAGCAATAAAATGTTGCTGTGGGGAAAATGGATCTTTGTTGTGTGTGTGTGATACATGTGTAGTGTACATCAAATAGTGTTTTGGAATTCAAAAGAGCGGTGTCAACCACGGAGATAATGGTCGGAGAGAAAGAACGGTGAATAGCTTTTTATGGAGAATTTGTGGGACAATTATTAATCTCATCGAATCTCATTGCACCTAATTTTCACAAATTGTTATGATAACGTCATAAATAATAATTACTTAATGCATCACCAATAAAAATATTAATAAACAGAATTTTGATAACATTGTTCGAAATCGCCACAAAAGAACTCTATCAAATCTTTGTGTAATCCACAAATATTTCATCCGGTCTAGGTATTTGTGTATGTGAATTTTCATGTTTGTAAACGCCCTACAACACAGGAATACATCCTAGTGTGTGGCTAAGTATTTTTTTTTAAATACATGTTAGGTAAAATATACATGACAGTGGTGTACATAGTATACGAGTACCATTCAAAAATATTTAGATTCGAAAACAATGTAACGTATAAATTATTAATTTCTGTTATTATATTAGGCAGGGACCAGGGTCAGCAACTATCCGCAGCACTGGCCCGAACATTAATGTTATCTTGAAAAACAACTATCCGTCTATTTGGGATAACAGTTATTTACTTTGATAATAAAGACAGCTTAGTACCGCCGATTCAGGCCGTGCGTAGGTCATGAAAAATAATGTTCTTACCTATTATGGAGATAATTGCTTTTTCTATAATTTTGCCTTCATATTAGCCTGAATGGAGGCTGCGATTATGAGATTAAGGTTGGTATTATGATAAATTATTTCCCAATTTACGCTAAGTTGTATAAGGAGTAATATTATAATGGTCTAGATTAAACCTGTTCAAAGCGTAGATTTTAAGGCACACATTTTTGAGGTTATGTAAATAGAAACAGTTTTAGATAGACCTTCAAATGGGAATATTTTAAGATAAGCTACAGAAGTTAGCTTCAATATATTGAAATTTTCCAGTATACGTTCATCTACTCTACACGCTCCAAGGTTCCTTTCTTACTGAGATCTGTAAGGAATTCAGTATATGTATGTTTCCGTAATATAAATTTATATATTATATCACCATTAGTAGATACAAATCCCTGTACTCCCATTAATACAAAGAGGGTCAACAATTATCAATTTACATAAAGCCCGCCAGGAAAACTATTTATCCACCGCTTCCGGTCAAAGTTGCTTAGATAGTTTTGAAGTCTGCGATTGTTTACCGATTATTACAATATTCTGACATACTATTACACTAAAGTTAGATATTTATATCAAACCAACATAGACACAAATCAGAGCATGCAGCTGCGTTATATTTACGTACGAAAGTCGGACGTCCTAATTACTCCGAATGTTATTCATTTATTACATAACATACTTGTAACGTTTATTGCTGTAATATGACATCTTAAGCAATAGCATTTATGATTATAATTATTATAGTTCAACAATTGATAGAACACCGTCACGCCTATATTCCCCAAGCGGGGGTGGCAGAGTTGTACTGAGTACACCCACGTTTCGCCGACGATGTTAGGTCCCATTTAATAGCGAACAATTAATAGTTTTTTGGAATTCCTTTTTTGGCGTAAAAATCTTTAATTTTTGTGCTACAACGACCGGCTTTGTACTGTTCACATCCCACTTTTTTCGATCTATCTATATCATCACGCCAGACCCTTGTATGGTAGACAGAGTTCCAACAGGTTTTTTCCTTATATATGTCTCTGGTTTACTCCATTTTGTTTAAATCCGAAATTTAATCCTATATACCGAATAAATTTATCTTTCTTTCAGATGCTGACCCTCGCCGGCTACGTCATACAAACTAAAGTGGTGGGGATAAACTACGTCATTTGCACCCTTTCTGAATGACTAAAGCGGACATGAGATAAAAAGTGCGGGGACTGTATGACCTCGTTTTTCGAAGTGAGC
This sequence comes from Phalera bucephala, assembly GCA_905147815.2. Taxonomy (NCBI): domain Eukaryota; kingdom Metazoa; phylum Arthropoda; class Insecta; order Lepidoptera; family Notodontidae; genus Phalera; species Phalera bucephala. Next base: position 17,125,933 of record LR990613.1, read on the forward strand.
CTTTCTGTTGTCTACAGATAGCCTCTAGTAATTCACTGTTTTCAATATATATCTAACGCGTGTTTTAAATGGAGAGGACAATTAAGCGCAGTGGTTAAGAGCTTACGCTGCTCCGCCCACTGTGTCTAATAGTCATGGTTTCGATTCCCGCACGGGACAAATCTTTGTGTGATCTACAATTATTTGTTTCCGCCTGGGTATTTGTGTATGTGAATTTTCATGTTTGTAAACGCAACCACGACACAGTAAAACAACCTAAGGTGGGACTACATTTCAAAAAAAATCATAAATAGAGGTAAGCAGTGAAGTGCAGTTGAATAGAATATTATAAAAAAAGCCCACAAATCGTATTTCTTTTCTTCTTATCATGTAATCTCACAAGTCAACAAGAAACCACATAATTCAGTGCAATAGGTATTAAAGGAACAGTAACACGTCAAAAAGGTCACTAAATAAGTGTCACTTAAAAAAAAATAGTTTTCAGTTCTTCTGCATAATTATGTATGTTTGAATAATCGTCTTTCTGAAACAACCCATTCGGTTATTATAAAACCACTTCCCCTGATGTATTTTTGGTCTCAATATAGAGAGTTCTTGCCATTATTCATTTACTTTTTTATTTAATAAAGAATGGGTTTTTAACCGCCGATTATAAAACCCTCATTTGGTTATTGGAATTCACGGTGCGACTCTTGCACCGCCATATCGCTAGATACATTGAATGGTGAATATACAGCGTTAATCTATCTATCTATCTATATCATCGCGCCGGATCCCTTAAGGGGTAGGCAGAGGGTACAGCGTTAAAACTACAATTATTTCTTAAACTACGTTTATCTTTATGTAATGTAATTTTGATGAATAAAAACTTTATAGTCTTTTTCACAAGACATGATGATGATAAAATTGAATAAAACGATTAAAAATCATTTTTGTGTGTTTGTGTGAATGATCTACGCTGTTGGCCGCGGGGCCTTTACAGCTTCACCGGACAAGAGGGCGAGCGTGCAACCACTATGCTCGAGCCAGAAGAGCAAGCAGGCAACTACCTCAAGGAGGAACGGCCTCGGCTTGGGCAGTCGCTATGAGCGAGGGCGTATACTAGGTGTCTCGCCGTGGTGCTCTGCACCGGTCAGCGGGCAAGGGATTCTTCGACCTCGCCGGCGAGGTCGGTGTCTAATCCTGTGTGCGGTATTTGTATCCGAAAGAAGGGAAGTAAAGGCATCGGAAGAGATAAAAATCATATTGAGATAATTGATATTAATATAACATAAAAAATATTGAATTAATATGAATTTAATCATTTATTTACGAATCAAGCGATTGGTCAGAAAAATCGTCTGACAAATCGCTTAATTCGTCGCTTACGTTAATTAATTATTATTATATAAAAGTCTATGAGTCTGTCTATTTTAGTATGTCAAATGTTGACCATGAGTGTACTATGTCTCTCAATCGAATATATAGAATAATATATTCCTTAAGAAATCGGTAGTCGGTTTACATGTCTGTACATATTAAAAAACAATGTATCGATTATAATTTCATCGTGTCACTCCCTAAAGCGCGAACCGTTCCAATTTACATTATTGAGTAATAGAGTTTAATTAAGTTTTTTAAATAATTACGCAAATTTATAAACAGTATATGATCTAAATGTTTCTATATTCTTGTTTATTTTTTGGATTCCCTATTTTTAATCTATCTATCTATCTATATCATCACGCCAGCTCCCTCGCGGGGTAGGCAGAGAGTACAGAGTTCCAACAGGTTCTTTCCTTACATACCTCTCTGGCTTCCTCCACTCTCATAGTTCGTCTCATACACACTCGCCGGTTACGGAGACTCTTGACTTGCCCTTCAGCTAAGACACGGTCTATTTGGTCATGGTAAGATAGTCTAGGTCTTCCCCGGCACCTACATCCTTCCACTTTCGCATTGTATATCTGTTTTGTCATTCTTTCTTCTGACATTCTTTCTATATGCCCGAACCAACGGAGCATACCCTTTCTCATCTTTACACCGATACTATCTTTCATACCTACTCGCTTTCTTACTACGCTGTTGCGAATACGGTCGGTCAGCGTGACTCCGCACATCTTCCGCAGAGATCGCATTTCGACCGCATTTATCCTGCTTTCGTTCTCCTTCTTACATACCCAACTCTCACTGCCATATAACAGCGTTGGGACAAGCACTCCGTTATGCATGGCCAGCTGCGCCTTTTGGCTTAAGTGCCGGCTCCCAAGTAGCCTTCCCATCGCCCCATTCACTCTATTACCTGCATTCACTCTCCTCTCTATATCAGCGGTGTATTTCCCATCCTTACTGAAGGCGCATCCAAGATATACAAACTCATTCACTTGCTCCAGCACATCGTTACCAACCACAATCCTTGCATTCGTTCTGGTTTCTTCCCGTTCAAAAACCATAATTTTGGTTTTCTTCACATTCAAATGTAAGCCATTGTTCATGCAGTCGTCTCTCATAACTGTGACTAGTGTTTGCAGATCAGTGGCTGTTGGCGCTATCAAAACCGCGTCATCTGCATACAATAGGTGGTTTATCACTAGATCACCCATTTTTACCCTTTCAGTCATCGCAGTCAGTCTTTGAAGACTTTTATCCAGATACACTATAAACAGTCTAGCGGACAACACGCAACCCTGCTTGACGCCGATTTTAACGTCAAACCAAGGTGACATGTTACCACCCACCCGTACGCATGCCTTGCTGTGACTGGACGGCTCGCAACAGGGTGCCGTTTATACCATACTCTGGCAAAATGTCCCAAAGTCTCTTTCGCACGACTCTATCAAACGCCTTCTCCAGGTCCACAAAACCGCAGAAAACCTTCCGGCCTACTGCCAGATGCTTTTCTACGATGTTGCGGAGGCATAAACTTGATCCGAACATCCTCTTCCAGACCTGAAACCTCTATGATCTAAATGTTTCTATATTCTTGTTTATTTTTTGGATTCCCTATTTTTAATCTATCTATCTATCTATCTATCTATATCATCACGCCAGCTCCCTCGCGGGGTAGGCAGAGAGTACAGAGTTCCAACAGGTTCTTTCCTTACATACCTCTCTGGCTTCCTCCACTCTCATAGTTCGTCTCATACACACTCGCCGGTTACGGAGACTCTTGACTTGCCCTTCAGCTAAGACACGGTCTATTTGGTCATGGTAAGATAGTCTAGGTCTTCCCCGGCACCTACATCCTTCCACTTTCGCATTGTATATCTGTTTTGTCATTCTTTCTTCTGACATTCTTTCTATATGCCCGAACCAACGGAGCATACCCTTTCTCATCTTTACACCGATACTATCTTTCATACCTACTCGCTTTCTTACTACGCTGTTGCGAATACGGTCGGTCAGCGTGACTCCGCACATCTTCCGCAGAGATCGCATTTCGACCGCATTTATCCTGCTTTCGTTCTCCTTCTTACATACCCAACTCTCACTGCCATATAACAGCGTTGGGACAAGCACTCCGTTATGCATGGCCAGCTGCGCCTTTCGGCTTAAGTGCCGGCTCCCAAGTAGCCTTCCCATCGCCCCATTCACTCTATTACCTGCATTCACTCTCCTCTCTATATCAGCGGTGTATTTCCCATCCTTACTGAAGGCGCATCCAAGATATACAAACTCATTCACTTGCTCCAGCACATCGTTACCAACCACAATCCTTGCATTCGTTCTGGTTTCTTCCCGTTCAAAAACCATAATTTTGGTTTTCTTCACATTCAAATGTAAGCCATTGTTCATGCAGTCGTCTCTCATAACTGTGACTAGTGTTTGCAGATCAGTGGCTGTTGGCGCTATCAAAACCGCGTCATCTGCATACAATAGGTGGTTTATCACTAGATCACCCATTTTTACCCTTTCAGTCATCGCAGTCAGTCTTTGAAGACTTTTATCCAGATACACTATAAACAGTCTAGCGGACAACACGCAACCCTGCTTGACGCCGATTTTAACGTCAAACCAAGGTGACATGTTACCACCCACCCGTACGCATGCCTTGCTGTGACTGGACGGCTCGCAACAGGGTGCCGTTTATACCATACTCTGGCAAAATGTCCCAAAGTCTCTTTCGCACGACTCTATCAAACGCCTTCTCCAGGTCCACAAAACCGCAGAAAACCTTCCGGCCTACTGCCAGATGCTTTTCTACGATGTTGCGGAGGCATAAACTTGATCCGAACATCCTCTTCCAGACCTGAAACCTCTATGATCTAAATGTTTCTATATTCTTGTTTATTTTTTGGATTCCCTATTTTTAATCTATCTATCTATCTATCTATCTATATCATCACGCCAGCTCCCTCGCGGGGTAGGCAGAGAGTACAGAGTTCCAACAGGTTCTTTCCTTACATACCTCTCTGGCTTCCTCCACTCTCATAGTTCGTCTCATACACACTCGCCGGTTACGGAGACTCTTGACTTGCCCTTCAGCTAAGACACGGTCTATTTGGTCATGGTAAGATAGTCTAGGTCTTCCCCGGCACCTACATCCTTCCACTTTCGCATTGTATATCTGTTTTGTCATTCTTTCTTCTGACATTCTTTCTATATGCCCGAACCAACGGAGCATACCCTTTCTCATCTTTACACCGATACTATCTTTCATACCTACTCGCTTTCTTACTACGCTGTTGCGAATACGGTCGGTCAGCGTGACTCCGCACATCTTCCGCAGAGATCGCATTTCGACCGCATTTATCCTGCTTTCGTTCTCCTTCTTACATACCCAACTCTCACTGCCATATAACAGCGTTGGGACAAGCACTCCGTTATGCATGGCCAGCTGCGCCTTTTGGCTTAAGTGCCGGCTCCCAAGTAGCCTTCCCATCGCCCCATTCACTCTATTACCTGCATTCACTCTCCTCTCTATATCAGCGGTGTATTTCCCATCCTTACTGAAGGCGCATCCAAGATATACAAACTCATTCACTTGCTCCAGCACATCGTTACCAACCACAATCCTTGCATTCGTTCTGGTTTCTTCCCGTTCAAAAACCATAATTTTGGTTTTCTTCACATTCAAATGTAAGCCATTGTTCATGCAGTCGTCTCTCATAACTGTGACTAGTGTTTGCAGATCAGTGGCTGTTGGCGCTATCAAAACCGCGTCATCTGCATACAATAGGTGGTTTATCACTAGATCACCCATTTTTACCCTTTCAGTCATCGCAGTCAGTCTTTGAAGACTTTTATCCAGATACACTATAAACAGTCTAGCGGACAACACGCAACCCTGCTTGACGCCGATTTTAACGTCAAACCAAGGTGACATGTTACCACCCACCCGTACGCATGCCTTGCTGTGACTGGACGGCTCGCAACAGGGTGCCGTTTATACCATACTCTGGCAAAATGTCCCAAAGTCTCTTTCGCACGACTCTATCAAACGCCTTCTCCAGGTCCACAAAACCGCAGAAAACCTTCCGGCCTACTGCCAGATGCTTTTCTACGATGTTGCGGAGGCATAAAACTTGATCCGAACATCCTCTTCCAGACCTGAAACCTCCCTGTGCCTCACACAACACTCCATCGGACTTCTCGCACATTCTCCGTTTAATAATTTTACCATACACCTTAGCTTCCAAGCTGATCAAACTGATGGCCCTGTAATTGGCGCAGTCATATTGCAAGTAAAAAATTTTTAATATTCTTAAATATAATATGCGTCAAATGGAATTTGATCAAACGTCCCCGTACTCATGGTTCGTGGACTATAGCTGCTTACATATTATCGTGATTCTTATATTAAAAACGATAACACTATATACTGTTTGAAACAGTTTATTGCGCAAACGTTTTCTTCTTCGATATTAAATTGGTTAATCGTAGTTGCCTTTACAAATCACACACATAAGTGCCGGCACCACAGATAGCTAACTATTCATTTCATACATAAGCCCTTTTTTTCAAATAGTGCAAACAAAGAATAATATAGCATGTGAAACGTTTGTCTTATCAATAGGTTTAATACTCAGAATTACAGTTCGCACTGCATTATTATCACCTACTAACAATTAACAGGGAGGTTTCAGGTCTGGAAGAGGATGTTCGGATCAAGTTTTCTCCCTCCGTAACATCGTAGAAAAGCATCTGGCAGTAGGCCGGAAGGTTTTCTGCGGTTTTGTGGACCTGGAGAAGGCGTTTGATAGAGTCGTGCGAAAGAGACTTTGGGACATTTTGCCAGAGTATGGTATAAACGGCACCCTGTTGCGAGCCGTCCAGTCCACCTACGTGGACAGCAAGGCATGCGTACGGGTGGGTGGTAACATGTCACCTTGGTTTGACGTTAAAATCGGCGTCAAGCAGGGTTGCGTGTTGTCCGCTAGACTGTTTATAGTGTATCTGGATAAAAGTCTTCAAAGACTGACTGCGATGACTGAAGGGGTAAAAATGGGTGATCTAGTGATAAACCAGGTTTATAGGGTTTTTTTTTTGCACTTGAAACTTCACCACTATGTCTCAATTGGACGCAATTATATCCGCACAGAAGAGCCTCGAGGATAGCTTTATGAAGAAGATGTCAGATCTGGAGGCACAAATTCACAGCGCAGGCCCCGCAAAAGACACTGTGGCCAAGGTAGCAGATGATTTTCGCACATTTCGAGAGCTTATATTCAACATGCTTGGGCTGCTGCGGCAACAAATCGGTGAGTGCTCCAAGCAGATCGATATGATTGAAACCAGGCACCGACGGAAAGCATTGCTGTTCTTAGGTATAGCTGAAGATGAAAAGAAGAATTGTAAATCAGTCATCCTAAATTTACTTAACAGCAAGATGGGCCTCAAAAGTCTCACTGCCTCCTCCATAAACAACTGCCACAGACTTGGGGCTTCTAGCCAAGACCATAATAGGCCCATCCTTGTGCGGTTTACTAACGTAGACGACAAGCTTTCAATTTGGAGGGCGAAGATGCGACTGAAAGGATCTCCTGTCTCAGTTCGTGAATTTCTGACAAGGTCTAGACAAGCTATCTTCAGCAAGGCGCGTCTTCACTTTGGCATAAGATCGTGTTGGACACAGGACGGTGTAGTAACAGTAAAAGCCCCGGATGGAAGTCGTCACCGCATCTTTTCGTCTGACGAGTTGATCCCTTTGATAACGAAGTACACAAAGGGGCAGGATGGATCATCTTCGGGCAGAAGCAAGGGCGCAGTCGCGGGAGATCTATTGAAGAGTACAACTGGTAAACAATAAGTCCAAAGCGGTACATATTATTCTCTTTGTTTCGTTTTTTTTTTACTATTTATTTATGTCCTGTTGTTATCTCAAACATTTCAGTACGATACGTGATAATTTCTTACTGCCCACTATTTGTTACACCTTTTTTGCGGTTTTACCTTTTTCTTTGCGTATTAAACACATAAATTTTCTCGTTTCCATAAATATAACATCATATGTAATTATTATCTTCGCTTTTAATTTTGTGAAATTAATTTACGAGTTACACAATTGTCATGTCAATGTCAAGCTTCAAAATATGTCAGCCTGACGTACCGTGTGTGCCTATAGGTGCGTTCATTTTTAGTTCCATTTGTCTGCTGAAACATCGATATTATTAATTTGTTTTGTTTTTTACTTTGGTGTTTTTTTTTCTTACTTTCTATATATAGGTACTTATATAAAACAGAGTGGGCCCATGTGCAAATATTTTACTTTTAGGTTATTTTTTTGGTTTTATTATTTTTTTTCCTTACTAGACATACTGTGATTGTAAGCTGGCGGGTGATGTGGCTATGTTAGTGCTACTGTTAGCGAGTTTAATTTAGTTTTTTTTTAAGTTATTATTATTTTTAATATAATTATTTACTTATATTTACTTAATTTTTTATGATATCATATAATGATTCGTTTTATTCTGTTAACGATTCTACCGTTTCTTCATGCAACTTAAGTTTTTGTTCTATGGACGACAACCTTGAGGACTTTCTCCATGATAAATTTGACCAACGATCAGGCCATCTGCTGAATGTATGCCACATAAATGCACAGAGTATACCAAGTCATTATAATGAATTGTATGACACATTCAGGAACATCAACGTTCACGCTATCCTGATTTCTGAGAGCTGGCTCAAACCTCACCTTCCTTCAACCACTTATGCCCTTCCTGGTTTTATTCTTATTCGGAATGACCGGGTTGGTAGGGGTGGCGGTGGCGTAGCAATATACCTCCGAAGTGACTTACCTTTTAGAATTGTAGCCACATCTCCTGATGACTCCAATTCCACTGAGTTTCTTTTCCTTGAGGTTTGGGTCAAAGGAGTCAAAACCATAATAGGAGTCGTGTATTGCCCTCCCACTACTGACTATTTCACCGAATTCGAATCGGTTTTGGAATCCTTGGGGTCTGACTACGAGCATCACATCATCATGGGCGATTTCAACACTAATCCCTTACCCCACAATTCCCCCCGTTCCCGTAAACTCCTTCAAGTCGTAGGGTCAGCCAGTTTGCACATTCTGCCTCTTAACGCCACACACCATAATATCATAAGCGATGACACCTGGCTCGACCTCATACTTACCTCTAATCCCTCTCTCGTTTCCTCTCATGGCCAGCATGATGCTTCCGGCTTTTCCCATCATGACCTTATATTCCTCTCCTACATCCTGAAACCTCCCAAGCCACATCCTAAGGTTCTGCACAGGCGTTGTTTTGCCCGTATGGATATCGGTAAATTAACTGAGGATGTATCCAAACTCGACTGGAATGCCCTCATGGGAGCCAACACCATCGACGAAAAAATTTGCATTTTCAATCAAACCCTAATTCAGCTTTATGATATCCATGCTCTTGTGAAAAAGGTGCGGCTGAAGCGACCACCTGCTCTGTGGATGACAAGGGGAATTCGGATGGCTATGAGGCGCAGAAATCGTACGTTCCGAAAGTTTAAAAAAGACCGCACGGAAGACAACTGGGCCTATTTTAAAATTGCTAGGAATCGGTGTAATAAGATGATACGTGACGCCAAACGCCGCTATATTCTAGATAATATTACATCCTCTTCTCCTGCCGATATTTGGAAATTTCTTGGTACTTTAGGTATTGGTAAGGCTCGACGTCATGAACTACCAAGTACAATAAGTTTAGACGATCTTAATAGTCATTTCTCCACTGTTCCTCCTTTTGATCGTCTAACTGTACATCGAACTATTTCTTTCTTGGGTGGTCTTAGACGTCCGATTAATCCTTTTTATTTTTCTCCAGTCGACTCACATGAGGTTAAGAAGATCATTTTGGCCATCAAATCCAAGGCTGTGGGTTGTGACAAAATAAGCAGATGCATGATCATAACAGTACTTGACTATCTCCTACCGGTGATCACCCACCTTATCAATTTTTCTTTAGAGTCCGGCGTATTTCCATCTCTCTGGAAAATAGCATTTGTCCGCCCACTGCCTAAAATTCCCAATCCCTCCCTTCCCAGCCACTTTCGTCCAATATCCATTCTTCCTTTTCTTTCAAAAGTGCTCGAGGCCTGTGTTCATAAGCAATTCTCCCATTTCATATATACCAACAACTTAATTAACCCTCTTTAATCTGGGTTCAGGCCTGGCCATAGTACCGTTTCTGCCCTTCTCAAAGTGACTGGTGATATTCGAACAGGCATGGAAGATACCAAAGTAACCGTCCTTGTGTTGGTCGATTTCACTAATGCCTTCAATACTGTTAGTCACGATATCCTTCTTTCTATTCTCTCCTACCTTCTGTGCTCTCAAGAGTCGCTGGATTGGTTTTCTTCTTATCTTCGAGAACGTCAGCAGTCAGTTTTGTGTGATGAATTATCATCAGCATGGTGCTGCCTCGACACTGGCGTTCCCCAAGGCGGTATTCTCTCTCCTCTTTTATTTTCCATTTTCATTAATTTAATAACTCAAGAACTTCAGTGCACGTATCATCTGTACGCTGATGACTTGCAATTATACTCGCAAGGTAGTGTGGATAACATTGCTGGTATTGTCGTCAAACTTAATCGTGACCTAGAGGCTATTAAGAATTGGTCTGACAGGTTTGGTGTCACGGTGAATCCTACAAAGTGCCAAGCGATTCTAGTTGGAAGCTCTAGGCTTATAAGCAGGGTCGATGTTGGTTCTTTGCCTCCACTTAAATTCAACGGGGTAGTTATCCCCCTGGGCTCTAGCGTTAAGAATCTCGGTTTGCATATTGACACAACACTTAGCTGGCAAATACAAGTCACGGCTGTCGGTCAAAAAGTTACCGGAACGTTACGATACCTGTATCGATTAAAAAACTTCCTTCCCAGCAACACGAAAGCAATGCTTGTGCAGTCCCTGATATTTCCTATCTTCGACTATGCTGATGTGTGCTACTTCGACCTGAATGCAGATCTCCTCAATAAACTAGACCGCCTACTTAATAACTGCATTCGATTCGTCTTCAATTTGCGTAAATATGATCATGTGTCGGAGCATCGATCACTATTAAAGTGGTTGCCTATTCGGAAGCGTAGAACTCTGAGGGCACTGACAACTTTATTTTCTATCCTTTATTCTCCAGTCTCGCCCGCTTATATTACTTCTCAATTTCAGTATTTATGCTCTAATCACAATAAACATCTTCGCTCTTCTGATAATCGTCTTCTTCAGTGCCCCCCTCATACTACTGATTTCATTCACTCTTCCTTCTTCGTCCAGTCTATCCTTCTTTGGAATGCTTTGCCTTTGGAACTCCGAATGGCAACCAATCGTCCCTCTTTTAAAAAAAGGCTGCAGGACTATTTGCATAAAAGGCCGGATTCTCCTCAATGTTAGTTGTTCCATCTCGTTATCTCGCACAGTTCTAGTTCATGTATGTATTGTATGGCTATATATGTATGTATATATTTGTGGTATATATAAATATATATTATGTATATGTATCGTTTTATATAATATGTATTTACTTAGTGTTATAAATAGGTAATTAGTTGTTATTTATATTTATTAATGTAACTTTTTTCCACTTGTATAATCTCGCACCTACCACACTTGTCTCACACCACCCGAAGGTAGACTGGCAGAAAATGCCGTAGGCATTAAGTCCGCCTATGTACATTAGTGCATTAAGTATAAATAAATAAATAAATAAATAAATAAATAAATAAACCACCTATTGTATGCAGATGACGCGGTTTTGATAGCGCCAACAGCCACTGAACGAATGCAAGGATTGTGGTTGGTAACGATGTGCTGGAGCAAGTGAATGAGTTTGTATATCTTGGATGCGCCTTCAGTAAGGATTGGAAATACACCGCTGATATAGAGAGGAGAGTGAATGCAGGTAATAGAGTGAATGGGGCGATGGGAAGGCTACTTGGGAGCCGGCACTTAAGCCAAAAGGCGCAGCTGGCCATGCATAACGGAGTGCTTGTCCCAACGCTGTTATATGGCAGTGAGAGTTGGGTATGTAAGAAGGAGAACGAAAGCAGGATAAATGCGGTCGAAATGCGATCTCTGCGGAAGATGTGCGGAGTCACGCTGACCGACCGTATTCGCAACAGCGTAGTAAGAAAGCGAGTAGGTATGAAAGATAGTATCGGTGTAAAGATGAGAAAGGGTATGCTCCGTTGGTTCGGGCATATAGAAAGAATGCCAAAAGAAAGAATGACAAAACAGATATACAATGCGAAAGTGGAAGGATGTAGGTGCCGGGGAAGACCTAGACTATCTTACCATGACCAAATAGACCGTGTCTTAGCTGAAGGGCAAGTCAAGAGTCTCCGTAACCGGCGAGTGTGTATAAGACGAACTATGAGAGTGGAGGAAGCCAGAGAGGTATGTAAGGAAAGAACCTGTTGGAACTCTGTACTCTCTGCCTACCCCGCGAGGGAGCTGGCGTGATGATATAGATAGATAGATAGATAGATAGACTAACAATTAAGGAAAACTTTATAAAGAAACCTCCATGACCGAGCCTAAAAAAATTAAAAGACATTTCATTAATGTCTTGAAGAATGGCTAGCTGGCACGGCTAATCCTTAGGTGTACTAAATACACCAATGCCAACAGAAGACGAGTGTGTGAGACGAGAACTAAAAACTCATCTTACCAAATAAAAAATCCTACAATAGGGCCCACCGCTTTGTTAAATCATAATACGATCATCACAACACAGTAGATAGGAGTATAAAATCGGTCGGTCCGCGCAAGTCGATGGTTTCCACGTCGAATGCTGGGGTCGGTCCGGCCCGCAATATCTCTGTCATGGCTGCCCGCATTCGAAAATTGGATTTAATTAGCCCTCAGTATAAAACAGACCGCCTCGGGGCCGAGTGTGTTAAATGGTACCCCACGTCTTTGGGGGACTTATCTATCTATACATGTATGTGTGCGGGTGTTTAAATAAATGGCTATGTGTGTGCACGTCTGGTTGCTATTGAGCGCTTTATTTTCGGACTCCTGTTTAAGGTTTAAGATAATCAAATTTTAGTATGAGTTGAATTGGAGTTCAAGATCTTTTTGTGTGTAAACAAGTTGTATAGTAGCTTTTATTATGCTTTGTTCAGCTAAAAGAGCTAAATTGTTTTAAATTTTTAAAAATAATTTATACTTCTGCGCACCACTACGCCCACAATATTTCCATACTCCTGCCTCCTTGCCATAGCAATGGTCTTGGCAATTATGCTAAAATATATGTGGTAGATACTTAGGTATGCAAAGCAGAGCTACTTTTTTAATTATGGCCTCGCCAAAAGGAAAGGTTGTTATAACACCGCCAAAAGCAGATTTGAGACCCGCTTTCCACTTTTTAATCTAGAATTTTTATGCTTACGGTGAAATCAAACAAACGTCATGAAACATAATCGATCTGAGCAAATAAATTTCATATTCATGTAGTTAGTTTTCAAAAGTTAATTTCAAGCCTGTCTAGACTTATAAGTATTCTGAATCCTTTTTATTAAATACATCGAGTGGTATATTACGCAAAAACAGCTTATTATTTTTTTAAGGTCAGGCAAAAGTAAATTAACACCATCACGCCTATATTCACCAAGCGGGGATTGCAGAGGTGTACTGTGTACATCCAGTTTTTACCGACGATGTTAAGTTCCATGTGGTAGGGGACGCACCTATGACCATTTTACCAGGCACAGTGCCAGACTACGGACCGGAAATCACATTTTTGTCAGTCCTAGGATTTAAACCCAGGACCTCATAATCGTTATGCGCATTATATGCCACTAGACCAACGAGGCAGTCAGTTCATTTAGCATGCCACCTGTATAACGTTTTAGGCAGCTCTACTTAGCCTATGTCTATTTTTAGATTGGCTTCATTCATCCAGCCAACGTGAGCGGACTAAAACATGCGGTAACTGAATATTTTCCCTTCACGGCAGAAGTTGTGGGATGTTATTCAAATCAGATCGCTTACTCACTCGAAGAGATATGTAACCATTAATATCAGGTTTGCTATAGGAGAAATTTTATGACAGGATATCATAAAAGCAGGAACGTCCGTATAGGTGATATATTTTCTACTCTATGGTTATTCAAAGTTTTTAACTCATACCACTGGAAGCTCATTCAAAGTTTTACGTAAAACTAGCTTTATTTTTGACCAAAGGTACTTATATCCTTAGCAAATAGTGGATTCACCACCTTGTACCATACAAGTGCATATAAAAGCAAATACTAACAACACATAAATTACACAAAAAAAAGGTGCGGGACAAACCGGGCCCGCAGTGTCTAATTATAAATAAAAAACAATAAAAAAAAATACATTTATTCTTTGTGTTTAATATGAAAATAGACACGCTCTTCAAATCGCTCTACACTTTAATTTGAATCACCTGCAAAGGTTTTTGGTTTGAATTAAGACAAGACTCTCTCGTCACAGTTATTAGTTTAAATAAAATAAATAACTTATCATATTTCAGACAGTAATACTATGACTAGGCAGCATTTTAATCTTAAAGTGCGTTGAATCCTCAAACATATTCCTACTCTGTTTTTTTCTTTCAACTTGTATTTCGGCACATGAAAATCTTTATAAAGTCAGTGGGAAGCACATCCGCAACCTCATTAGAGGGGGCAATCAGCGCGCTCTGTGTTTCCGTTTGCCGTCCTTCGATATAAATAAAATCACAACACAAAGCTAATGGAAGCACCATAACGATCGAGATAGTTTTCTGTGAAGAAATAAAATTCTTTTTTACCTTTTTCCAGATTGCCCTTTGTAGTTCGACTAAACATTTACGATATTTAAAAAAAAAACTACGTGAATAAATTAATTACTTAATTTTAATTTGAACATGTTATATTTCCTTCTTAAATTAAAAAGAGAAAATTTAAAGCATTAATGGTGCTTTACCATAAGAAGACTCCAAGCGTTCCATAAATTACCTACTATTAAGATGGACAATTTAAAAGTAACTACCTCATCATACCACCGACACTAATTCGAAAAACCAAAATATCACGTAAAAAATACATCTTTAAATACAACTACCAAAGGGCAATTAACTAAATATCATAAAACAGCGAATTTATTTTTTCCTTATACGTACTAGCTTATCACGATCTAATCTCCTTTTAAATCAGTTCTATAACAAAACGGGGTCAAGCTACCGCAGATACTGTATACAAGAGTTACACTAGTGAAGTGTCTCATTAGTGCAATATTAATATAATACAGGTCAGGTGACACAGGCTGGGAATACAGAGCTCTAGCTCCGACACAAAGGGGTCGCCGAGGAACAACATGACGTAAATATAGATAAACTTGAGAGCAGAAATAAAGGGCCCGCTTCCTACAATACTAGCTTGTATATAAATGTGGATAAATTTTCTTTAGTTTGTGTATTATATTATACTATTAGGACAATCCTCTTTTAAGAGCGTTTTAAGAATTTTTGGCATACTTTTGCTGCAAGTATTGCCATTCAGTCAAATAATTGTTTTGATTCGATCTGTGCAAAATAAGCTCATAAGAAATCTTTCAGTAACATTCTTGGTTTCGACATTAATTATATCAATAACCGATGGAAGTGGATCTAACTCTATCATACAAATTGGGAACTCGATCTAACTCATAGGCTATTATTGAATTAGCGAGCTCCATCATCGGTGCCATCGTCACAAGCCATCTGGTGAGGATCAATCGCTACCGCAGCTACTGTATACAAGAGTTACACAAGTGAAGTGTCTCACTAGTGCAATATTATAATGCAGGTCAGGTGGCACAGGCTGGAAATACAGAGCTAGCCCCGACACAGAGGGGTCGCCGAGGAACAACATGACGTAAATATAGATATACTTGAGAGCAGAAATAAAGTGCCCGCTTCCTACAATACTAGCTTGTATATAAATGTGGATAAATTTTCTTTGGTTTGTGTATTATATTATGCTCTTAAGACAATCTTCTTTTAAGAGCATTGTAAGAATTTTTGGCATACTTGCAGAAACATTCAGTCAAATAATTGTTTTGATTCGATCCGTGCAAAATAAGCTCATAATAAATCCTGAAATCTTTTAGTAAAATTCTTGGTTTCGGCTTTAATTATATCAATAACCGATGGAAATGGATCTAGCTTTATCATACCAATTGGGAACTCGGTCTAACTTCCGCTTTCTCTACCTATTTCAGAGTTAATAGGCTATTACTAAGTCAACGAGCATCATCATCGGTCCCATCGTCACAACAAAATCGTCATAACCCATCTGGCGAGATAGGGATCACTCGCTACCGCAAATACTGTATACAAGAGTTACACAAGTGAAGTGTCTTATTAGTGCAATATTAATATAATACAGGTCAGTTGACACAGGCTGGGAATACAGAGCTAGCTCTGACACAAAGAAGTGGCCGAGAACCAACATGATGATAGCTTGTATATAAATGTGGGTGAATTTACTTTGATTTGGTATTGTATTAGACTCGTGGGACAATCTTCTTTTAAGAATATTTGGTATACTTGCAGCAAGATTTAGTTAATTTTTCTTTTTTTTTGATCCGGTGTACCTACGCGAATAAGATCATGGTATTCTAAAGTCTTTCAGTATTATGTTTGCTGTTGGATTTAATAACAGCTTTGAAACAAACGGAAGGCTAAGTCCAGTGGTTAAGACCTAAAGCAGCTGCACTACATCGAGTAGTAGCGGGCTCAATATACGCATGGGATTAATCTTTATGTGACTCACAAATATTTGTTTCGCTATGGGTGTTTGAGCATGTGATTTAATGTTTGTAAACGCACCCACTACTCCGGAAGTGGGGGCTACGTTTTATTTTTAATTACATAATTAAAAAGTCGACGAATGCGCCTTTTTATAGGCACGTACGTACTTCTATCCTTTATGCCACACAACAGCACCCATACAGAAACCTATTGTTGTTCGATTTTGTCTGCATTCCCACGTATTTAGTACTGAAAAGCGTGGTCAGTGTAACTAAATCTGCATAAAAAAATCCAGTCTCAAAAGCTATCTCAATTTATGTATCGTTCCTGTGATACGATTATCCCCCTTGTAGGTTTATATTTCCCAGGTGTGGGGATGCAGCCGGTGGAAAATTAAAAAGCATTCAAGGCAGCACGCTTCCCCGAAATACAGAGGCCTGTATGCGTTGTTTACTATGTCGAAGAGTAAATTTTTACACGATCCTCTCTATATAAATTTATTTATTTTATTCATCAGATACAATAGGTGTTTATATATATATGATAGCAGTTTCCCGCGACTTCGTACCCGGTCGACAACAGCGCCACCTACCGGGTCTATGTTATATAGCCAATGTTACTTCTGGATAAGGTAGCTTTCTAATGGTGAAAGAATTTTTGAAATCGATCCAGTACTTTTTGAGTTTATTGGTTACAAACATTCAAAAATACAAATCTTTCCTCTTTATAATATTAGTATAGATTATGTATAGTAGGTAAATTGCCTTTTTAATGAACACCCCTTGAATTGTTTACTATTTGTTTTTTTTTTTATTAAAATTCTAATAAATTGTTGCACTCTGCCCATTTTTATCGATAAGGCCGGCTTACTGTACCAATAATTATGTTCGATACTTTTACTTCTTCATTTCATTTTAATTTTTGTGAGCAATTATTGTATTGTAAATATAAACAATTGTATTTTATTAAAAATAAAAAAAAATAACCCTCACGCCTATGTTGCTCAAGCGGGAGTAGCAGAGGTGTACCGTGTACACCCCTTTTTCGCTGACGCTCTTAGACCCCAATATAACGGGACCTCGTAATCGCTACGTGTATTTTAGGCACTACACACACGCAGGCGAGACAGTCATTTAAAGCTATCTACAAATCATTACTTAAGTGATGCTTCAATGGTAATTCTTAATACCAAAATACAGACCAACACAACATATCGTCATTATCCAAAATTATGGCAACAATACGCTGTATTAACACATAAGCAGCTACATATTAACTAAATCGACGTAGGCAAACTTAATTCATATGAAATGCTGATATGTATACACGCGCGCAGTCCCGCTAATTAATCAATTACTAATCCTATTTGCACACCATTATGTACCAAGCGAACAGAAAGTCATATCAAAGAGATAGCTATACATATTTTATAAGACAGTTAACAGTTGAATAATCTCTACCTGGCCTTGTAAGTTGTATTTAATGAGTACTACTAAATGCAACTATGGTTAGTTAGCAAATGGCACCTGAATACGACTAATATACATATACAATATGAGTGCAACCCACTTGAAAACTGTTTTCGGTAAAAACAGACTTACAAATGTTAAGTCAGAAATAATCAGGCTTAAAGTGGGAAACAAAATCTACAAAAAGGGTATTTAAGGGACTGAACATGATTTTTAACGGTTTTTAATTTACTGATACGTCTGTTATCATAATGGTTCTGTAATCATAATTATCATTTGTAAACGTAAAATTATTTTCACCACATTGTGAAAACATAAGGTACTGAATAAGTACTCTATTACTAATAAAGCAATGTGTCCATGAAAGTTTCCACCACTTGTCACCTCATCGAACATTCAGGACACGACTCCGAAACAATCAAGACGTTCACGAGATACGGATTGGATTAGCAGTGACTTTAGTTTTGAAAACATTGTTGTACTGTTTTCGTAGGATTTTTCTCCAAGTTATCGCGGTCTTAAGCCCCGAATTTATTTTGAAATCCGTCCGCTAGTCTCTATCAATCATCTGACTTTCATTAGTTCTAGGGAACCCCTTCAATCTCGAAACCCCTTGAAAACGATCTCATAACTTTGCGATACTTGACCTTACAAAAAATGAATTCGGTATTCTTTTTATAAGAACGGAGGAAAATAGTATTTCTTACCTTATAGTACGGTTCCTCGTAACGAGTGCCCTTTAGAAAGTCGTAGAATATGCAAAGAGGCAGCACCATTATGGCCGGCTCTTTGCACAGAGTGGCGGCCGCGGCGAAAGTAAGTGTCCCCGCCAACGTTAGCCATTGCAACAGTTCACCTGTATCTTCACTCACACCACCACTAAACTGACACTTTGGTCTCACTGCTCCTTTAACTTCACAAGCATCCAGCATCTTCATAGGGCCGGCTTTGCTTGCTTTCAACAACCTACGAACGTTCATCAGTATATGTTGGACTAGTCCGTGACAACTGAGCCTGAAAGGGGGATCGTTGGTCGATATTTGCCGTCGCATCATATTGTCCTTTACGATGTGGCGACATTTTCTGTGTCTTTCCTCGCGAAGGCGTATGTGTTCGCTGTACAGGAGGAAACTGAGTAGAAATAGGTTGCAAGCGGCAAGATCTGCTCTACCTACTACGCCAGCTACTGCTTCTGTGTGTATTGGATGAGCTGCGAAGGTTAGACCAGCAACTACTGTGCCCACTCTCATACAGTACGATGGTAGAAGGCGGCGTGCTGTCACTACTACTAGCGCGGTCGCTGTGCAGTGGAATATAACATTTAGGAAATGGTAGCTCCAAGGTTTGAATCCACTGAAGGCGTAGTTGAATCGATATGTAGCGACGCACAGCGGCCTGTAGGAGCCGTGAGACCCAGGGTCTGTGAGCGGTGTCCCCCAGAAGTCGTTTTCGAATAACGCCTTTACCGGGGTGTGCCCGATGACGTCCGGGTTGGAGAGGATCGCCCGCCTGTAAAACAAAAATAACATCGTCATTTTTTAGTTTTTCATCGATTCTATTAAAATGTTAATACGTCATACATTGTCGAAACTTATTTTAAAAAATGCAGATTTATTCCTATGATGTATTAATATGCAACGAAACTATAATGTGAAACATGTTCCAGGGTTGTTAAAGCTGAATACTATTAACATACTTATTTAGAGAGTTATATACCTCAAATAAACAAAATGTAAAGATTTAATTTCGCACTTTTTCAATTATCGTATAATTAAGGGCCTACCACGATCGACCATTTATCGACCGGGACAGTGACAGTGATGCAATTACTTTATAGAAGAATAATATGGGACGGATATATTGAGCGCACGCTCGGAAATAAACGCCTTATGTACAATAACAAAAGTTATCATTTTCTAAAAAAACTACACTATGAAATAAAAAACTGCTTTACAAGAATTTTGCTTCAATTATTTGCTTTGTTTTTAAGTATATACTATTGATCAGTTCTTAAGCATTTTGCGTTGGAATCAGAAAATATGACTGAGGAATCAGAATAGATGACTTTAGATTTTTTCTATCAAGTAAATTTCGGTGAATCGTGTATTCCTTTTACCAGATTCTAAAATATATAGTCAAAAATCATATTTCGAAATATTAAGTCTCTAATCCATATACTTCTTAAACTGCATGGAGCAACACAAAACACGTTTTATTTGCTGATAGGCCCTTTATAGTTTTTGTCGCAATTTCACAGGAATTGTGAGAATGTTGTCATACTAGGATATGCCGATAATTCTTGAATAATTAAATATAATAATAAACATTCCTAAACGGGGATGGCCTAGGTGTTTTGTGAACACTGACGTATCTTGCCGCCAATATTAGGCTCAATGAGATATAAAGGCAATCATATCGTCATTATACCGGACACAACTCAAGATTAAAGATTATTTCTGAGAATTTTTCCATAGAAAAACCATTACGTCTCACCGAAAATTCTAGTCCAGGACTGAGTGATGATGAACCGTACCCATTCGCCATAAGTCCAATGTGGCGCTCAAAATAAATTTTGTTCCTTGGAACTTTTCTGAACATAAACCCTGTTGTTTAAACTGAAAATAGAAGCCAGGACTTCGTGCTGGTGAGCCGCACCTATTCACCACTATACCAATAAGGCGGTCAAAATAAATATATTTCTAAGTAATACACCGATTACGCCACACCATCAATATCTATCTATGTATCTATATCATCAAGCCGGATCCCTTGCGGGGTAGGCAGAGAGTACAGAGTTCCAACAGGTTCTTTCACACTCTCATAGTTCGTCTCATACACGCTCGCCGGTTACGGAGACTCTTGACTTGTCCTTAAGATAAAACTCGGTCTATTTGGTCATGGTAAGATAGTCTAGGTCTTCCCCGGCACCTACATCCTTCCACTTTCACCATCAATATCTATACATACAAAAAAACTGTAACCGAGCCGAATCTGTACAATAAATATTTTTTGAAAAATTTAATTGGATATACATATCCTTATCGATTCAGAAGCCAAAACATTTTTTTTTAATTATTGTGTGTCTGTCTCTTTGTGTTTCAATCACACAAAAACTACTGAATGGATTTCAATCAAATTTGGTATGGTAATTACTTATACCCTAACTTAAAATAATAAATACTTTTAATCCCGGAAACAAAAACAAATCCGGGATAATCGCGGGATAAACCATAAAACTTTATTAATTTATTATTTTTAGTCTCGAGCTGTTACGTTAAAATGTGTCATTTCGCCTACACATTCCTCTATGAACTGATATTGGAGTCAGGTTCGTCTCCTTACGAGAAACTCTTCGGTGGTTAAAAGCATTTACCTTAAATTGTGCATACATGGTTGATTTAAACTCAAACATGATTTCGTGCATGAACCGATTACAGCACTGTCTCTTCTAGAGAGAACTCTTTAACGATGAATGGCCTGGACAGGAAATTTGTATATTCATTTATTTAAGATATTTAAACATGATTTGGATAATGAAAATAAACTGTATATTCTTGCGAGAAGAAGGACACGAAATCTACTGACAAAACTTTGTTACATAATTAGCTCGCAATGTATCTTTATTAAATATTATTACGCCAGATTACCATATTTGGCAGTGTAGGTAGAAAAGGTTTAAATCGAAAGCCATTTTACTATGAATTTTTATAATAAATAGATTTGAGAGAAACTGGC
Source organism: Phalera bucephala (assembly GCA_905147815.2). Lineage (NCBI taxonomy): Eukaryota > Metazoa > Arthropoda > Insecta > Lepidoptera > Notodontidae > Phalera > Phalera bucephala. The sequence continues at coordinate 17,147,294 of LR990613.1, forward strand.
AATCCTACTCAAAAATAAAGTACCCAGGTATTGTATATAACGGCTCTTGGGTTTTCTAGATGGCCGTTTCAATGCTGGTAACGTTTATAGGTGGATTTATCTTCATTTTCATAGTCGTCCGCATGGTGGCCGAACATAAAGGGAATCTTGAAATAACACTGGGGTCTCGTCCGACACACTGATCATCCTTGATATGCGAGTATGCGCACAATAGTTGTAGATAATTATTGTTACATGAAACGCAGAAAGAAATTGTTTTAGCTCAGAAAATGCAAGATTTTCGCGGGATTGTTTTTATTTCGGCATATTAAAACGGCAAGAATAGATTTTAAAGAAACTTAGTATAGAGGTGTCTTAGGTCTTCGAGTAATGCTATCTTGGAAAGACCTACCCACCTATGTCAAATTACAAAATAAACGCGTGCGCAGCCGCGCGTAACAGCTAGTAGTCAATAAAATGGCCGCCGGATTTCGTCATATTAGATTTATGGGAAATTGTATTGGATCAATGGTGAAGTCGTATATTGGTGTGACATTCGCCGGATTAATATAAATCCACGAACACCTGCAGCGGCCAAATCGAATGCGACATTAAAGCCAGGGTCCTTATTCGCTATTAGCAAACGCGGCGCGCTATCAACTGCGTGAAATGGTTGTGTAATAACACCGTCACGCTTATATTCCCCAAGCGGGGGTGGCAGAGGTGTACTGAGTACACCACGTTTTGCCGACGATGTTAGGTCCCATGTAATAGGGGGCGAGCCTATTGCCATATAGTTTTCGTTAGAAAAACTACACTTGTCCGACCTAGGATTTAAACCCAGGACCTCGTGATCATAAAGCGATGCGCTTTGCCACAAGACCAACGAGGCAGTCATTCTGTGTAATGTGTTGTGTTGTGTAATGTTATTCTGTATGTAACAGGACTCATATTCACAATGACAAATCAAACATGTAACGCGGTGCGTTATGACAACTTCGTGAAATGATCATTTTGTGATAGTCCAGTGGTATACAGACTATAATATTTTTCATGAAGGAAGGGTTACTGTGACAGTTGTAGGTGTCAACGAAAATTATACTTTATTCAGTGGCAATAAGAGGCATGACCTGTTTCTTATGGTTTTATGCCTTATGGGTTCTGTACTTATGGTTTTATGCCTTAAAACCATTGAATTTAATATTAATTTCGTTTGGCGCTTAGAACTGTCGCTACCCATCTTATGTGAAAAATATTATACCATTGTACATTTCAACAAACCATGATCTAATCATTCATTCAAACACGTATTTATTTATCTGATGAGCAAGTTAAAAGTGTTCAAAACAAGCTTATGTGTTTGAGACTAATTATGACAGAAAAGTCCTTACTGCTATTGAGAGCCTGTCAGATCTCTATTGTACGTGCCTATACCACAAGTCATCTGATGTAATATAGAGAAAATAAGGTAAACAGATAAATAGTTACAGGGAGTATTTATTATGCACCTGTGAAATTTCAGTAAATAACCACAAAACAAATAAAAACAAAGGAATAACTGGTGGCGTTATTGCTAAAAGCAATCTCTTTCAGACAATCAGTAGGTACATTGGAAGAAGCAACAGATAGTATACTAGATGGCACTTGGTGGCGTACACTATAAACTTATAGTAACTTAGTGAACACAATGTGGATATCTTTTTACAATAAACCCAATGATCATACAATGGATAAATATTTCTATCAATCTATATCCTCACACCTCTTGCGGGGTAGGTAGGTAGAGTACAGTTCCAACAGGTTCTTTCCTATAGACCTCTCTGGTTTCCTCCACTCTCATAGTTCGTATCATACAACCTCGCCGCCCTTCAGATATATTTGATGCCAAAAATAGAGTTGTATCTAAAAACAACGTATCATATAGCGATATTGATAATAACAGTATTGATTGATGTATATCCCGTCGAAATCGTCAACGAATTTATTCCACCTCAATATATTGTACGCATAGAAACATATGTGAAATGCGCAGTACGAACACCGGTCAATAAATCATTTCACGTCAGGCTGACGGTGTTGTACAAAACATATTTTACAGAGTACTAAATTTACTGTTTTTTATTAAAACAAAAATGGTGATCCGTACTGCAATTATTCCTGTGTAGTTCACATACAGGATTTTTATGTATATAACATCATATATTTCAAGTAGTCCCATATGTCTTAATCTGTAGTCTGTTGTCCTGTGCGGCACTAAACCAGTGAACGCAATATAAACGCTGAAGCGTGCTTACAGTTAGTCCCGGTTAAAAAATCGCCAACAGAAGAAACACTAGGCAATAACGAGGAAGATGAGTAAAAAAATGCATGCAATAATAGCATGAGCAGCGACATTACATGCGTGAGCTACCCTTGTTTCCACGGCATAATATAAACTCAATATTACAACATTCACGTAGAATAGGAATGTGTCGTTATTCTACCACCAGAGCACGAACAGATTAATTTTAACTTCTATCGAGTTAATATGCCATCCTTTTTACACGACAAATTTAGTAAATAATCAATAACGTGACAGCACATTTTTACAAAACACTACGCTAACCTCAATATGTTCGTGTGAAGCCCTCAAATTACACTGATTCTAAAATTAGTATTTTTAATTTCACGATAATTTGCAAATTGTCAAAGCACTACAAAAACACTGAACGAGTAGGTAGATTGACGTCCAACGCCTCGGGTAACGTATATTTTTCATCAGCTTTGATTAAAAAACTTTTACAGCGTAACTTTTCCCCGAGTACAGCTTTACCTTTTTAATGAAATATAAAAGGTCAATACCGAACATATTTTTTGTAGCTGTGTCGCCATTCCAATCTTGAAACACTTTTTGCCTATTAGATATTTAACTATCGAAAGAAGTTGAAAGTACTCTTTTAAGTTAACACACAACTTATTTTTTATTAAAAATCGGGGTTATAACGCTATCATGTATATTTTTTTATGAATTTATAAGTGAACTAGTTTTTAACCGCGAATTCGTCTGCGTTGACTTAAGACAGGAACCTAACGTTTTTCCGGGATAAAAAGTATCCTATGAAATAAAACTATTTTTCGGATTTTATCGCGGTTTATATTTGATTTTTAAGTTCCCAACGTTTCGAGTGCTTTACCGCACCCATGCTCACGGGAGGGACTGAGGTGTAAGACGTCCAAAAGGCATAGTTGTTCCGGGGTACCCTCAATCTAATTAATTATATTTGTTGGTCCGATCTACGCAGAATGAGCTCACGGTGTCTTAAAGTCTTGCAGTGTTATGCTTGGTTTTGGATTTGATAATATTAATTACCGGATCGCAAGTCGATGGAAGCACCCAGAATCTTCTCTATTGAAATTAGGATGTGTTTTAATTTCCATAGCCTCGGGAACGTCGGGAACTTAAAAATCAAAAATAAACCGCGATAAAATCTGAAAAATTGTTTTATTTCATGTGTAATATTCGCGTAAATCTAAGAACTCAGTAAAAGTATCCTATGTTTTAATTGGGGTAATAAACTATCTATGTGCCTAATTTCATATATAATATAATCCGTTCAGCCGCTTTTGCGTGATTGGGTAACAAACATCCAAACATACAAACATACAAACTCTCACATTTATAATATTAGTAGAAAACATCGTGAGGAAACCTGCATGCCTAAGAGTTATTCGAAGGTGTGTGAAGTTCGCCAACAGGTACTGGGCCAGCGTGGTGAACTATGGCCTAAACCCTTTCAGTTTGAGAGGCCCGTGCCCAACGGTGACACAGTTTCTTCACAGGGCTAATATTATATAGAATATAATTGTGTCCGTTAATACTACGGCTCTATGCTCTTTATTTTTATACGTCAAAGTACATCACTCATATTGAATGTTTCTGTTTCTGTGCCTGTTGAATAAAATAAAATAAAAATAAGAAAGCTCGAATATACGCAGCCGATCTCAGATCACGTTTGTCGAGTGGTTCGATCGACTCTATTCGACATCGACGTAAGCACGTGTTTATGTGTGCGTGGATTTATTTATGATAAAACTTACCAAAATACGATAACATTGAACTTTTGAAATAGTTTTCCCTGCATTCTTCAGCATTTCGTTGATTGCAGCGTACTCATCTTTCCATCTCGTTTAGGTGTTTCACATGACGTGACTTGATTACGTAAACCACGTGAATTAGAGAAATGCTATATTGCAATCCATTTTACGTGTCATTAATTAATTTTTTTAAACATAGCCCCAGAATACGAACTATTCGTGTGTCGTGGGTGCGTTTACAAACATGACATTTACATGCCTCTGCCTCGTTGGTCTAGTGGCAAAGCGCATCGCTTTGTGATCAATGGGTCCTGGGTTCAAATCCTAGGTCGTAGTGTAGTTTTTCTAACGAAAACCTCCCAGTACGAGTCTGAAGTCTGGAATTGTGCCCGGTATATGGCAATAGGCTCGAACCCTATTACATGGGACTTTACATGGTCGGCGAAACGTAGGTGTACTCAGTACACCTCTGCCACCCCCGCTTGGGGAATATAGCTGTGACGGTGTAACATTCACATGCACAAACACCCGGACTGACACAAATATTTGTGGGTCACACACAGATATTTTGTCTTGTGCGGGAATCGAACCTGCGACCACTCAATCCAGTGGGCGGAGCGACTCAAGCTCTAAAACACTGAACCAAGCCGTCCAATGATTTACTATAAAATTATTTCAATAAGGTTACTTTACAATACTAATTTCTGTTTGACAAAAAAAATACGTACTCCAGGCTTTCAGATCGTCCCTTCGTGGAGTGAAAAAAATCCGAGGTAAATGTTCTTTGTTTCATTACTCAGCCTGTTTTACTGTTACGTAAACCCATTTATAAAGAAAGGTACCTGCCAGACTTTATTTCAATTTACATTTTGTAGAAAATTTGAGCTCTATTTGGTAGAATAATAACAGGAACATGACACATCTAGTAGTTGATGTGGGACAAGGTATTAATTCTGACAGTTTAAGGAAGTCGAAGGTGTAAATTTTCTCTAATACAATATAGATCGTACAAACTGCGAAGATAAGTATATCATGTACCCGTAGAAATCATAATGATAAAACACTAGAAGTGAATTAGCGCAGGATTTTGTTCAAAACCACTGTCACCGCTTTGCCATACATGCACAGTTTGAAATAAACAGACACACACAAACACTAATTACCCCTGTACAGCGGAACATGTCGCTGGCAACACATGTTATTTAGTTTATAAGTTTTATATATTATGAGAGTAGAGGAAGCCAGAAAGGTATGTAAGGAAAGAGCCTGTTGGAACTCTGTACTCTCTGCCTACCCCGTAAGGGATCTGGCGTGATGATATAGATAGATAGATATATTATATGTATGTTACTATATATTCTATGGACCTGTATGTTGCACAAATTATTTTTGTAAAATTACAGTTGCCTGTATTAAATGACTTATTATATTATATTATATGTTTTTTATTTTATAAAACGTAGCCCCACACTAGGATTTATTCCTGTGTCGTGGGTGCGACTACAAACATGAAAATTCACAAATATTTATTATATTATAGTTATTATTTTTATCTCGCTGAGATTCACGGGCTTTGCCTTTGACAGGCTTGCATGGGGCCATGGTTCCAACACGTAGAGGCTCTTTGCGAAAAGTTAATGTAATGCAAGTGCTGAGATCACTTGCTGAAAATGAAGAAACAACCAGCGAACTGATCCCGGCAGGTAAAAGGACTATTGTTAATTATGGAAAGAAAGCAGGTGCTATGTAAATGAGGTTTATGGACAAAAACTAGACTATTTTAAAGGGGACCGGTACAGGCCATAATTAGTGATGCCTAACTACCCGTGGCCGGCGGTGTCTCGCCGCTTACAATATTGGCTCTCAAACGGTCGTACTAAGACAGCTGAGGGCACCACCAGTGTGAGCGGCGCAGGGGTGTAGAGAGGTGTACTGCGCTTTCTCCGCAGTTATTCGCGGCATTATGCTCTTTAACATTCCACCCCTGGAGTACATCGACGTGGGACCGCAGTATCTTCCTACGTCGATATAGCTCTCACGGCTCCTCTCTGGACGGCCAATTAAGGCAAGCCAGAGCCGAGAGTCCTGCAGGCACCTTTCGGTTTCCACTCGACCGACGAAGACACGCCGAGTTGGGGGCCCTGACCGACTCTCTGGAGCACTCAGGTCCGTGGTGTCGTTACTCACCAACAGCTCGCCACAAGCTGCCCTGCGGACTATTATTATTATTACACACTCACATTATTGATGAGGAAAACATTATCTGATACATTGTATTACCTTATTAATACAGATACATGTTTTGAAAGACTTTCATATCACCTGTACCCACTATATAACATACATTGATCTTCGAAATCCTGAAGTATTTTGCGATAATCTTCTCACATGTCTGGCGACAAGTCCACATTTCTATGCGGCTTCCAGTGTCTTATTATAATGATTTCTATGTGTATGTGCCTAATAACAGATGTGTAAAATAAAACTAACGCGGTCGGAAAAATTGCACTCACGCGATGTAATTGATTTGAAAAATGGTTGAAGCGAGCTAGAGTCGATGAAACAATCTATACTTTAATGCGACAAATTACATGTACAAAGTTTCCTGAATATTTCATACATATTTTGATTCCCAGTCAGACGTTTATCTATCCACGTATCCCGATAGATATCTGGATTTGTGGATTTCTACTGTGAATACTATCCAGATGAATACTATCTGGACGGACCGATATCCGTTTGAGATATAAGGTGTGTGTGTGTGTGTACATTTCAATAAATTATTCGCAAACAGCTCAAATAAGTTCGTACCGAATGAGCTTATTGTTATAACAGGCGACTTGATCAATGTTAAATGATGACAACAGTTCAGTTGTAAGAATGCCATTAATGGCTGTTAACAGCTAGAATAGAAAATAATATTTAACGATATTATTGAAACTGATTTGATTTCGTTCCGACAAATACATATTTTAATTAAATTAAACGGGGAGGCCTTTGCTCAGGGGTGGGACTATTAAACAGGCTAGGAAAAAAAAAACTATATTTTGTCACTGCTGGACAAGTGTCTGCTTTCCCCTGTAATGAGGTCATATTCCTTGTTACCTTTAATGGCCATACTCCACCACACAAACCCAGTGCGAAATGTACGTTTAACCAACTCCAAATAAATAATGAATTCTACCCACTACAACACTCATCTATTATAAACGGAACGCAATAACAGAGTCCGACTTTTATTTACGTTACCCATCAAAATTTAATACCGAAGAACAAATTCAAACACCCGTCCCTAACTGCTTAATTTAAATAAAATATTACCTTCTTACCTGGGCCGGCAGTCGCTCATCGGCGCCGACCGTTCGACGTTTCCCGAACGATTGGCCCGCACCCTCGACCCCGCGTGGGCCGCTTCAATACCGCCTAAATAATGGACATGTTTTAACGTACCGATCTCTCCTCACAAATTGATTTTGTGAACCGTATTTCGACGTTTTCCAGTTGACGTGCTAAGTGACCGCCAGATGAACGGCCTTCGCACCAAGCTCGGTGACCTGTACTAACGTTCCGACTCGATTTTCTCACCGGTGTCTTAATTTGTTACCGTCTCTGATATACGATAGCTAGAAGTAAACTTCGAAAATCCTATCAGCGGGTATTGGCGACCGGGGATATTTACCCGGCACATTAGAGCACGGAGGAAATTAAGAAGTCCACAAGCTTGTTATCCTGAAACGTACGCATTTTAGATAGTTTCGTCGTATGTAGTGAAGGTTTAATTCTATATTGAAGATAAAAGGATTTATTGAGTCGATATCGTCGTCGACGGCGGCCCACACGTGGCTACTCATCCCTTTATCTATTGATCCCTCATACATTTTATTCCTTCATTTTAGATTTGGAAGGGAAATCCAGCAAAGTAGCCGATTGAATAATATTTTTTTATGGGACCAAAACCGTGACTACTATGCGAAAACGGAAAAATCATCTCTAATATTCAGTCATTGTATTGCAAATTGTGAGTAAGACGCCCTTTCCTTTAGTTATTTATATAAAAAGGTTATCAAAGTATTTTGTTCGTAAATGACTTCAGTTCCACAGAAAGGATATTTATCCAAATTGAAATAAAAAAATATTAATATTAAACACCTAGTTTCCCTAACAATTTAATAAATAGTTAGTGCGACGTGTGTTATTTTATATATTATCTACTTTTATTTCCTCAATTCTAATGCAAGGGTGGCAGATGTTACTACATCGTACCCGTAAAAATCATAATGATAATTAGTTAATTAGTTTATACGTTTTATACATATTTATATATTTTTTTTTAAACGTTGCCCCACACTAATATTAATTCCTGTGTCGTGGGTGCGTTTACAAACATGAAAATTCACATACACAAATATCCAGACCGGAACAAATAATTGTGGATCACAGAAAGATTTGTCCCGTGCGGGAATCGAACCCGCGACTATTAGACACAGTGGGTGGGGCGGGTTAAGCCCTTAACCACTGCGCTAAATCGGGATCCAAGGTGTGTTATTTTATATGGACCTGTAAGTTGCACAAATTATTTTTGTAAAATTTCAGTTGCCTGAATTAAATGACTTATTATTTTATTTTATATTATATTTATTATTTTTTCTCGCTGCGATTCACTACTCCACCATCTGCTACCCTTACATTTTATTATTACTAGTCTACACCGGCATTTTACCAACTAATTCTGGTACTTAAAATTTAATGATAGAAAAACCCCAATAACACTTTTTGTCCGACCTCGGATTACAAACCAGAGCCTCGTGGATCCAAACCATAAGCCACTAGCCTAACGAGGCAGTCTTATTAGAAGTACAAATATCACTTTCATATTAACTACTAAAATACCAACAAAATCTTCGTACTAAGTTTTGCGCAAGTCACTCATAGAATCGTTATACATATTCTTCACATGATCCCAGAAAGTGACCAGTCAATATTCGGAGCTCATTTTCTTTGCCCTTATATTTTACATTGAAATCGAGAACGGTACCACGCCTTGTAATAAAAATGAAAATAGAAATACGGAATACCTTAGCCGTCTTCGGTTATAGCCATTTGCAGTTTATGGTGCCAGCAGCGGTTCGTGATCGGTACTCCCTCGTTTTCACGTTAACACAAAAATGATACTTATACACATAACGAATTATATCGTTTTATTTCGTATAGAATAGGTACAAACTGGGTCATAGCAAATAAAATAAGAAATAAATAAAAATAGAGCAGCTGGATCCACATCCAAACAAAGTGTAGCGTTTTATCGAATTTTCTGTAGCAGTCTGGAAGTATGGCCGGTGTGTTTTTGGCGACATGTGTATAACACAATTGCTCTGATGTAAATAAACATGAATCTTTTATTATGACGGACGATTTAGCGCAGTGGTTAAGAGCTTAAGCCGCTCTGCCCACTGCGTCTAATAGTCGCGGGTTCGAGTCCCGCACGGGACAAATCTTTGTGTGATCCACAATTATTTGTTCCGGTCTGGGTATTTGTGTATGTGAATTTTCATGTTTGTAAACGCACCCACGACACAGGAATAAATCCTAGTGAGGGGCTAAGTTTAAAAAAAAACAAAAAAAAACAAAAACAATAATTAAAAATCATAAAGTGCGAGCCAGAGTAAAACCTCGTGTGCTAAAGTGAAATCTTCATTAAACGAGCTCTTTCAGCCGACTAAACCATCACTTCTTTGTGAAGGCTTATTATATACACACTTCTACACTAATATAATAAAGAGGAAAGATTTGTATGTTTGTAAAGAATAAACTCAAAAACTACTGGACCGATTATAATGATTCTTTCACCATTAGAAAGCTACATTATACATATATTGAAGGACGATTTAGCGCAGTGGTTAAGAGCTTAAGCCGCTCCGCCCACTGTGTTTAATAGTCGCGGGTTCGATTCCCGCACGGGACAAATCTTTGTGTGATCCACAATAATTTGTTCCGGTCTGGGTATTTGTGTGTGAATTTTCATGTTTGTAAACGCACCCAAGACACAGGAATAAATCCTAGTGTGGGGCTTCGTTATAAAAAATATATATATATATATATATATATATATATATATATATATATATTCAGAAGTAAAATAGGCTATAAAACATAGACCCGATAGTTGGCGCTGTTGTCGACCGGATACGAAGTCGCGGGAAACTGCTAGTGCATTATATAGATATAATAGCCTTATATAGTGAATGTGTTGAATACACAGATGCATATTTTTATTTAAATTTCTTTGTTCAAAGACAGAAATAATTAAAGCGCATTACTGTGGCCAACACCGCTCAAACAAGAGGAACCAAACCTCATAACCCAAAGTTAATATACGGGTGCGAACAGCTTAACAAATACATAACATCATATTACCTTACCTCCTTCACGTTGGACCACGCCTTTCACTTGTGGAGTTGTAGATAAAACTGCGAAAGCAAGGGAATATCTCCAAACGAGTAGATAAACCCGGAAATTTTTAGAGAATAGAAGATATGCTAGTTGAAGTTAGACTCTTTATAGTTTATACCACCCCCATGTGGTATACCGGTTTATGTAACTAGAAAGTAGGTAAACTATTTCCATTTTCTCTACTCGTTACTAACCATTTACTATGTAGCCAGTAGCCTGTTAAGTTACTATATAAATCTAACCCCATATATCGATGGTCCCATAGAACGAAGTTACTTATGCCAAATAAAATAAATTGCATTTGCAACTTTCGTGCCCGTTAATAAGGTTATTTATGCCACATAATTATTTATGTCGATATTATTATCAACCAAAACACTTCCACTATAGGACAAAAAACTCGCCACTACTACAGGCTTTGTACTGAGCTCATCCAGCTTTTATCCGGCTCTGTACCAGATTATCGATCCATTTTAAGGTGGGCATAGTGTTGTAAAAGTGAGCGCTGAAGTCGAGCGTTAAGCGCTGAGTCGACGCTCACGAGCGTTGAAACACGTGGAAGACACGTTTTAAGCGCCAATTCGAGCGTTTTTACAACACTAGGTACGCATATATTTTTGAAATTTGTATAGTGTTTCAGTCGCATTTCATCGACCTATATGTTTGCGTATTAAAAATTAATTATCACTTGCTTTAACTGCTTCGTTGGTCTAGTGACAAAGCGCATCGTTTTTTGAGCACGAGGTCCTGGGTTCAAATCCTAGGTCGGACAAGTGTAGTTTTTTTAACTAAAAATTCCCAGTACGAGTCCCGAGTCTGGAATTGTGCCCGATATATGGCAATAGGTTGGCCACCTATAACATGGGACCTAACATCGTCAGCCAGACGTGGGTGTACTCAGTACACCTCTGCCACCTCTCTGGAGAAAATAGGCGTGGCGGTGTCTTTTTTTTTTAATTATTACTTGCGGTGACGGTGAAGGAAAACATCGTCAGGAAACCTGCACGCCTAAGAATTTCTCGAAGGTGCGTGAAGTATGCCAACCCACACTGGGCCAGCGTGGTGGACTACGGCCTAAACTCTCTGTTTGGGAGGAGGCCCGTGCCCAACGGTAGGACAGTTTCTTAACAGGGCCAATATAATATGTTTGTGGTCTTAATAATACGTCATAACATAGCGTCTCATTGACAACTTGCGAGCAGTGTAGTGTAACTAAGTAAATGCACACCCTCACGCCTATATTCTTCAAGCGGAAATGACAGAGGTGTTCTATGTACACCCACCTATGGTCGAAGATGTTAGCTACCATATTATAGGGGACGAGCCTACTATAGAATTTTTCACATAGGATGGGTACTGACAGTTCTAATTGCCAAACGAAATAATATTTAATTCAATGGTGTTAAGGCATAAAACCATAAGTATAGAAACCGGTCATGCCTCTTATTGCCATTGAATAAAGTATAATTTCGTTACACTTCCCATCCTATGTGAAAAATACTATATTGCCACTACACCGGGTACAATTCTAATGACTAAATAAGTCTTGAAAAGTAGCTATTTGTTGACGTTATGAATGTACAAAACAAAGATATTGCAGCAATACCCATGTACTGATTCCCATATAACATCTTGAACAAACTACAAGCTCGAACTATTGTATTGACCCATTAACTTGATTGGAATAGTTTGTTTTTTCTATTCACGGGATATCGATCTCCTAATCTATTAAGCAAGTATACATGAGACACAAAATTCATCCATCAAAGTCGCACGCATTATTAATCTTCTGCTGTAGACAATAATGTCTATAATAGCTTAGGGCTAACCATATAAATTGTTTATTTTTTAGTATTTTTTTAAACTATTAAATAAAAACTAACAATAAAAACATTTCGTGATTTTTTTTTGCAAACAAGCTGTGCATGTAATATTCCAATATTGAAATAAAACTATTTTACGGATTTTATCGCGGTTTATTTTTATTTTAAGTTCCCGACGTTTCGAGTGCTTTGCAGCACCCATGATCACGGGAGGGACTGGGTGCTGCAAAGCAATCGAAACGTCGGGAACTAAAAATAAAAAATAAACCGTGATAAAATCCGTAAAATAGTTTTATTTCATGTGTAATATTCGCGTAAATCTAAGAACTCAATATTCCAATATTATCAAAATATTTAATTTCGCGTACGAAGCAACTAAATTTGAAAACAAAAGATATTTTCTTTGATATGTTATCAAAATTGATCCAATAAACGAACTTAAATAAAATAAAAATGTTATTATTATCCATATACATTTTATAGTACCCACGTATGCCTATCAAACAGACGAATGGTAGCTATTGAACTAATAAATATAGACCCAAACTTATAAGACAGTCATGATATAAGAAGTCTCAATACACAAAACAAAAGATTCATCCGTAAAACGATCCCTACATTTTGTACCAAGGCCTACAATATTGGCTCATATTGGTTTTCATAACACTATCGATAAAAACTACTCGCATCCCTGGTAGAATCCAAACTAAGATTGAGATAAAGTTGGGGGATACTATGGAACTTTTTGTTAGGAAAGTTGTGGGGCAGCTGTGGCGAACAGTCGTCACGTAAGCCCTCAATTACGAAACACTGAAACGGTTTTCGACGAGCTCAGATCGAGAACAAAGTTCATCGATTCTATCACGATTATCGATTTGGAGCATTTCCACTGAGAAAATTAGTGCTGTCGGGAGAATGTTTATCCAACTGTTTAGGTACTTTTAGTTAATACTGACCTCTCACGAGATATCTTTGCAATAAGTACGTAATCAAGTCAGAGTTTCACGAAACAATGGTACTTAGTGGAATGCTGATATATCTACTCAGCCATATTAGGTACATAAAATGAAATTTCACCTAAGAAGTAGGCGTGTATCTCTTTATAGTTTAAATTATTTCAAATAGGTAAGTTTCGAAGATAAATAATCTACCTAAAATAGTAGACTTTGTTACGAAACTTTTAGCAATCTGTAAAATAATTTCTATCTATCTAAAGAGTACAGAGTTCCAGCATATTCTTTCTTTACATACCTCTCTGGTAATTATTTCTTCAGATTATTTTTTTATCTCAATTAAATCGCGTATTTAATCTTTAGGAAAAATCCTAATCACATACAAAAACTGTTCGCAATGGTTTTTCCTAACAGAGACCAGTACAAAAAATAAATCAAACACAACATCGCGTCTGCCCTTATACTTTATACCCTCAGGGACAATAGGATCAAAAGAGAATCTAAATTATTCAACATGGTTAAGTCTGGGTCTTCGGCAAATAGCGGGTTACCTTTTTACAGCTACCCAATTCCTGTGGGAACCTTATTTAGGTGTTAATTGGTGGCATCCCTCAAGAGGCTTGGACCGTACTTCTTTTTATGTGTCAGCTCTCCGACCGTCTTTATACCGAAACTGTGGCAATTACAGTAAAACGAAAGCTGGGTCAACTTTGCATGCGACAACGTGCTGCGTATTCGTCCGTTTTTCTTTAAGTCATGTTCTTTGATCAGGATATCTTAGTATGTTTCATTTGAGATCCGCACTAAGCTACAATTTTAGGATGTAACGGAGAAACAGCTTACTATTTTGACTGCAGTCACAATAGTAAACTGTTTCTCAGTTCTCTGGTGCTCCGTTCTAGAATTGGATATGTAGATAACTGGTTCTTGTACTCTTAAGTTTAGATCGATCGACTTACTTATCAAGTTAATCAATTCTCCTGTTTGTCGCATTTCTCGTAATTTTCTCCTGTCTGGGTACTAATCACGGGGTTATATGATCACGCTAAATAATGTATTTATTTTATCAGTTTTGTTCTAGTAATTGCTTAACGATTCAAATAGTACAAGTCCACCTTAACTAGTCTAGACGAAGTTGTTAAGATAAATACTTACTCAATATAATTTTCCCAAGAATAACAAAACAAACCTTCGAGTTGATAAATAATAATTGAGCTTTTAACTTCTCGTAGGTCTATTATTGATACGTAAACCTACACAATATATAACCTTCACTTATCATTCAGCGTAGAAAAGAAGAACTTTTCCTTCGCTATATCCTCTTATATTCTCGAGTTCGATCCTTTATTTGACGTCCACAGAGTGAGTGAAAGGCTTTCACCTATCTATTGGAACCTGATACTGAGTTCACGTTGAAACGGTATACCTAGTTTTATATTATTTAGTAATTAGTATTTAGTAACTCCATAAAACGCTTAAGCATTTCAGTAATAATTATATATACATACGTACCAATTTATCATTTATCGATATTTTAAGATTTAATCTGCCGTTTATTTTTAAATTTCCTTCTTAATTCCTTTTGCCATCCCAGCTACGTGTATAAAATAAACGTTCTGATAATGTTATTGAGTTCTAATTTTATTAAACATTACATTAAATTTTACTATAGTTAAACACCGTCACGCCTATATTCCGCAAGCGGGGATGGCAGAGGTGTACTGAGTTCACCCACTTTTCGCCGACGATCTTAGGTCCCATGTAATAGGGAGCGAGCCTATTGCCATATACCGGGCACAATTTGTCGAACCTAGGATTTGAACCCAGGACCTCGTCATCACCCAGCAATGCGCTTTGCCACTACACCAACGAGGCAGTCTATAGTTAATATAGCTTTATTATATTTTATCATATCATGATTTGTCATATTTGCTGTTTTTATGATTCAACTGACATAAATGTTTTACCTCAAACGCCATATTGGCATGAGCTTTAATAATTAAATTTTCCAGGGTGGTATTAAGTATTTGATTCATAGATATGTAAGATAGTAGAAGGTTGTAAGATTTTAAAAAAGCTGATGGCGGATGGAATATGTTTTGCATGCGCAGTCTTTGAAAATTGTATGAAATATGTAAGTTTTTTTTAATCTGTTAAGATCCTATTTTATACCTAATTATTCAAACAACTATGTGCCATTATTGAATATGTAATACTTCAAAAAAGCAAGATGCATCATTATTTCTGGGAATGAGATAAGGCGATACGACCATGGCATTATGTAATGACGGTCGATTTAGTGCAGTGGTTAAGAGCTTAAGCCGCCCCGCCCTCTGTGTCTAATAGTCGCGGGTTCGATTCCCGCACGGAACAAATCTTTGTGTGACCTACAAATATTTGTTTCGGTCTGGGTGTTTTTGTATGTAAATTTTCATGTATGTAAAACCCGCGATACAGGAATAAATCCAAGAGAAGGGAGGTTTTAAAACAAATAAAGTAAATATGAGTAATTTATGTTGATGACTGCCTCATTGGTCTAGTGGCAAAGCGCATCGCTTTGTGATCACGAGGTCCTGGGTTCAAATCCTAGGTCGGACAAGTGTAGTTTTTCTAACGAAAACTTCCCAGTACGAGTCCGGAGTCTGGAATTGTGCCCGGTATATGGCAATAGGCTCGCCCCCTATTACATTGGACCTAACATCGTCGGCGAAACGTGGGTGTACTCAATACACCTCTGCCACCTCCGCTTGGGGAATATAGGCGTGACGGTGTGAATTATGTTCCGATTCTTTTGTTAGGTAATAGAATTTTCTTATAATATATCTTAATAATTCTAATATATTCCTTATGTAATTAAGGGATTATATTGTGAGGCGATATTAATCCATCTTAAAACAAAGTGACGACGAAAATATTCTTAAAGATACAGGATGTGTAATCTATAAAGAAAATAACTGCAAATTCCTTTTCTCAACTTATCAAAAGCACGGAACTATCTTTCAAACGCGCTTGATTTCCAGAAAGAACCCTTACTTTTCTATTTTCGTATACAATAGTATTTTAAGAGTACGTGACCCCAAAACCGTAAGTTCAGCGTTCGTCTCAGAGGGTGAAGCAGCAAATAAACCATGGGATATACCCATTCGTAAATCTCTTATATCCTTCCATTCACCTCGTACTTTAGTACCTGCATACGTAATGTTTGAATTATAATACAAAAATACAAGAGATGGAGTGAAGACTTTGTGAGATTTTGGGATACCTTTGTGGCCATTTTGTAAAACTTATTTTTGGGTATTCTTTATTTACATTAAAGGATTGCATTATTTGGCGTATTTATTTAACCAAGCTTTAAAGTTAAGGTTTAAAACAGAAGGTTATGACCTAAAAGGGTTTAAAGATGGTACCTAAAGCCCATGCTTCCCTAGAATCATTGACGCAACATATAATGGGAGTCCAAGCTTTAATAAATAAAAGAAAATAATTTTTATTTAAAAAAACCTTTTCAAAAAGAAGCTGTTATAGCAAACACACAACAAACAGACTTTGCTAAGTAGAGGAGCTCCTGTTGCTTCCTTTCGGCCCCATCATTAGACCTTGGACACCATACGGGTCTAAAGTACTCTTCAAGACAAATCCAACGAGACCAAACACAGTGAGATTATATTGAGTAGTCGAGTGTTTCCATTTGCCTTCTACAGGCTTCATCATCAGACCCTGAACACTATCTGGTTGTAAAGTACTCGTCAATACCAATCTAACAAACCTAAACAGGAGGGGGTTACGTTGCACAGTTTAGATGTTTCGCCACCTTCCGACTCCATCATCAGACCAGCTTCATGGTACCATATTATTGCATTGTCATTGACTGTACATACGTAGAATAAATTACAGCTTAATCGGATACCCGCAAGTGCTTAAAAATAGATCACAAGATTTAAACCGGAAAGGCAGACACACAAACAGATATACGATCATTGCAAGTTAAATAAAACCTGGTAAAAAATCCTTTCAAAGAATAGTTTACATCAAAGTGGAGATGAAAAAGATCACTGATTCACACTATTTTTTTGAGATAAGCATTGAACAAGCCAACCTTTTGAATATCAGCTACTTATGTATTTACGTTAATACGTAAGTACAAGTACGCGGACTCAGTGCGGATTAGTGGAGGCAGGTTTGTGGCCACCTGCTGTTGAAACTTAACAAGCCTTGTAGCCTTATAACTACCACATTACGTAATAACCGGGTCCAACGGCTGAACGTGCTTTTCGAAATACGGAAACACTCGAATATGAAAAGTCACAAACTGTCACCCATCTCAGGCCGACCGAGTCGAACGCTGCTTAACCTTGGTAATCGCTAAGAGCACCGTGGTCCCACAACACTACGAGCGCCTCAAAATAAAGTTTTACATAAATTCAGCTCGAAACATTCCGATCGGAATATATTAGTCGACATGCTGACGCTGCCGACGTGCCAGTAACACGGCAAAAACGGAACACAACATACGATCCACGAAACGTCTGTATTACCCTAGTTTCCATTAATCTCTAAATTAAAAAGAACCAAATAGTGATCCGGAGGCGAGTTAAAATAAATAATTACAGTTTTCAACAACGAGGGATCAATTTATGGTTTATTTATTGAATCGAGTTGACCGCCTCATTGATGAGGGTAAGGTCGAACAAAGTCACACTGCTGCTGCTTTACTGTTGAAGGTTTTTTATTGTTTTGTTTAAATTTAGAAACCGAGCAAGGCTTAATAACAAAATGACACACGAACCACATAAAACTGCATTATTTGAGAAAAGTATATTTTATTTGATTCCTGACATATACGAGTATAATAAACTACCAACGCAAATTAAAGTAGTGAAAAATATTTACAAGTTCAAATCAGTTTTGTATAAATTTTTAAATGAGAAATGTAATTATAACTTGAAAGATTATCTGACTCACGTGAATAAGAAATAGAAATTGAATGAATGTTTTTTTTTTGACAATGTAAATAGTATGGTATATAATTTTGTGTTTTATAATTTTCATAATAATTTTATAATTTTCATTTTCATAATTGTTATATAATTTTCATAATAAATTATTGTATGCAAAAAGGCGGGTCATAGCTGCACCATCATAATCTCAATATTTGTATTGTAACATCATACTTCTACCTATGTACCACATCAAAATCTATTTGAATTTGAATTTGTTATTAAAAAATGATTTTCAAAAAGCAATTCGATGTTTAGAATGTTGAATTAGTGGCAGACTTGCCTGAAGTTTCTACATTTAGACTTAACATTGTCGTGTGAATATAGGAAAAGAAACAAACACCTCTGCCACTCCCGTTTGGGAAATATAGGCGTGACCGTGTTCATTACTTATTTTTATAGTAAATTAAGCTTCATCTGCATTAGATGGAGCAAACCTCAATATTTTCCTCACGTGGCAGGTCCGTCTAGTGAGTAAGGTTGTGTTAAGTCCAGAACCTATACTATTTTTCACATAAGATGGGTAGGGACAGTCTAAGTGCAAAACGAAATAAATATTTAATTCAATAATATTAAGGCATAAAACCATAAGTATAGTATATAATAATAGTATATTAAGGCATAAAACCATAAGTATAGTATATAAACCATAAGTATATAAGGGTGTATAAGGCCAAATATCTGGGTCATCTGCTGACTCCCGGACTAAAAGACGATGACGACATTGAACGAGAACGGAGGGCGCTGTCAATAAGAGCTAATATGCTGGCACGCAGGTTCGCACGTTGCTCACTCAAGGTTAAAATTACACTCTTCCGAGCGTACTGGACGAACTTCTACACTTGCAGCCTGTGGGCTAGATTTACTCGACAATCATACAGCGCCTTCAGAGTTCAGTACAATAATGCGTTGAGAGTACTGGTTAGACTGCCCCGATTCTGTAGCGCGTCAGGGATGTTCGCAGACGCCAATGTAGATTGCTTCTACACCACAATGCGGAAGAGGTGTGCATCTCTGGTGCGCAGGGCATGGAGCAGCTCAAACAGCCTGCTGAATATGATTTCCAGCAGGCTGGACTGTCTTTATGTGAATCACTGCTGCGCCATCTCGCACGGGATGGCGCAGT